>CAADRB010000014.1:1975810-2019101 GCA_900708905.1 Hymenolepis diminuta | reverse complement strand
TTTTTTAAATGTTTTCTGGTGTTACCGCCTCATTTGGACGTCCACTGGGTTCTGTGTGTCTCGGTGTCGGTGTCTCTACGACCACNTTTGAAGTCAGCAAACCAACGTTTTATTGTTGTTTTTGATGGAGCGGAGTCCCCATAACATTTTTCAAGCCATTGCATCGCTTGAACGGTATTTTTTCCCATCAAGAAGCAGTGTAAAATTAAAACACGAAATTGTTTTTGATCCATTGTTTTGAGAATGACAAAAGTAGCGCCACTCTTAGCACAATAACTCACAAAGTAATGAATAGAATATCATGAAATTTTAACAGCTGTCTTTTGAAGGTTAGTGTTAACTGAAAAAAAGGTGACTGCAATAAAACTAGCGCCATCCATGTGTTAGGCCCGGGACTTTTCAGCCCGTGTTACACTTAAGTAATCCTCCTAAGCAGTCCGAATAGCCTCTAGCGGAGTCCTTCTCTTACCAATTCACTCCCAAATGAGCTAGTCTATGCCCACAGTGGTAAGAACCAGAAAGATGCTGAGTGGAGAGGGTTTCATTGATCACTTCCTTGTTACCGTGATGCAAAAGCTTAGTCATTAAATACAAAACCACACTAGGCTGCAGGGATCTTGATTGTTGATTGGTTGAGGAAGTCTCTTCACGTACGTCCGCACTTGTTCTCTACGTGACCAGTTACCTACCAGGCTTCCCAGAAAATTCTAGCGCACGCCATTCAATCAGCCTTGTTAGCGTTGTGAACCCCACAAGGAGCTTATAGTTGCTTGTGCTCTAATTAAAAAAAAATATCAAAACGAAAAAAGTGAATTCAGTCAACACTCGTTTTCTTAATAGTTCATAAATTTCAACATTTGTTAAATGGGCTAAAATGGTGATTCGTTGCATGGTATGATTTCGAGTAAATGGCCTTCTAGAATAATTAAAGTCTTATTATTGAGTGGAGGAATTTGTGGGATATTTTGGAAGCTAATGAAGATACGAGCTCGTATTATTTACCACCTCTGACTATTTCTACAATGTCGAAAGCAAAGAGTCTTCGGTTTCGCAACAAGCAGTGAATTACTCAATACTTTGCAAAGTGATTGAGAGTTTGCCTGCAGAAATAAAGATTTTTCGGCAAAAATTGAGGATAAATAATCTCGTGATGATCCTATCACATCTACTGCCGCTCTTTATGACACATCCACCAAAACTTCTACTCAGTTACAATTGAACCTGTACTTCCTACTACAATTCATGTGACTCGGCGTTGCACATATCTTCCCATAAGAACCTGTCTCCTAACCACTTGCGCTCAAGTAACAATCAGTCCCAAAATCCCGTCTGCTTTATCTCCAAACACCTCAATCGCCATGTTCGTATTATCGGCGATGGCAATTACAGAATGCTGCTCTTCTAAACAACGTGTGTTTAAAATAGGCCGACTAAAGGGACACGAAGAAGATTGTTATACTCTTGTCTCTCTCAGAACTCATAAATCATCCACCATAATCAAGTCTCCAAATGCCTTGATTGGTGTAACCACATTCGAGCAAAACCAAAGCTCGTCTGCTATCCCAAGAGTTTGGGACTGGCAGACGATTAATGTTAGGAACCAGGAAAAATTGTTCAAACTAAATCTGTTTTTTTGCTCAAATGGAACAGCATCAAAAGCGGTTGCACAAAACCACTTGATACTAAACAAATGGCTGCAATCTCTTATAACCAGGTTTTCCTTATGCGCTCTTAGACTAAGGTTCTTTGATCTCACATTGATCTCAGTCTTGTTGGACCTATTCATGGAATCTCTTATCTTACCCTAGCCAGAGGTCATGTCACAACCGGTACCATTATTAATGGCCTCCTCCAGGTATTTGCCATTCATGGCATACCAAAAATGATTGCGTCCAGTTATCCAGTTCTCCGCTACTCGATTTGAGGACTGCTGTTGTGATCAAAATTTCTCCGATATTTACTTTCTAATTAAATTCAATACCATCTAGGCAGATTTGAAAAAAGTCTGCATAAACCGTAAGCCCAAACAATAGCAGAAGTCTATCATGTCCGAATGTACTTAGTTGCTAAGTTTGGATGAGTGTATAAATTTTATCCACTTCGGCGTCATGAACATCAAACTCATAAAACCATATGGTTGCATATTTGGTCATTTGATGATATTTAACAATTTTACATGCCGGTAGTACAGTTTAATTATTCAACTAAAAGCTTCGTAGAAAGTGTTAATAAACTATAAAAGACATAATTGGAAAAATTATGTGACTGATTATCTTTTCCTTTAATATCTAAACCAAATCAGGTTATATTAATTTTGCAATAATCAATCAGTCAAACAATACAAATATTTATTATCTACATCCCGATCACCCTCACGCCAGATTCTAACATCCATACAATTTTTTGTAATATCACGACCTTCTTATTATTGCATACTGTATAAAGAAATATCATACATAAAATCACACAAAGGTGAGATATATTTGAAGAAGAAGGGTTAAAATATGGGCAAATTGTTGTAGAGCCAATCTTTCTCGGTTGAGACTGTTGAAAGAAAGGAGAGAAGACAATTTCGTGAACAATTTCAGGTTTTCAAAGACAAGAATCTTCTTCTAAAATAAAAGTTATAAGTTGTAATTACTATTTTTGAGAACGAGTTTGGTGATATTGCAATGCAATAATGTTTAAATAAGGTATAATTCACTCTGTAAATACTACCAGCTTGATCGATCAATATTTATTTTGAAAAAGTATTAAAATAATATTTATTTAAATTGAGCCGGAATCCTATTACTGAATGACGAACTATGCTATTTCATTTATCTATCAAAATTGCACGAAACTGGATACAATCTCTGAGCTAATTTGTTTGCACAGCCTCACTAACACCAAAATGTAATTCTTTCACCGCGTTCAAGCAAATAAAGGTGCTTCGATAAGTGATATGGAGGAGGCAGTAGAATAAGTGTTAGGAGTAATGCCAAGGTGTCAAAGGATCTTATTTCATCTGGTTTTTGTGTTCCAGTTGTACAAATAGGTAGTTCACATTCCAAAATGCAAATTTTCGAATCGTCACCTGAATCACTTGTCCGTGATACGGGTGCATATTGACTGCTTGTTTAACTATATACATATATATATATATACATTGCAACGATTTTGAGCTTTTCAAGATTGTACACGGATAAGCAAACAGTGATTGGATGTCAACTGCTACCATTTGGGGAATGTATATTGAAGTTAAAATTGAGTGAATTCAACTGAGGTCTTCAAAATTAAAATGATCTTAGCTCCTGTCATTCTGTCTGTAACCTAGATAGTAGAAGAAGAAAATGCATCTGAATCATTAGATAAATCAAGTGATCAAGAAGTTCTTGATAGTGAAATGCGAATTGATTAAGGAAACAGGGATCGAGTTCCGAAGTTTGAATACTAGAACAAGATGCAGGTGATTATATCCAAGAAATAAAATGCAAACGACTCAGCGCCAAAAATTTGATATTACAAAAATCTTTTGATACTCTAATTTCATCTTTCTGTTTATAATTGATCTCCTTTTCTTATTTTATAATTTGATTGTCCTATAATGACAAGAACCAAGTAATTGTATATCTGAAATTACGATCAAATCTGTGATTGAAAAAAACAGTTCAAATATTGATACTACCCTATAATTTCAGTGTTACTAAAATATTTACTCAGAAATATAATTTTACCCCTTATATCTGCAGTTTCATAGAATCTGAATTTGGTCTTGAAGTTTCTGAAAATGTTATGGAGAAAAATCGATCGCAATTGAAGCCAAATTCAACCAGTTTCAGCTTTTATCATAAACTTACCCTTCTGATCAATCACGTTTGCATATACATGCTCTAAATGAAAAAAGGAATATAAAAATTAAAATTTCACTGATACTACTGAGTTAAATTCAATTCGAAATAATTCTAACCGGTGTTATTTTTATCTGAGAGAGATGAGAATGTTATACATTCTCGCTCAGTGCAATACTGCACGAACTCATAGAGAAACTTTAACTGAATCTGGAAAGTAAAACAAATAAATTATAAATCAAATGATTAAAATATTTTAAGGATCAAAAGTATAATAAAACAGTATTATAAGGATACCCAAGGGGAAATTCTTATTTTTTGATAAATTACTATATCATTGTGCCGTTTAAAATAACAATTATTCTATCATTAAAAAAATAAAAATTAATTACTAAGGGCAGCTATTAAATTGTTTAGGTTACTCCAACCGCTTTTCTTCTAGTTACATGTTTTTCCAGTATTAAATCATTATATTATTTAGTTATAATTGTTTGCATAAAGTAATATCAAATAATTAGGTGTACATTAATAATAAGAAAGTTGAAAAGGGGGAGAGGGAGGACCGTACCCAAACCTGAACGAGATTCGGCCGCCATCTGCGAATGGCGAGAATGGTGCCACAAACATCAATTGTGCTTGGATCCGCTCTAAGTCTCCCAAGAAGATAACAGGCGGTTATGAAAGTTCCTGTTCTGCCAACACCAGCGCTTTTAACATATAAAAAAGGAAACAAAGAAATCAGTTACCTAATGTTAATGAAAAGGAATCGTAAGAGAAAGGACGAGCAATTTCTTGGTTAAAATATTAACGACTTTGGTTGTGTTCCACCAATTTTTCAATTTACTGCTACCCCTGATAATCAATCCATATAAGTTGTAATTCATGTGGCAATTAAGTTTATTTAATCATTCACTTTTTATCTTAACGTCCTTTACGTATAGGTCTTCTTGGTGAATTTAGCATTTGGAACGTTTTAATGTCATTGTGCCAATTCAATTTTCGTTTTTCCGCACTCGCGCAGTGCTACAATCAATTCAATTTTAAATGAATTCTTCACAAAATGTTCATCATTCATTTTCTAACTAGCCCCTTTTGTTTGTCAGTTCCACATTATCAGTTTTAATTTGACATCTGAGAATACACAGTATTAATAAAGCTTCAACACTCTAACCTTTTCGAACTACAGCACGAAATCAGTTTGACCCAAAGTGATTAATTATAATCCACAACACTATGTACCCACGTCACTGTGACTCTACTAATACTGTTGTAACAGTCAAATCAATCAGGACCTCAAGCATGTAATACTTTCTTTATCTACATAGTTACGCTGCCGATTTTCAGTAAAAGCCTTCAGCAAACCTGTGTCAATTTACGCATTCATCACTCCAGGCGCTGCAGAGTATATTTGTGATTTATTTCCTGTGATAGAACTGAAATAGAATCAGGGAATGTTCAAAGTTGATCTGTCAGACATTGTAATGGCGATTGCTCTATATGTGCCTCACTAACGCTACCTATGGATCTGTCCATCGTTTATTTATAACTCAGTCTACCGCTTCTTTCTATTCCTTTAATGTCTAAACTTTGGTCGTCACTAGTTGATGAGCTGGATAATGTCAACCATTTCAAGTAAACTTAGTTTTATCCTAGAAACATTGCAAGTGGGATTTGCCATTGTTTTAACAAAACATTTATATAGAGACTTGTAAAGGCAGCTATCGAAAACAACGACTTGTTTGCACTTTTAACTACGTCTATTCCCATATGTAGGTCGGGAATTATATCTGACCTACTTATGCTTTATCTTACCTTCGAGAATATGTACACGCCTCTGTGGCGTCCTTGGTTAATGAGCTGTATGTGAAAAACTGAACCTGAAAAACCCAATCCCTTACTTCATTAAACCAATAAGACACAATCAATTCCTCACTCATTTTTGAATTTTGGGTTAATGGGGCTGGCCATTTAGCTACTTCGGGGTAGGGTTTTCAGCCGTCCCAGAATTTACTTTTAACAGCTTAATACTGTGGGCATCACATTTTACAGATGGAAGTGCCAATCATCAGCCGCGATCATTTGACTTACCTGCAGTGAATAATGGGAGGACCAACGTCACGACTGATTGGGTTTTCTTCCATGAATTTTTTATACAATTCAACCAAGTTGTAAAAGAATCCCATGTTCGGGGCTGCGTAGTCTGGCCATTGGAGGAAATTGTAATGCATAACTGTCCATGGCTAATGGGGAAATGTATTTATTAAAACATGGAAATAAAACTGCATTTAATTAATATATATATCTTTTCCCTCCAACAGTAAACGAAGTAAACTAAGAAATTTTTGTGCCTTATATATTGGATGAAAACCTATTCACTTAGAGCACTTTAGTGAAAAAATTAGTTGCCAGATATATTATTTTATCTATTCTGCAGGTCGTAACTTCTTGGTTTCTAACTATCCTCACTGCGCCAAGTCGATCTTTTGGCGGAAATATTCTAAGAAGTAAAGGGGATAGTTGGAACAGCATAAAAGTTACCTGAATGCATAATATACTTGTAAGTAAAAAATTCAAAATTAAAGCGCCAGCTTTTATTTAACACTGCCACTTATGCATAACTGGCATTAGCTTTCTTTACTCTTAACTGCTGAATACAAGTGGCCTCCAAATGTATAGCAATAACCTCTATACTTATATAAATTTAATGAGAGAAATTCCTCTTGCTCCCCTTCTGCCTTACGCTGCACTATCAATGAAATCACAGCTTCTCAGGTATAACAATCAACAAGGCCTTCCATTGCATTATAGTAGACATTAGACTGTGGCCTATAATTTCGACATTAAATTAAACAAGGATCTCCGTGAAATAACTGCCCACGTTCTTCCGAGTTGAGTAGCAAAACAGTGCATATCCCGAATCAAACAGATCAGATCTTTTTTCTGAATAGTAATGCATAGCTATATCCTCGATAGTTTGAATAACATAATATGTACTACATTTATAAATAAATGGATACACGATATCAGTCTCAACGAATTCCTATCAAACAGAACCCAGCGTTCGGATGATGCTGGACTTTAATTTTAAAGAACTAAAGGAATGGTCACGTATACGCGAGAATAACGTCAAATCGCAAGACGCCCTAAAGTTGTAATAGAGTACATGCGAAATATAACAACGAGCAAATCCAAAGATTCTGGAGAAATTGAGATGAGACGCAAATCTCTAATATAATGAGCACTTCATAAATGATCATCAATGTGTTTATGTCGGAGGATTTTAGCAGAAGGTATTCAAACTAAATTAAACGAGAAAATCTAGCTATTAAAAATTTGCAATTTACAGATATTTTCCCATCTTCGGGGTTTTAAATATTTTAAAAGGAGGTGATGATATTATCGTAAAATGAATATATATGTTTAATACTCACCTTTTCCTTGTCTGATGATTGAATCTGGAGTGTTCGTCGAACTAAACCACATTCAAGGGGTTCCACGTCAAGGACAGTGATCTTAATACTCCGATTATTCATCGTTATGGTTATTTCACATTCGTCATCCCAATACTCATGGCATTTTTGCTTTCCATCTTCTTTTAGTCTACCAAGTACACAAGTGCAAAATAAATAATTGTAAACTTAAATGCTACTTAAATTAAATAGTAATATTACACCATAATGGTAAATTATTTTGTAACGGCGGACCAAAGATTTACAAAGAAGGAATTTTTCATTTGAATTAAAATTCTGAAATTTCGTTTAAAATTTGCTTCAATACCTTTAAAGCGTTTCAACTCATATCAATTTGATATTTAAAAATTGAGAATTTACGCTAGATTCAAATAAACATGGTTTTTATAAAGTTATGAATTTTCATTTTACTTATAATTTCCCATATTGTCCACTCCGAATGTGCTGTTTACTTTGTTTACATATTCTAACGACGCTCTTACACATCATTAAAGGGCAATTAATTCAGTCGGAAAAGGAATTACCTATTCATTTATTCCTTTTCAATTTAAATGGCCATTATTATGTTAATTCGGAATATCACACTACAAAATCCATCAATTCAAATAATTCACTATTCTTAGGTAGGAGATTGTCTTGCGTTAAGGATTATATTGAACATAAAATGATCGACTTTTCTTGCTTATTATCCACTTAATTGGGGGTTAGATTTCGGAAATGTTGTCACTGGAGTTGAAGTTTTCAATGTAGTCAAGTTTCAAGGCGACTTTCATCAGCTCAAAGACGGAAATGAGTAACCTCTCAACTCTGCCTACCAGTAAGTCAACTATGAAAAGCTTAAATGCTTTAACAATAAACACCGAATAAAGCTGCTTTTCTAAAGGTAGTTGAACAAGCCCAGACTATGCTAATTTGAAGCATATTTCTTCTTGATATTATGAGGAAATGCTGTTAATCAGACGATTTTAGAGGACTGGATTCCCATATTGGTTAACATTCACTCGTTCGAAAATGTATTCCAATCAGTCTACCGATACTTCAAGAGAAGTGTCTCAAGAAGCATTTAACTGCGAATTTGGGCCAGTAAATATTTCTGTTGACATAAGAAAACAAGGAATTAATTTTTCTCCTAAATCAAAGTGATCCTTTCCAAGGAGACATAAAAATTTATTTGGAACATAGCACAATGTATAACTGTGGTTATTATTAGCATGGAGAGTCATGTCAGAGACGCAGTTAAAACTTTTAAAGAAAGATTCACCTTGAATGAAATTATATGTTCTCTGATAATTTCATCTTCCTACTCTTCCATATCAGATAGGAATAAACCACAGTTACTTTTCCAACCACGAAACTAACTCAACCGAACAGGGAGCTCTGAAAATAGTGCATGCAATATCATCGGACAGTTAAATAACGAAGTTTGAATAATAGCACCTATAAGAATATGGGGAACTCAAAGACTCCAATGTATAAATCAAGCTTAGATTCTAGATTCTACCGATACTTATACAAGGTTTCCTTGATTCTGTTATCTATTTTCCTAGAATCTTCCTGCATTACATACCACAGACCATTTCAACCCTCCCTTTATTTAGAAAACATTCTACAATGAAAAAATGTAAGGTAGTTTTGCTTTGCCATTGACATCAGCAATAATAGAAAATGATAATCCCTATTTTTGGCCATAGTATTTCATCGAATATTAGAATAGTAACTGTTTATAAAATTAATAAATTATTACTGATATTCGTCAATGAATGTTCGGAATAAAATTAATTCATCAAGGAAGAAATATAATCTTACAAAGTGTTGAATCTTTATCCCTGAAAAAGAGCATTACTATGATGAGTTCCTAATTGTGAAAGTAATATTTGACCCCTTATACATTTTTATTTGAAACCGAATTTGAATTCCGATCTAGAGACAATGAGAATATCAATAAATTTGGATTTAAGCTCTTTCATATTGCCTCATTTCTGGAATTTTTAGACTGTTAGTAGGACATATATAAATATCGGGGGAAGATTATATACAAATGTAAAACTTTTGTTTCGGCTATGAAAACGACTTTTTCACCAGTTTTGATGACCAAAATAAATATTAAGTTTGTAGCTTATCCAATGTAATATCATTAATGTATCGATTCGACCTCTACTTAATTTCGGAGGCTGTTCGTTTACGATTGCGAAATACCCAGACTCCACTACTTCAAGTTTAAAAAAGATTTAAACAATACTTGTGTCTTCAGCCCAATGCTTACAGTTGACAGCGTCGTATTATTATTATTGAAATTATGACACAGCAAAAAATTTCTGCAAGAATTCATCATAGAAGAGCATGGGAATTAAGAGAAAATTGAAATGCCCTAATAAAGCGTAAAAGAGAAGGGATCGAGAAAGAGTAGATAAAGAAGTCGGACAATCAATAGTTACATCTTATTTGTGTTCTAATAAAATACATTTTTCTCTAAATGTTAAGATCTAAAACCCGACATCCCAGTTCACAGAAGAGAAGAGAGGGAACACAAGTCAGTTTTGAACTTTACCATATTCAATTACGACTCTTAAAAAATAATTAATACATTCAAATGGGTCAACGAAATAAGTTTATAGTCCACAGAAAATATAACAAATATAAAATAATGCAGATATGATGTTTCGAATAAATAAGTAATGCTTTGTTAAAATCTTCTAGCTCGAATGTTTACCTTTGACATGTAGTTTCTTCTTCTTACTGTTAGTACTATCAAATTCTAGCAATTTATGAAGCTCGACCTAATTTTCAAACTACCCTTTGATTGTTTGTCACTGCACTTCACAACCTTTTTAAAAGGGATGAATTAACCCCTTAATTGCATTGGTGAAACGGTTAGCCCTTATCTTCTTTGCTGTTCCTGTGTGAATTCCCTTGAGGTGTGGCTCTGCAGTCAGAGAGATGGGAACGGACTTTCTTGTGTCTCAAACAAAAGATGTTTCTTGAAAAGATCTTACTTGAGTTTCAAAAATCAATAAAACTGACTTAAAGGCATATTATACAATTTTTGGGTTCATATATCAAATGGTGGACTAAATGAACTAAAATACTTATTCGCCGATTATGGTAACTTCAACAAGTAAAAAATGGCAGTTCATTCTATTCAGGATAGTAAATACACCATGGAAATCAGCCCTTGTTTAAGAACGCTGTTCGTTTACGACTGTGTTGGCTTCAAGTTTGATTAATGCTGGTACACATTATGAAGTACAATGAAAACATAAGTAAATTTATCCTTTGCTTTAAGAATTCATGGTAGCTATTGACATAATAGAATTCCGGGATGTTGTAAATATAATTTAACAAATGGAATACCGATTTTGGATAATATTTTAAGGCTAAATTGGAAGCTATACCTTTTAAAAGTACTATAATTTTAATAAAAATCAATCAATTTTGCCGACAGTTTCACTATTCTGTCATGGAGACTGCTTCTAATAGGTGGCATGACTGATTCCCAAACCATTTTTTGATATATACAACTTGTTATAATTCAAGAAACAAAGCTAGTACACAGCCATAACTTTTGATTAAGCTTAGTTAGTTTTGAACCTCATCTTCAATTTCTTTTCATTAATTTTGAATCTTATAAATAATATAAATTCCCGGATGTAGTCATTATGACTAGTCCATTAATTATCAGATCATCTCCTTAGGCTTGTTATAACTACCTGCCAGTGTCAGTAAAGAGAGGTGCTAACGAACTTTAACTGCGGTAGAAAGAAGCTTCATTGGTGATGAGCCAACATAATATAAGCTCGTCTTAAATCAACCAGAATTAATGAATGCGGTTGGACGTGTACTAGTGAGCTTCGATTTTTAGACCCCTAACATGTCAGACGTGTACGTTGATCACTATGTGACTAGACACATCCTCCGATCTTGGTAGTTTATTAACTGATCTAAAAACGTATTTCTTAATTCTCAAAATTGTTTTTAATTGGCTATTTAATAAATATTTCAGCTCCTTATTATGTAAAATAAAAACCGTCTATCTAATCAATTTGCATGAGCAGTTGGCTCGACACTAAATCTCCTTCCTTAGATAGGTTTGAATGAATAAAAATTCCTGTTATTTACCCCTTCCTGAATTCGTTAAAATGTCAATAGTCCATTTCAACTTGTCTATCTATTAATTCTGAATTTCGTCAATTAAGTTACTTAAATTGAGTGAAGTGCGCCGTGTGATCACCAAGACCCGTAAACTAATTAAGTTTTTCGTCATTTGTTTACCAACTTTTGTACATACCGACATAGCATGATTATTAACTTTGAACGTTGTTCGTAGACCATAGTGAGAAAATCGAAGGTAGTACTTTCTAACGGAGCCTGAGTGGCGATGAATTCGGGAACTTCCAAGGGATCACAGGGTAGAGCCTCACCTTCACTTCCATATATAGGTGGTCGAATATAAGAAGCATTGACATAATCATTTAATATATCTGTTGTCTGCAAATTAAAAGATCGTTTGTGGGTAAGTCGATATTAAACGTCGACTTTATACTTTGTATAACTTTATTACACTGTTGCAATGCTTGCAGGACTTGTTTCTGCCAATATGATCTATCTGTCTGCTAGATATCGCCGAACAGATATGATAGAAGTGCAATTACTTGATTATTTAAAAGGAGACTATTAATAGGAGGTATAAAATTAATGACTGGACTTATAGAAAACTTTTCTACTCCTGCTCTCCGGATATTCGGGCCATCTGATATGAGACGACTCGGGATGTGAAATGCTCATTCAATGATGGAGCCTCGAGTCTACAGATTTGTTTTATCAATTTCATAAGTACAATCTAAGTTGTTCAATTTTAAAACATTGCTTGCCTTGATACTTTCTCTTAGCTAAAAAAAGTTGGCGTGATCAACTACCTTAGCGAATTAACCGATCCATTAGTTTTGAATATCGTGGACATGAACTCACTGACGAAAGTTGGGGTCAAATCCTCGCTTTGGAATTTTGAACACTTAGAGCACGAGGCTGTAAACTATACCCTTTTACTAAAATGTGGACAAAATATCAACTTCTAAAATCATCGAGAATTTATCTGGTCAATCCTTTACCTCGATATCCCTTACTTGTCTGCCGTATTAAAATGCCTTCATATGACATAAGCGGTAGCATTTTGAATTTCCACGGGTAATATTAATATTTGAACGATAACTTAAAATAATGGCTTGATTTAGTGCAATATTAAGAAATTTATTTATAAAGCGAATTATTCAAAATGTTAAAGACATGATGAGAAATATGTTGGTAGTCATGTTTGATTGACTATCCAACATAAATTAAAAATAAATATTTAATTTACCGTTATTATGGTTTTTGGATTATCTAAGACAAACGGCCAAGGACGTCCCAACAAAAGAAGAGATTGGTCATCTGTGGAATAAAGATCAGAAATTTTTTTACCAAACAGGGCTTTCAAGAGAAAATCATTTTTATAACTCACATGGAAGCATATCAACATAACGATTTCGTTCTTTACATATCACTCCAGCTTTCCTTGTCAATCTAAATTCCTTTTCCAAACCATTCAGGGAAATTTGCCTCAGGAGCTTAAATTTGCAAAAAGAAAAATATTTTCAGTCAATTAACATTAGTTAATTAACATCATATTTATTAAATAAACGAATTTGAAATGCTTACCATGAAATGAGGAACAAACTGTTTGTTGGCATTTAAAGATGCCACACAGGTGTCAAATTTTTCTAAGGTTACAGGTGGTGGACTATTTTTAAATTTATAAGCATTGATTAATTAAATATTTTAGTTATTTTAAACTTTTAATTGCAAACATTTACATTTGAAGTAAGTATTGGAGGCTAGAGGGCCTGGAATATTCAATTGAAAACGAATCTCTGGAAAGAAAGGAAGACATTAGACAACAGATATTTATGGTGTTGAATAAAAGCAAAATTGCAAAGTGTATATAACTATATGCATATTTAAATTTGTTTTAGGCTAAGCGTGCTTACTTCGGAATCGCTTTCATCGTCCACCAATTTCTGAAATTAAAATCACTGTTAGGTGGTATAATGAATTCCAGTAAAATCTGCTATGCAAAATCATGCAAGCTAATATCTATTTTGCATAAGCCTGAACTGATCCCCTATATGCCAACGTTCCCACTATTCATGTTCTTATTTTGGTTCCCCCTAGTGATACATTACTTAGTTCAATCTTATTCCGTAATTGTCGCTCTACGCACTAATGACCCCAATTAAATGTGCCGTTTTCCCAAGTGCATATATATATGTATATATATATATACATAATGCTTATATTTATATTTTGTATAACTCACGGTTTCGGCACATCAAACTCATCCTGTTTATGAAAAATTCCACGATTGATTCTGTAGATACGCTGACGAAATACGATAGCGAGAATTATCAGAAGAAGCAAAAGTAGAACCAGAAGACTGAGAATGACAGCGGCAATTGGAAATGGAGGACCTAATTTTAATGAAAAATATTAAATATTATTGCTTAAAGCAGCGTTACAATTAGCTGATTTAATTTTGCTGTTTACAAGTCTTATGATAGACACTATTTGGGACACTATTTGGGAACTTCATCTCCAAGTGTATCCAGTTTTCATTAACCGAAGAGTTCTCATTCACTTATAATGCCCATACGTTAAAAGACTTAATCTATGTGAAATGCAAGTATTGATCTTTGGACAAAAATTACGATGCCATGGATGCTTTATTAAGTGTTGTAAGTAAAAAATGATTTCAACTTCACTATGTAATTTTCTTCTTGACCGGTGCCTAGATAAACCTTTTTATTTAAGTGTCGGATTTGGGAGCAAAATCGTTCACTTTACCCCGATGGGGATTAATATAATCGGTTAACCCAAGTATGAACACTTCTAACACTGGTCTCCAACAGTTAAATTTGAGCCATTTTTTCTGTATGCACCAATGAATAATAGTTCTTTAATACACATGTTCTAATATCATTCTTGAAGAATTTACCTTTGCTCCATAGCTACAAATTCATTGCATAGCATTTATACGATTCTTCTTCTCCCTATTTTGGTGGATTATTGTGATAATTAATCAGGCTTTTCTAAAAAGTCCTAACTTATTTTACTACACATTATCAAATGGTGTTATTAGTTATAATGGATGAATTAGTTCAGGATTCAATCCTTTTTTGGCAGAAATATAAATTTAGTGCAGATTATAAACACCCAAAACTATTATTATTATAAAGATCAATTTGGAACTGTACACAGAGGACTCAAAGAGATTATAGCTTGACTGGACTCCATCTTAGTGTGTTGATACAAGTAATGATAAGTGAAGGAAAAAAATGCAAACATTAGAGAAGTAGGCCAAGTCAGGAGTTTACTATATCCAGAATTCAGATGTTCAGACACCATACTTAAAAATTTTTCAAATATGTATGGCGATTGCTGCAAATAATGTTCATATATTTCAGCAATTTGCATATCCTCATTCCCTATCATTGCGCAAAGGACAAGTATTCACTTATAATATTGAATTTTCAATGAAGTAAAAGTCTACTGCTTACTTGTTTTAAAATACATCTTCTCCGATTCGTCACCAAAAGTTTTCGAGTCAATCGAAGAAGCTCTGAATGCTGCAATAGTGGCGAAATAATTTTTAGAAGGTTCAAGGTTATCAACTTTGAACGTTTTAAGACCATTAACTGCTGAAATTGAGTAGTTGGAGATAGGAACTTTGCGAACACTCTGACCATCCCCTGATGTTTCATAAATACGCATCAGATAACCATTTAGACCATCTTGACGCCCAGAGCTTCTATTCCACTTGAATTCCGCAGACTGAGACGTTATCTTCACAACTTGAAAATTTTGTGGCACTAAAAAAGCGTTTAAACATCAGATCTAAATCACTTAAGTTGTCATAAACGAAGTTTCACAACTCACCTCCCGGAAGGGTTGTAAACTCAACATTCTCACTCTTGGTAGCGCAGTTAAGGACTGTTTTAGAACAGGCTACAGCAAATGCTATATATTCAGTGTTGGGTGTCAGGTTTCTAATAGTGCATTCGTTTACTATATTATCAGAAATCAATACAAAACAATTTCCGACGACATTAAATGTGCTCTGCTCTTGTACTATGACTGTAATGTTCGCTAATACACACACTTCCAAATCCTGTGAGCTCCAATTGAAATTAGCCCATGTAGAAGATAATTGATTGATGCGAAGTTCCTTTACAGCTATAAGCGTAAAATTTCTTCAGAAAATTGAAATCAGGTGTTCTAATATTTTTAACCATGTAGACTACCCTCAGGCAAAGTAAATCCTTGTTTAATAGTTGCCGGTCCACAGTCATTCTCACGGGCGCAGGTCTCGACAGAAATGTTATAAGGCTGACAAGGAGGCAGATTTCTGAATATGCAGTTAATACGAGTCGGATTGGGATTAGGAGGCAAACATTTATGTACATGACCCCTTGCATCTTCAGTCCTTACTTTGTAATTGTGAATTGGTTCTTCATTATTTTCTGGACGTTTCCATGACACGAGCAAAGTCTGATCCGTTGCTTTTCCAATTTGCAAGTTCAAAGGGACTAAAAAATTATACAACTTTCATATAGCTTGAGGAGCTCAATAAGAAGCAATGGTGCTCGAAATTAATCATTTTTATCAGCATACTGTCATCAAAATGAAAAATATATTATATTTACCTGCGGGTTTCGTGAAAGCGAACTTATTAAATGGCGAACCGCAAAGATTATGCTTGCAACATGTTACTAAAGATGCTGTTATTTTACTGTTGGCGGGCAACAATGTAGCATTAAATATATTTGTCTGAGAATTAAAGATTACTTCCGATGATCTATTGACGACTTGAAGTGTATAGTTGAAATGCAATACATCCACGGGTCCGTTGAGTTGAAAGGCAATAGAAGATGGGGTTCTTTCAATCACGGTGAATTCGGGAGTTCCTAAAATAGAAGAATTCTTGATATTGGAAAAGAATGAAAATATTTTACAAAGATTCCGGGTTAATTCACCTACTGGGTTTTGTGATGGCTTGAGCGGTGGACGGTAAACTGCATAAAAATTTCTTTGAATCTCCATATTGAAAACAAGCACGTAACTTCACTAGGTACTCCATGTGTGATTTGGGGTTTTTATATTCCAAGAAATGACTTTCTTCCGTAAGATTATGACTTTTAGTTCGAAGGGGCTCATTAACTTCCTGGAAATCCACTTTGTAATAACTAATTCTATCATCTTTGCTGTGTTCATTCCATTCACAGAATAGCGTTCCATTTTTAAGTGGCATCAAACGCAGACCACTCGGTTCTACAGTGTAAAAGTGAAAAAAAATACGAAGTTAAATTTTATTTTAATCTTAGGTATTGCTCCGAAAATCATTGTAATCAGTACAATGGTATTACGAAAAATTTCTTTTCTTATTGATTTCTTCCTGAGTATTTATCGGTTTAATGATATTACTGAAATCCGTTTCATTAATTCTGCCCAGTAACAGTGAGTTTGTCGTCCTTGTCTTCAGTCGAATGTTTAAATGAAACTTGAAATTCTATATGATTTCATTAAAAATAAATAAACGGTGGTAATAATATTTCATTGATTGTGGTGAGTAACTGCAACTCACTGCAACTGTAAGTAAAAAAAATTGCTGAGTGGGGACAAGCTCAGAAGCGCACCTGTACACCTCAAACCGCTAATTCTTTATTTTGACATACCATTGATTGGGCACGCATTATTTTATAATAACTCATCACAAGGAAGAGAACTTTTCTAATTTTTAATTTTGGGCCAGTAACTTCAACTGATCATTAGTATGTCCAATAAATGATAATGAAGTGGGTATTGAAAAGATGTTGAGAGTGTAGCATAGTGCATGCTGACTCGTATTTCCGTTCGACCTCTTTTCTTATTGCGTACCTACTGACTCATATTTCCACCCTAACTGTAAGTTGTTCATTGATGAACAAAGGAAGCAACATTTGCCAGCTGCTTTATCGACCTCAGTTCGCCAACTTTCCTGTTTTCAATTGCTTCCCTATCCTCATTTCTAATTGTCCAATATACACAGGGTTCCTTTAAACTCTTGGTTTCCTCATTCAAGAAAGGCTTCCGGTATCCTCTTATCCCTAAAAATTCGATTATTTCTATAAGGGGATATCTGACCAAATTTATTCTTAGTCTTAAAGGACCTTTACTGCTATAAGAGCCATCCACAATCATCAACGAGTTTTATTTGGACTTAGACCATATATTATTAATGTGATTGTTATTTCACGTCCAGAAATTTAAATTGTATGATTTGATTCCTGAATTACTGAGGGAATTTTTGTCCACGATATTCAACGCATATTGACTGATTTTTAATTATGAGTGTTCGTCTTGTTGCTTCAATTCAAGTTTTCTTCCAAAAGTTGAGAAAATGGAGTAACTCACAAGATATTGAGTAGTTTACATGATTCTAACCGAGCTGGATTGAGAAATTTTTGTGTACATGTATTTAATTTGCTAACATGGATTAATTAATAATTAACAGGGTTGTTTTCTCAGCCTCAACTGTACTGTCTTTTTCTAAAAGATTAGTCAGTAAGGCTTTACTGTTTCTAGAGCACTGATATGATGTATAAAAGAAATCAATTTAGACGTACGCCTTGGAGTTGTCCAAACAGTTGTTACTTCTCCCAATCCACAGTCATTTTCTCTAGAGCAAGCAAATACATTGACTCGATACATGGTTGTCGGTTTTAGATCCTTTATCATTGCCTCTGTTTTTGCGCCTGAGAAGTACAAAACAGATTCGGGATCCATCTGAATTTTATAATGTGTTATCTCTTCCGAATTTCTTTTCGGAGGCTGCCATTTAACCAAAAAACTGTTCTCCGAGCTTTCCGAAATAGTGACATTAGCTGGTTCTGAAAATCCAAGACAATGAGTTTAATAGCGTTAAAAATAAAAACAACGCAATTAATTTTCATCATATTCCTCTCCAATTTTGAAGTGAATATCAGTTCAATCGATATTCGCTGATTTTTTGCTTTCATTTTTACTGTCGAGAAATCGACGAAGAGTCATCGTTAGACTTTTTGAAAGATTTGCGCTTATATGACCAAAATTGAATCAACAGAAATTTTCAATTTTGTGAAAAAATTATAATTTAATGAACTGATTTAAGGTAGGGAAGTAAATAGTGATGAAAAACTGATACTTTTAACAGAAATATATGTTGGAAATATTTTAAGTGGCTTAAACACCTTGTCGGATACAAAAAATGTGTAAAGGGGAAATTTGTCATGTGGCCACTCTTCTTGTCTTTGTGGAACAAGATGCATACTTCCAACTAATTATTTCAAATTCTAGACTGTTCAGCAAAATGAAGAGAAAATTCTTCAAAAAAACCTTCAAGTCCAAACATTGCAATTTAAGAGTGTCAAAAAGTGGAAAAGCTGGTGATAATCTGTCACTTAATTCTTTCTTCGATGTACTAGGATTTGAAAGCAGTACACCCTATTGTTTAATCCGAATCCTAAATAAGCTCGTTAAATAAATTAACTTATTATAAATGATTTCACTTACCTAAAATCTCCATCATTAATTTTTTGAAAATAATTTAAATTAACAAACAAAGAAAAGATAGACTTAAAGAACAATCGTATCCATATCCTTTGGTCGATAGCTTTCATGATGACCTTGCGGCATCTAGTTTAAAAAATCTTCATTAATCTCCTCTTCATAACCATTCGTGCAGAAATCACAAATATATCGAAGTGGCATGATCTGCAACCTAATTAACGTAACTAAAAGATTTGAATACCGCGAATATGAACTCACTCGGGAATCTAAGGTCAAGAAGATGAAAATCGAATTTCTGACCGTTAAAACGTTACAAAACAAGCAATCCTTCAGGAAAAATTGATAGCTATATGAATCCGTAAGTCAAATATCGTCAAAATCTTGATCTCCTGTCTACATTATCTGTTTCTTTCTTACTCCTCTCACAATTTTTCTCCCGTTATACTTGGTTCTTATTACACGTATACAGATGAATTTCCAAAATTAAGACATGAAAACGTTTTTTCCTGTGATATAGGTAACATAAATACTACGGTACTATGTATTAAGCGGAAAACTTTGACAGTCAACCTACTATTAAAACACAGTGTTGTTTAAATTACCTTTCACGACACCTATGAAAGATCTCTTGAATGTAAAAGCCTTTTTCATCTTCTAGCCGCTTCCTCTTAAAATAAGGGCAAGTTTGACTTGTTTATTTCCCTTTTCAAATGGACAGGTCCATATTCTTCATTAATAAATGCTAGCTCCTATCACCCTTCTATCGAAACCCTTTGAATGACAAATATTCTGAAATGTTATGACAAATTATCCTATCCCATCCACTATCAATTTTGGACTTTGTGTGAAAAAATAATACGCTCAGAAATTGGAGGAGCAAATATTTATATTTAGAATCCAAAGCATGAGAATAAGAAATACGGGATTAAAACAAGTGCATAAAAACAAGTAAAGGAGGCCAAATTTAATATCTTCACTTTATTTACAGCTTTTACTGGATCGTCTTTTATTGAACCCATATTGAAAAGCTTAAATTTCTGTATAATACAAGGATATTAATGGTGAAAGTTCAAAAGTTGAAAATTAACTTACTGTCGGGTTTAGTATATAATGTTACCGATGGGGAATATTCACTGCAGACTACTTTGTTATAACTTTTCGAACAGACCTGAATACGAATCACGTAGGCCGAATTTGGCGAAAGATTTTTAAATACACATCTCTGCCTATTTTCCTCGCATTTCACCTTATTCGATTCCATTGATTGACCATCTTTTTGGAATATTTTCGCAATGTACGAACCTTTTTTCAGAACCGTAGTCGGAGAAAAGCTGATCACTATAGTTTCAGCAGTTCGATCACTTGGGATTGTCAATGTTGGCGCTAAAATGCAATATTTTGCAATTAATACAACGTTTATCGGAAGAAGAGCACACTGAAATATCAACTTTATCTACTTCCCAATTAATTTTTAAGATCAATGAGTTTAATTAAAGACAAATTATTACATAGGAAAATGTTTCGAATAAAAAGAGCAAATGGTCAAATTTTATCACGTCAAACAAAAATTAGTTTTGAAATGATATTTGAAGTTATACTACTTTCCTCCATGAAATCCGGAGATCAAACTTAGTTGAGGAAGACTCCGAATTCGGATCACTATGAAAAGTCTTACTGTTTACCATGTTCTAAAGCTTTCTTTATATCCATTAGGCACTAAGGAGAAATAAAAAGAACGCTTACACAAATCGATCAGGAGGCCAAGGAAATCTTAGGTTTGATCGAGCCGTCAAGAGGTAGCCAAAAACGTTAATTTCTATTTATAAAATCGTAAATTCTCACCTAAAAGGAATTTGAGTAATAACGACAAAGTACAAAGCTGTTAACCGTTTGCGAATATTCGTGGAATGGAAAGTAACATTCGCACTATCGACAGGATCACTGTTTCTCAGTCACCATGGTTAAACTGAAATTCTAGTGTCCCGTTTCCGGTTGCATGTAAAAGGCATAGGTGGTTGAAGCAGTACACGTTAAAATGTTGTTTTCAAAGTTTATATCATGTTCCAAGGATCTTCAAAAAAGTTCCTTCAAAAAATATTTTATAAAATCCATAGCGCACATTTCTTACCATTTCAGTTAATATTTTCTTTCTGCAAGGACTATGTATCCGCTTGTTCAAATAGCAGAATGTATGATATATTTGTTTATAACTGTGAATGTTGGTGCTTATCTCTTCATCATATGTTGATAGTGCTAAACCGTAACAAGTCAAGATGTGCTTTCTACACAAGTCTAGACACTTTGACTGCTTATAAAATTTTGAGTCTTAAAGTCTTTTTAGCGGGTGTTTCCGAAGGTCCTGCAATTTTTTGTCGCTTGCTTCCTATAATTTTCATTTCCTGCAAAGAAGTAACTTCTACATATGATTTCCTAAATTCATTAGTTAAAACCGCCTTAGCCAATAATATATGCCTACTCACTGAGCCTTGAAAAGGAAATTAGTATCGAGATGACGCAAACAGCTTCTCGACTCTATACACCGGTCAATACGCTCTAGACACAGAAAATATGGACTAGTTCTTAACGTTTTGATATTGTTTATTCAAATTCTGAATATTAGTTTATAATGCACCAAATTGTGTCTCTTAAAAAAGAATGATTAAATAGTGGGTTCCAGACTAAGATCAAGTATGTTATTACTGATTATCCGTCTTGTATTCGCTACTTTTACCAGTAACTCATTCCTCTTAAGTTTAGATATATCTATTGGTAATACAGATCAATTACGACATCCTAAAGCATCCTCCCTCCCACCATCTTATTGTTTTGTATTCTATTATGCTATTAATTTTGCCACATTAGTTGGCATCAATTTCTGTCGATCATTCGTTCACGCTCTTGCTGTAAACTAGTTTCCAAACAGATTTCCGTTCCTTGTTAATCCAACGAGAGAGACTCAATCACACTCCCCTAATCTAATTTTGGGTAGATTGGGGCTAGGAATTTAGCAACTATGGGATAGAGTTTTGATTATCATAAATTTTATGTTTGGAAGCTTAATACTGTGGACATTCCAGTAGTAGTAGCAATAGGAAGCTTTAATCATGAGCTGTAATACATTCCATTATTTAGTATTATTTTAAATTTAACTATTTGGTCATGGGCAATAGTAATATTTTAATAAAACTTATTGTTAACTTACCTTCTGGAGCCGTAGTAGCGTATGTACTAACGAAATCACCGCACTGACTGTTTCTTGCGCAGGCGGAAACTCGTATCCAATATAATGTGAAGGGCTTCAAATCATTAACAGTCCAATGTAAAATTGCAGTAGGCACATCGACAGTTTTGACGGTCTTTTCCGATTCAGTCATAATAATTTTGTACGAAGTAAGCAGCTCGGTGTTTAATGCAGGTGCCTTCCAAGCTACTGACAAACTACTAGCTGTGTAATTGATTACAGTAATATCAGAAGGCACTAAAATATAAAAACAAACAATAACAACACGAATAATGGGACTTAGATAAAAACTGTGATTCTCTGTTATTATTTTAAAAACACGCAATAACACGATCATAAATAAATAATCATTAATATATGTAAATTAAATGGTACAAGTTGGTGAAATTTTAAGCCAATTTAAATTGCTCACAATGATCGTTTAAGGTAAAAGTATAAATAAAAGTTATTTTTTGTGTAGACAAATATTTTTTCTTTAATATAGACTTGACAATGCCTTATCACTAGAGGCTTATATTTTAGGCTATTTAAACTAAACTAAAGGTCGGGCCAAATACACTATCTGAACGAAAGGTGCATAGTTTTCAAAGATCAAATTCAATAAACAGAGAAGTAAGCAAATAGTTTCATATAGCTCCAGTTGCGGGTATGGACTCGGCGCCTAGTTGTTGTGAGGGCACTTCCTCCAATACAGATAGCCTTGTGCACATGCATCACTCCTGCGTCTGTGCTCGCCCGCCAATGCCTTGCCTCATTTTCGTATGGTGAGGATGGGAGCAATTTTGAAGATTGATGGATCAGCTAAACACTGTATTAATTAACAGCCTATTTCTTTTCCTTCTACACCACCGTCTCCACGAAAACGCCCAATATACACTTATAATGCATATAATACAATTATTGAAATGACCATTATAGAACCATAACTTACCATCTGGGTTGGTGTAGAACTTGTATGGAGATGACCAGTTACCGCATTGCCGTCGTCCAGATTGCATCAAACAGACGCGTAAACTAATCTCGTATGCAGTATTCGGAAGTAGTCCATTAACGGTACATTTCCTCCCACATGGAATTTCAGAACCCTCTGAGGGGTTGGTGCCAGCAGGAAGGACAATAGTCGAATATGCTAGGTTGCGCATTTCATTATCATTGGAAACGGAAACACTTCTCGATGTTATCTTCATGTCCTTAGGTGTTACTTCAGATGCTAAAGAAAAATGATATCATTTTATTCATTCGAAACAGGATATTAAGCACAAAGCTTTACTTAGTCGTCATTAGTTGCCGGAATAGGTCTTTTGAAACGTTTGTCTTCAGGGACAAATTTATCACAAAGGCTCATTATCTCAAAAAGTTAAGATAACGTTTATAATGCAGGTTTTATTTATTATGCTTACGTAGAACTTAATAAGTAATACCGAAAGAAGTTAAAGTGTCAAAATTCAGATTAAGATTTCATTATCTAATGGAATAATACTAGGAATGTTGTTTTCAATCCGTGTGGTACTGGTTAATTGTCAGCTTAATCGGTAAATTTTAAATGACAAATGAGGATGAAATTTGTTTTAGAATAAAAAGTTTTTTCTTTCCAAAAAATTTTCTTGATTAATGTTCCTTGTTCTCCATCTTCTATTGTTCGTCATCTAATTTTATTTAATTCGATTTCTTTAAGTTGTTTACGAAACAAGGTGCGCAATTATATATGTTTCCTTAGCCACTGGATCTTATTGCTGCTAAAATCATGATTTTTGACATTAGCGTATTTGAAGCTAACGTAGAACCTAGGCAAGCTAAAGTTTACCTACATAATAGCCCCAGATTCCCTTAAAAAGTGAAAAATCAGTTTGCCTGAATGTAATGTTATTCAGCACGATCACTCGATAAGAATGACATGCGAATGAATGAATAACTAGAGCCACGGGAGGGAACAATTAATGATAATGTTGTATTACCACAAAAATGGAAAAGTGCCTTGGGTAAGAGTAAGAAGTTCACTTCCCAAAAAATGCATATTTTTAATTATGGGTTGATTTATTTTGCAAACTTAAACAAATACGATCTTCAAATTAACATTTAATGAGACTTTATTGTAAAAGTTGTAAAAGTAAAAGTTGTAATTTCAATACACGTTAATTATTCAAAATCACGCGTTCGGTCATTAATGTGGCGAAAATTTAATTAATTTGGATAAAAATAATTTTAGCGTAATCAAACGAAAAAATTCCTAATCACGTGTCAAAAATAAAAAGTTAAACGATTTACATTTTGGAAGAGTATAGAAAACCCCCGATGCTTTTGATTCACGGCTGCATAAGATGGGTTCTTTGGCAGAACATTTGCGTAGTGTAAATACGTAGGGAGTGTAGGGAAGAAGATTCTCGAATTTACATTCTCCGTTCGACTGGTCGCATTGGACATTTTCTACCTCTTTCACGTTTCCAGATTCTAAATAATACTTTCGAACTTTTGAGGTATAATAATAATCCTTAGGGTCTTCATCTTGCTTTCTTTTTAATTTCACTACTATCTCGCTTGAAGTACAGTTAACAAATTCTGCTGGATCAGGAACTAAAAAGGAAAAGTGTATTCCTTTAATTAAAAAGTCTTTCTTAATGCAATTATCCTCCCAAGTCTATTTAAACAAGCCTGTATAATATCTAACTTGAGATAAGAGAAGATATCTTAGAACATTTTGTCACCCATAAATAATTTGTACCCTTGGCAATCCACATCAATGCGTGTATGGGCATTCTTCACGTCCAAAATAATATACCTCATCTGACAAGGCTGATGTTTGTCCGCTTGTTAATTCACAACTATGGTTAACCTATTGCTACAATTTGTATTTTACAATCTTCAATATATTGAACCTATTTTTCGATCTCAGTCTAGGTAAACTGTCTTTTAATATTCTTCTATAAAAGGGATACCAAATATTTTATAAACAAACTTGGTCTACACTATTTTCTTCAAACCCATTCTAGCATTACCTCAACGAACTTACTCGACAGCCTAATTTTGGCTGTTAAAGCGACATTAGAATGGAGTGTAAAGCAGCAGAGACATGCACTTATTGACTTAATGCCGTGAAATTCCAGGTTGGCAGTTTTATAGTTTCAAAGCAGGAAAAAGTGTCTCTGAATGGGATTTATTATACTGATTCATTGTGGAAAAGGTTCATATATAATGATATGTGATTCATGTAAAGACTGTCACCATGAAATGGAAAGTGAATAAGTTTGATTATACTAAAATATTACCTTCTGGAATGGTGTGAGCGAAAACACTGCCTAGACGATATTTGTGAGATGTATCGTAATAATCGTAAATATTGACAGTGTATTTGGTAAAGGGTTGCAAATTAATAAATTCCGATTCAATAGGTTTTTGAGTGCAGCTGATTTTCTTCATTCCTTCAATTTCTACTGTATAATATCCATGTTCAACCTTAGGAGGATCTGGCCAAATAACAGTAAGCCGATCTGAATCATTGCAGATAACCCTTAGTCCGCTTTCCTCTATAAGAGAAAGTACAGTAAATGGAATTAATTGAAATTAATATCACGAAAATAAACGTTCTTTCATGATCAAATATTACCTGGATTGTCTTTCGATGGTAAATTTCTAAAAAAATACAAAACTATGAGATCACTACTTATTTTAAAGAGATAGGTATATACAAAGAGAGTAAAGAATTTAAAAATGGCATGCTCAATATTCACAAACCTATTATCTTATCAGTAAACAGCTAACCTTGGAAAATATTACAGATCTACAAGATTGAGCAATTTACGCAAAACTCAATAACATCGATTCTAAAAAGAAGTCTCGAATGGCTTTAGATAATCTAGACTTTCTGTTCTGCGTGCCTTTATCGCTTTCATTTTTTCTACCACAAAAAATTGCATTTAATTCGTTTGATTATAAAAAATGTTTACTAGTTCACAAAGTTCTGTAGAAAAGTCTGTTCGATATAGTATTATTGCAGATTATCCATCTAAAGATCCGAGTTCTATTTCCCTAAAACAAAATGGCCTTCGGAATAGTTAACATTGTGAAGGCAAGCAGATAGTTTACATTTCATTATCCTGTAATTGACACTCAAGAAATTCTTCATTAAAAGCTTCAAATTATAACGGCATAAAATATCTTCTTTTGCAGCATACTGGAAAATACGAAGAAAATTAAAACAGATTATTGTAGAAAGTGGCAATAAAATAGAGACTGAATTTAAAATCGTATCATGTTTGGAGTTTTAGAATTATGCGCTCATAGTTTCATATAAAAGTATGCACAAAATTGAAGAAATGTTGGTATTTCAAGTCATCAAGTATATTGATATTGACGGACAAGAAGAAGGCTAAGTTAAACGATAGAAAAAAGTTTGCCAACACGTGCATCTGATAGCCAATGGGAAGATTTAACCTCTAGCGGATGCTACACCAATAAGCCTTTTTGCTAAAGCTAGGTAATCCTCCCAAGCAGTCCAGACGGCGTCTAGCAGAGTTATCTATTATAACTTTGCCCCCGAAATTAGCTAGGCTGCGTCCTCAGTAGTGAGAACAAGAAAGGTGTTGAGTGGAGATAGTTTATCGACCCGTAAGCGATGAGATAGTAAGAATTTTAGGCGAACAGAGCTCCGTATGAGTCGTTGTCCACAAGCTTGGTCCTTAAATACAAACGAAGCTAAACTGCAGGGATATTGATTGCTGATTAGCTGAGGAGGCCTCTGCACGTGGACTCCACAAGCCCCTGCTAGAGTCGGAAGTATCCATTGTGATAATAATGTTGCATCCACTCTGTTTTCTACCCTATAATATTTCACTATAAACAATGTGTCCTTTCATTCTACCTCGTATTGCCAGTAAAATTTTCTTCAATAAATTCCGCTTAAGGCAGCGTTTCCTGTAGTATTTAGCTTCCAAATATTAAACATGAATTCTCATGGAACATTTGTTAAATGGCGTGTGCATGAACAAGCGACGCCCACTGTTCAACAACGTTTTGATTAATGTTAATCTAGCGTGCGATTTTGATCAGTATCGACATATCCATACCGCATACCACAAATCGACCTATTAATCTGCTTACCTACAGATTGGCAGATATATTAACCCGTAATAACCTAAAAAATTTATAATTTAGTATTTTTATTCAATAAGTCCAAGCAACTCTTTAGCATTTCTCTTACTCCGATCAATAACCAGTTTTAAGTCTATACCTAATATTTGCAATGAACATGCTATAAAAACTGTTGATTAAAATACTCCATCACACCCTGAAAACGCATTTGGTGGTCTACATGATCTTTGCCTTAATAATAATTATTAAAGTGTGTTGGTCCATTATTCATTCAGTTAAATAATGTCAGAATATCGCGGACATGAACACACCTAGAAAGCAAAGGATCAAATCAAGGAACTTTAAACTTCCTAGCGTTTGAACATTGGTGACGAGATGAAATATATGACGTCAAAATGTTTTCGGAATTAAAATAAATAAAGACCTATTACTTTACCTTTACATCATTAAATACTTCAATTTAATCTCCCGTTTCTTCATGCACATATTCAGATATTTTTCCATGATCGAAATAGGTAAAGTCTTCTGCTTTACTGTAAATAGCATGATAATATGAAACTCTGTCAAACATTAAAGCTTTCCTAATGGTATAACGGCAGCTGGTAGGAAATCAATTGAAAAGGCTTGTAGAAAAAGATTAGAGTTATTTATCAAAATTTGATGCATATTTAGAATATAATAAATATTCTAAAATCATCACAACCGCAAGACCAACCAAGAATCATAGAAGTTTGCAACCATTAGGAGATTAAATCGAATACCATAACTTTTCATATTCGCTTAAGTACTTTTGTTTATGCATGCAAAATCGAAGCCTGCAGTGATATGCATGAAGTTTCGCAGATCTGGCCTTCACAAAGTATTTACAAAATGATGCGCATGAAACCGTGTCAGTTGTAATGAAACTACTAAAATTTATAAGGGCGTAACAGTCTTTAAGTTAAGTCAGTTTGGGCTGATTGATTAATTGAGTGAAAGATGAGAGATTCAATCAAGATCCAATTTTGCTTTGAAAAGAAATAATATGGCAGTTATTTGAGTAGTCTTATAGATAAACCGGACATTAGAGGATTACTTTTATTTTAAGTGAACGCATTTAATTAGTTATTCATTGTAAACTACAAAATTACACTGATCAAAGGATTTATGAAAGCAAAATTACCAGTAACTTACGATTTCACAATTGGCAATTTAGAGCAATTAATATCTAAAGTAGAAAATGTGATAAATTAAGCAACTGACGAAGAATGCAAAAAGTAATATAAAGTACGAAAGGGTTAAAGATTTAAAAAGAAGTTGGCTTTATAATAATTATATATATAAGTATCATAAATAGAAAGACCTATGCATGCTGAAGACTTACAAAGTATTAAAAATGCCAACTTGAGAATGAAAATGAATGTCGGATGTCTCATTACTTCTTATCGATAAAAAATTCTTATCAACCTATAAAATAGTTAAAGAGTGAGATATTATAGAAAAATATCAAGATGTGTGAACATCTTAGAATTTTTGTTTAGAGTAGTTTATAATTATTGCCTTAGAATTAAGAAAATTAAAAATCAGATACAGCATTTAAATATTTTCGTTTTTAATTTCGACCTAACAATTAGAGTATTAAAAGAACGTGTTTTTAATTTAAGCGTATTCACTAATATAATATTGCGGAAACTCTTTAAGAAAGTATTAAATTGTATTATATAAACATTTTATAATTTTTAAACGTCTTTCCATACATGATCTATTAGGCTTTCGCTTCTCTTCATCAAAGTAAGGTGTTATGAAGTTATACATATCGTTTACAACTTTTTTAATTTCCCTTTGTGTAGGAAAATTTTGATAAGAAATCCCTCTCTTTTCACGGCGAGAGATAAACCATGAATCTATGATGAAATGATATGTTATGTTCAAATCGGTAAACGTTTATAAATGCATAAAATTCAATATTTCGGCATTCAGTATTTTAATAAGCATTTCTTTATAAATTACTAAATCACGGAGGATTAATCATTAATAATCAAGACACACAGGGTAAACATTGTGAGTGAAATTATTTACCATTTTTCACTTAAGTTTGTTAACACGGGATCCCAGTATTAAATTATATCCATTTAAAAATACTGATATAATCAGCATAAAATATATAATTTGCCACGAATTTAGTCTTATTTTATTTGAAGTAAAATTGCGGTAATTCTTCACTTCGTTTTTGTTATAGATAGGACATTATGACACAATTTTGTTTTATTACATTTAAAATCCTCTATAGTTTTCACAATAGGAAATCTGGGATAATTTTTGCTATAACGTAACCAACTAGGAGTTCGGATAGTAATCTAGCAGAGCCAACAATCTAGAACACTCGGTAATATAGCAACTTAACACAGAAGCTAATAACCCACGGCAGATAAGAAGGCACGTTATAGTCAACACGAGTGTATTAACGAAACTCACACTCAATCGGTATCGACTTAAACAAATACGAATAATGATCAAGTGTCAAGTGTATTGGTGGGGAAATAAAGAAAGAAAATGCATTTTTGTTCATAGAAGAAATATTGGGAGTGGGGGAAAGTAATTATCATTTCTTCTAACAAAATGTAAACAATAACTGACGTCGAAGATTATATTAAACGTGATGTCACCCTCAAGCATGGACAACACAGGCATTTCGGAAAGCACGCGGCAATCTGTCCACCTATCCACTGACCGGTGGTTGTGTGAGAAAATTGTCGTATCAGCTGTAAGTCCTATTACCTGTTGAAGGTGATCAGAGGAGGATGGTGACCCATAAAGACTTCGGTGAGCTGCGGTCGAATAGGACTACAACCGACCTCTTAGCGTACATGAAGGGGAATACATCAAGAATCTCTTCTGTTTTTTCCTCCTTTTTTCCGCGAATCATTCTATTTGACCATTCGGATACGTGCGATGTGGTAGACACTAAACATGTGTGATTGTATGATTTCATAAAAAAAATCTTGAAACTGAAAGGAGGGAAATCAGGTGCCATTTTTCATCAAAGGTTGTCAATTCTTTTGGTAGTTGTCATAATACTACCGCTCTATCTGGACAGGAAAGGAGAGAACGTTGATAAATACGGTAACATCCAGGGGTGAGTGGTTAATAAATGATTTCACCAATTTCGCTACCTCTACATCTGATCAATTCAATTTGGAAGCATTGAGGATGTAGAGCTTTCAAATCCGATGACAGCATTGTTGAGACCCATTTTCATGAGGAAATAAATGAATTCAATCCAATCAATTTCAGTTAATATGACCATTGGGCTCGCATTGGATGAACTTCACCAAATTTCTAACAACGACCTTGAAAATATTGTTTAATACTAGAATGAAGATAGTGATGAAAATATTTTAGATGATTGACAACTATCATCCATGATCTTCTAACAAATTATTCTTACAAAAATAAAAGAATATTCTATTTATAACGTTACATAAAACCTACCGGTTTTGTTTCCAACAGATATGTCATTTTGGACTGCCATTTCGGGTAAATAGAGGAATGGCGATCGAGTAATCTGCTTAATAGACGCATATATACACACGCATTTAGTTTCCAAGTCAATTTTAGAAATTTCATAAAACAAAGCTCGTCTATACTGTAATAATGCTAGTATGTATTTTCTGCCACTATGATCTATGCGTTCATAATGGACAGTTTATGAAAACAGATCATCTTCATATCATTGAATTCGAAAATCAAAACACCACCCAACTTGACAACAATTTCTGTCGCTACCACCCGCCAAGGTCTTAGCAGCGGTGTGCACCCGCATATTGACTAGGACGATCGGCGAATTGGAGGACGCTTCGAGAATGACTCTGAAGGATGACCCTCTACGCATTCACAAAATTACTCTTCACATCCTCTATGTAAACACTTCAGTTTTTCGACCACGAAGCCGTATTGACGCCTTTATGTCCCTATGACTCAACCTCTATCTGTCGTATCTAGACTAGTTTGTCGATTCCTCTTTTTTCTATAACTGTCTCGCTTCATTGGAAAGTACATCTACACTCATACCTCGCGCGCCCTTATCCAAGTGACTCATATAAACCGTCTTTGTGTTTCCATTCACACATTCACGGACACACGCTCGTCATGCACCGGCTCCCACACTGCTTTTTCATCACCTTTGTCCCTTATCTCTTACCCGCTTGAGTCCTTATTACGTCTTGATTGATACATTTTGGCCTAAACAGATCTTGGTGTTTCTCTCTAAAACTGTCGTGATTGTTGTTAGTTGTTAGCTGCCAGCCTTTAGTTGTTACTCTAACCCCAACAGCTTTTTCAGCGACAAAATAATACCTCTGCGCCTTTGAGCCTTGTTTATGGGCTTCTAACCAGGAAATAAATCTCCGAAGTCTGTTGTGGAATCAGGAAACAGTGATTGACGTGAGTTGAGGGAAGATATCCTGAAGCCACTCCTAATAGATGTTGCATTTCACCACTCCACCTTTTGGCTAGAGTTATGCAATATAATTGAACACCCATACAACTTGGACGAAGAAGTAACATCATGGAGCTTCCTTAGCTCCACAGTCCCCGATATTAGACGAGTGCTATAGGCCGTTCCAATAACGGGGCAATGAGAATTAATCTCGTGACTCTAACGTTGCGGTCCATCCAATTAACCACTATTTCACTCTCGTACGCCATTTCCTATTATACTAAATCTAGTAATTTCTCGAGTGAAATGTAGACTGAATGGAGTTTGTTTCAAATACATTCACTCGAATTTGCTCTTGGCTTCTCTATGCCCTACTTTCGTTGCCTCAAACTGAATTCACCTATTTCCACGTAAAAATATATGTGATGTACGATAAAAGAAAAAGCCAAATCACCCTTTTATTATTTAATCACTATCTGAAAGAGTTAAGAGAGAAAAGTTGAGTCACCAGATAATGATGTAAATTTCCTCTTCTCAAAATAAATGTGAAGAACTTAAATGAACAGATTACAATTAACTTATTCTGCATTTATGAAATAAGTATTAATTATTTTCCATTGACGAGATCAATAGTCTATCTATACTTTTGTTCATTTTGTTGAAATAACGATTAGCCTTTGTGTGTTACATGAACCTATATGAAGCAACGAGTTTTAATAAGATTCCGCAGAACTTAATATTTCTTCCTTCTAGGTAGTGATATCGGCTTGTATATCGCAACAATCCGTAAATAAAGTTATAGCCGCATTCATTAGAGTCTGTAGGATTTATAGCGCTATCTCACCACGCAGACCAGAATATTCTGGAAAGTTAAACTCAGGTCATCGATCGTAAACTTGTAAGTTCTGGAAAATGCCACCAAGCAACCAATTGGCCATCGATCAATCACAAACCTGCGTCCAGATTCTTTCAACCGATCAGAGTTCGAAATCCTCAAGAACAGTCACTATTTCATAAATAACTACAGCCACATTTTAAATAACCCGCACCTACACGTATTAGTGAACTGTCACATCATATCGCAGCTCCCATTAAAGGCATTCTTAATCAAATTTCCCGCTTTCTTGCTTCTTGGGTGTCGCCTGGCTTAGATCTTATAAGCATTCTGCTACAAGTTTTTTATTATGAGAGAACAAGAAGGTGCATTGAAATAATATGACTTAATATCACAGCTGGTTAAATAGGACTGGTGGACGTGCGTTTACATGGTCTTCCATGGAGCAAATAATGGGATTTTAATTTTGAGGCTTGAAGTTGTTGAATATTAATAAAGGAAGTAGTGTCCAATCAGATCCCACAAAAACGAATGAGGTACAACTCATTTGATACCAGAATTTTTCCCGAATTTCTACTTAAATCACTCACCTTTACTCCTTGGTTAAGAATGTTACTGTTACTTCGGTTCCCAGGATAAATGTTTAATTCCATTGTCTTACCATTATTTTATAACCTTTCACTCATGTATTATGAATATTCCATTAAGAGGAGATATTTTCAAATAATAAGAGGGAATTGTTCGCAAATATTTTCCCAAATATTCTAATCCACTTAATGGTTCAGTCAGCTAAAAGGTACCTGCCATTTTATTTCGTATAATTAACGTTTTATCAAATAAATATCAAAATGGGAAAACGTGTAAACATAGTGCTTATCGATCGTCACTTTAAATCGAATTCAAATAAACTTGCTTGCAAAAGGCGGGAAATTACTTTCCCCTTCATATATTTCTTTCTATGAACTGAAAAGAAAGATCACCTGATCTCACCAATCAAAATGATGAAAAATTTCGCCTATATTGGCATATTTAAAATTTGATGCAAACTCTTACGAATTTGTACTGTAACAGATACTACAAAAATATTTCTTTCTGCTAAATCTTAGTAATCCTCTTAGAAGTCCAGCTAGCTGCAGACAGCACACTAAGCCTCTAGCGGTGCGTTCTAACATAATTTGCTCTCGAGATAAAACCAGACTATGTCAAAGACATAAAAAGATAGGAAGTATGAAGTAGAGAGAGTTTACTGTAAAACTGAGTAATTACGAGTAAAAATAACGCTACATTGCAAAAAATATTGGTCCCCGATTGATTGGAAAGATTCTGCATTCACCTGTGTGATCGTTAGATGCGTGACCGGTTGCACGTCTGCAGTTTCCAAAATGTTCTGTCTTGCGCTGGACCTTGTTTGACAGCCTCAATAGCATAGAAATCTCCACAGCATTATTTGCCATAGAAAATGATTAAGGTCTCTTACTCATTAAGATCAAGAAAAATATTTAGAAACTCAAACATTCATTTAAACACCATGATTATTTTTCTTCAACTTTGAGTTCTTTTAAAAATAATAAGGTAATTTTACTCCATTTGAATTGTGTGCTTTTCTTTTTTAGCTGCTTCTCCTTTATTAAAAGCCTTAATTTGTTGCAACCTAATAATACTGACAACTATGAATGTAGCCGGTGGAAATCAGCATTCTATCTTCATATCTTTTGGTTAAAGAACGCAATATTATTTAGGCCTGTTAGCTGAATTCTTCTTATATTTGAGTTAAGCGTTTATATAATTACGGATGTTTATCAATGACGTGTAGCCAAAATGCCTTGTTCTCCTTCTTCTGTGGCTTAAATAAAGTCCCCGTTTTGCCGAAACCCCAGCTTTCTGATTAATCACAATGAAAATTAAATAATCCGCAGATCAGAAACCTGCGTTTTTTGAATATCAAGATAATTCTAATAAACATATACGAGAAGCAACTGAAATGTCTTCAGCTAAAAAGTAAAATTCTTTTTATGACATTATATGCTTCCTAATATCTAGTCCATCTGAGTGTTTATCTCAGTCAAAAATTTATTTTGGAATAACGAAAAAATGTATTACAAAATCCTACATTGTCACAGGAAGCTTACGCCTTCCTTGGATCAATAGTAAAACACAAATATTCAGTTTTACAGCATTTAAATAAGACATTAAGTGATAAATTACAAAAAATGCGAATAGAAGTAGCAAAATCTATTGGCTTTGAATGTGTAACAGTTCCAGAATCACAAGACTGGCAGGAAAACTAAATCAAATCCTGATTATAACAAGGAACTGGCAACCGCTGAAATGCTCACGTTTATCTTTGCTTCTCGTCTGACATACATGGTGAGGCCTTCTGGAAGTTATAATAACCTAGTGCCGATGTGAGCTAAGTGCAGCCAATAATCAGGATGCGTAAGGTATTTGAGGACACTTATATTTCTGTGATTTAAACTAACTCGATAAAACAATTAATACATTATTAATATTAAATGATTTCATGGGAAGTCAATGCGCGACATCTTGCCAAAGATCTTTAAGTATCTAAAGGAACAATAAGGAATATTGTTCATCGAGACCTCGGATATAAATTTCATACATTCTTAGTCGAGGTCAGTTGATGTCGACAATAACAACTCAAGAGAATCAATTAGTGCGTGCAAAACGACTCTTAACGAAATCGAAGCACATGGAAGAAGAGGAGTGTCTTTGGCCTAACTACGACGAAAAAACTTCCACCAGGATCACAAGGTCGATCGAAGAAATGACAGGTGGCTATGTGCGGGCGGACCACATTGAAGTTCCAACTGTTATGCGGGTGCACAAAGTTTCCACCAACAGTGATGATTCTCGGTGTTGATAGCAAAGAAGGACGCATCATGACTCCTCCATTTTTTCCTCTGGGCTTTTGAGTCAATGCAGATGCCTATGTGGAGACTCTTCGAACCATTCTTGTTAAGTCGCCTCAGATAGACAGCGCAACCAATGGAGGAAGACCCTATATCTTCCGACAAGATTCGATTCCATCCAATAAAGCTGTCGAAACCCAAGATTGGACAGATAGTCGAGAATTTTCATCCTCATTTCACACCAAACTTCTTATGGCTGCCTTCTAACTCACCAGACCTTAATCCTTTAGATTATTAGGTGTGGGGTGGGGCGTGGTAGAAAAGGATGTTAATAAGCATCCCCATAACGCCAAATCCTCTTTCTGATGAAAGCAGTAGAGCCCGAACAATGGAGGACATCAATAAGATTATTGGTGTGTGATTTAGGAAACTTAGTCTAAACAAAACTTCACTTAGAAACATCATATAGATAAGTTAAGTTAAATTGAAAGGGCATATAAGATTTAAGAAAGTTGGACTTAAGGACCTGGTAGCGGAGTAATAATGGTGAGAGGAAGCGGCTATTTCCCTGAATGACCATAGTACTCTGAGGATGAGTATATTTCCTGGTCTATCCAACGACCGCTATTCTCCCACGTTCCGTACAGGCTCTGAGCTTATGTTAGACTGCAAATAAGTGTTTATAAGCCTACTTCCAAGGCGCTTTGCAGCTCGCAATGCTTTGCATTGCTCTTTTATGGCTCACTTCACCATAAAATCGCCGATCATTAACAGTGCAAATAATTTTCTTTACGTCATTTTTCATTTCATTGCATTGTAGACGACGTTATCAAAATGCATTTTATTAAGGAATATCTCATTTATTAATACGCGTTATTATGAAATAACATAAAAATATCTTTAAGTGAGAGGGAACGGCCATCTTGTCACAATGGCCACTACTCTCTCCTGCAAGAGACTATGTGATTGTGTATCTCTCGGTTAATGATTTCCCTTGTTGATTTGGTTGGTTCACTTTGATTGAAGACTGAAAAGTTTTCAGCTTAGTCTACCATGCTTGGTGGCCTCTGATATTTTCTTCATCTCTTCCTAGTTCACTTTTTCCTTGTTAATTGCTGGCATGCAATATTCTTCTGGTCTCCACTCATGTCCCGTAATTCTGATATTTTAAGAAAGGATTATTTTCATAAGTATGATACAGTTTAATTGTGACTAAAATAGAAGTAGATTTGTGGTCATGGAATTAGGATCTTAGCCCCCCCCCCCTTCTCTAATACAGTGAAGAACGGTTTGATACTGTGAATATCCCACTTTACAGTAAGGAACTTAAAACGTATACCGTAACAGGCATGTTAATTTTTATAAACTGATACTAAAAATTCACCTGCAATGAATGATAAGTGGACCAATACTTTGAGTAATTGGATTTGCATTCATGAATTTCAGGTGTTAGCCGACTCAATTGCAGAACTATTCAGTGTCCAGTGCAGCCTGGTCTGACCGCTCGAGGAAACTGTAATGTATCACTGTCCACAGCTAAACGGTGGATGAATTTCTGATGTTTATGTAATCGTACATAAATTTACTAGAATGCGATATTGTTGAAAATAACTTTGAACTTAAGCTAAACAAAAAAGTTAAAGAAATTCATCCCGTAGAGTGTCCTACTTTAGAATACCTCCACTGTGTAAAAATAGATCTCAATCTAGTATATTGAGGCGAGTTGCAATTGTTGGAAGCAAACATCAGAAGTGAAGGCTAGACAAAGAGTTCACTATGGCAAGAATCTAGGTGTCTGTACATCACAGATATGAGCTGCTAGGTCTTTGCCCAGGAAAAATAAAATACTTGTTAATTTTAACCACGGAGATCGCGAAAAATACCATAATGTACACGAATCTTGCTCTAAAGGGGTTTACTGGACAACCTTGATTTAAACTTGTGCTAAATATGGATGTTCCATTTTTTCACACAGTGAGAATTACTTGGTTTCTTCTAATGAGAAAGTACATATTAGATCATATGCAATCAGCGTTAATGGCCATTCCTTGTATTGAATCACATCACTTAACACCAAACTCGTGACATTGTACTTGAAGAACGTGCAGAGTTACCTTATTGCAGTTTACTAACAGATTTGTAACTAACAATTTTATAAAATGTCCCGCTTAGTTCAACTATAATGAGAGGTGTCAGAATAGAAATAACGCGATATTGCAGTCAGAGTATTAAAATCTATCTCTTTCTTTTTCCTTAGGCTGGATCTCAAGAGTGTGTCAGATCAAACCACATTCAAATTCGTCCACATTGACAACAGTGACATTACGGTGACACTACGATTATCCACAGTCTCTTTCATATCGCCTAGGTCGTCCCAAACATATTTACTAACTTCTTCGATTGCCTAAAAAATCGCCTTAGATATTTCTTATCTAGGATACTGCTTGGGCTCAGTTAAGAGATTGAAAATTGAGCGGATCTTCAAGTGTGAATCAGGAGAAATAAGCTCGGATTTTCATATCATTAATAAAAATTTTCAAACCCAACGTTAGTGCTTATAAATTCATATTTTGCATTAACAAATATTCTGGGACGCACCTAAAGATATATTCATTTTCTGCTAATCATTTCTTTAGAATTGGTTGGTTATACCTTTCACTGGATATGCTCTGATGAGAATCGACCTCTTAATCTCTAAATTTACTCAGGCCTCTGTGTCGTTGGGGCACAATTCTTGTCAAAAATGAGAAAGATTTAAAGTCTTAAACCTTAAAGTTTTAAAGTCTTGGAAATTAAAACTAATAACATTGAAGGATAACTCTCATATGGATTCGATTTTCCCCTATTTCTATAACCGCCTCGCTTCACCTAAAAGCACGTCTGCGCCAATGTGCTCGCGCGTCCTTATCCAAGTTATCTTTGTTTCCCACACAAGAACAACGCACGCCTGACAGTTACCGGCCCCTACGCTTCCTGCTCATCTCCTCTCTTCCTCAGCATGCTCTCCTCTCCCTCTTTCTGTCACTCGTTTCAAACTCACTATGGTTGCCTTGTTTACGAAGTTTGGCCTAATCAACTCTTGGTGCTCTGCTTTATAATTGTTGTTAGCTCTTACTCAAACAGTTACGAATTGATGTTTGTTATTGATGTTGTTATTTGTTAGCTGTGAAGTGCTAGTTGTTATCTTAACTCCAATTTCATATTTGTACTCTCTGTATTTCGTTCTGTTCCTTCAACAATAATAGTACTTTTGAGATAACATATTTTGATGACCGAAAAACTAATCACTATTGATATTGAAGTGTTTTACTGGTGATAATATTCATTATCTGATATTTGGAAAGCGGGATGTAATTAGCTTAATATGCTATGTGGCTTATCATCTATTAATAATAAGTATTTTTACTTTCTCAATTTAGAATACTTAATTTTATGCGAACATTTCATTTAGCATTATTTTAAATGGAGGTTGCCTGAAAAATACTAGCCATTTGAACATTGGCTTTGAAATTCAAGAATTTTAAGACATTTCCCGTTCATTTAATAAACTTTGACCTCTACGGTTTCAAAACCCATCTACTATCTTGATTTTGAGCTTCGTTAATGATGAAATGATGAGCTAATGGCTCATGTTTTGGAGTTAATAAATCCTCTGATAGACAGCGGTCAAGTTTAATAAAAAAGATGTGTTATGTCTCTCTAAGACTTGAAGTTAAACTACTCATGTTTGATAAAGTTCATTTGGAAGAAAATGAATCGTATTTGTTTAGGATGGACGTTTAAGATAGTGTTAAAATTACCTACCTTTTATAATACAGTGTGCAAAAATATGAATTTTATCATCACAAAGAAGGGAAATTCTTCCTCTTTGGATATTTTACATTGAAAGTAAATACTGCATTTAGTATTTGAATCATCGCATTATGATAGATGTTTATTGGACCTCCTATTAATTTACTTCGTTGAGAAAAATGTCTATTTCATTGGATTCGGTAACCTATATAAATATTCTGGCAGCTCTGTCAAAATCACCACGGTAAACATACTGATAACCAATGATCACATCATCTGGGCCATTTCATGAACCATTGAAATGAAATGGATTAATTTAGATCTTGAAATGAAAATGAAACTTGAAACTTAATTCTTAACACCAACATTTGAAGATAGCTAACACTTAGAAAGATAAATTTATCTCTGAACCTTCTTTGAACTCTAGCCACTCTTAAGATTACTATCATTTGGTTTGTTTTCTTTGTGGTATCTACGAAAGAGGATCCTGAAAATACAACAAAAACTAACGACAATAGGACGCTAACTGCTAAGAGCCTACAGTAGAAGTTGCTATCAAAAATGTGATGTTACCAGATAAAGCAAGTAAATATATCTTCACCTGTAGACATTAGAGAAGCGAAGTGCACAACAGGTGAAGCGGAGGTATTCTATCACAAAGTAGAATAACACAGCAAGAAAGTCAATGGTCCCTTACAACAAGCCTACTTTCGAGAGAAGGAATGAGGTGAGGTGCAAATACCGAAAACGCAAAGCAGAGATACAGTGAGAATCAAAAGATACAGGGTTGAATTTACATGAAACCACAGATGCGGTGACTACAGATCAGATCCAGCCTCAAAATTTACCAAAACCCATGTTTTCGACTGAGTTAAGCTCTGAAAAGATTGACAAACACGTAACAGTGAGACTTTTTAAAAATAAATGGAACAACAGGTAAGAGTACATCAATACCTTAAAGTGAGAATCGACTCTTAGAATGAGTGAAATTCAAGAGCAAGGCCAATGGAGTAAGAATTCACGAACGCCTCATCTGCAAATCAGGATCGGCAGCAAGGTCCAACTGAGACGGGGATACAAGTGGTAGCAGGAATCTTTGGTCACACTAATCTTCTTCTAATAGCAAAGATATTAGCAGAATCTAACGCTTTAACGCAGCAAAACTAGTTGTATGTATTGAAATCAATTCTAACTAACAGGGATTTGCGGCCACATTAACAAGAAAAAGACACTTCTTCCATACTTATCGCGCTATTCATCTAATTTCTTAATCTCTTTTTTGATCCAGCATTCTTTTTTACCTTTTTTTATTTAATAGGCCACTCAATCATCCACATTTTATTCGAAATAGAGTTTTACAAATCATCCCGAGATAATCTAAATAACGGGGTAATTTACTTTAAATCTTAGGGTAGGCGTAAATGTCGCACATCATTTTAATTACTTATACTTGAGAAGTCTCCGCAATATATTCATCAAATCTTGTAAAAAATGGCAATTGTTTATCCATTTTGAAAGCATACCGACACAGCATGGTGGTTAATTTCAAGCGTTGTTCGTAGACCATAGTGAGGAAATCGAAGGTGGTGATTTTCAGTGGAGCCTTAGCGGCGATAAATTTGGGTAATTCCGAGAAATCATTAGGCCTTCCTTTACTTTCAAATCCGAGTAGTGGAACATCAAAGAGTTAATAATAGCCATTCAGCACATCTGATATCTAGTAAGATAAAATAAACCAAAGACAGGTTAAAATTGGAGTCAGATCAAAGTTTTGATTTTCAATGTGCTTTTACGAATGATAAATATGAACATGTTCAACACAGTTTTGAAAAAAGGTGGTATAATTTAAAAAAATCAAATCACGAGGGCTTGTAAATAGTATTATTCATTACTATATTAATGTTAAAGTTTTGTTAACCGAAGGAAGGTTCAAAGTTTTACTAACCCCTACTGACTATCGGAGAATGTTGTATCCGGAAAATTGTAAGAAATGCCACGACGAACATAGATGAATCGACACCGGCTTTTAATGACCATTAAATAAGTAATCATGTAAATACTAAACACTGTCGAAATATGGAAATATTCGAACTCATACTAATTACGATTTTTTTTTAGTTGATGTAGCCTGTACACATGTATGAGGAAACAATGGGAACAAGTAGATATGCTCCATTCATTGTGAAATTCTCCTCAGAGCGAGAATCCAAAGTTTGTGATTTACATAAACAGGGCATTTCTAAGAACCTAAATTTGTGACCGGTGCTTCTTAGGTCTTTTTAACTTCACAACTTAGTAGGGTAAGAAAGCAGAGGTCCTTAGTTTATGAGTTCGACCGAATTAGACTAAGAAATCAAAACGTAGAACTAATGATCTTCCTAAGGGCAACAAGGCACAAAAATTTTCCTCTTGCGAGTAGGCCAAGAGTTTTGTTGAATAAGTTGTATTGAACAATTTGAAATTAACAATTGGGGAAAGAAGATACGGGGGAATCGGAAGGAAAGAGGAGACATCAGTACTGAGCGAAGACAATCATGATTGTGAGCACCAGGCGAAATGAGATACGGTTATGTGGTTAACGAATTATGTGACCTTTATTAATTGTCGAGCAAATAACAGTTAAGCCGAAGGTAGAACTCAGAAGAAGTCTCAGTAGTAGTCTTATAGAAAATTATTATATTACTTTCAAAAGTAGCCAGGTCGTAGGATCGCAGCCTAAGGTAATGAAGTCATTGCTGTTTCTAAAATTATAAAATAGATATTAAAAAAGCATGTTAATAACCAGAATTGTAGTAAAGACGTTTCCTGTAATTGTCAATAATTGTATATTACTGTCCAATTGGCAGTTTAACATTCTAATTTTCTCGGGTATCTAAAATGAAAACATGACTCTATTTAATCCAAGGACGAGTTATTGATTTTACTTTATTTCAGTTCGTTTCTGTTCAAAACATATCAGCTAATATCAAACGACTACTTTTGTTTATTACAAAAATGACAAATGATTCAAGATGGCAGGATGAAGCTATCAATTCCAATTAATGTGTCAATCAGTAATGAACATCATGGACTTCAACTCCTTTAGTAGCTTAGGTATCAAAGTTTCAAAATAAGGAACTTTGGAAGATTTGAACACGACATTGTAAACCTTGATAATCAAGTAAAAATTAGGTGATCTGATGAATCGGGAATTTTAAAGAAGTATAACTCCTCGATTTCCTCAATTTATTTCCTCTTTCTACTTAATCCCCTCCGCTCCCGTTCACCACTTACTGTGCTATTTTACGATTCTCTGTGTTTAAATACTTTTCCATGGATAAATTGTAATAGTTTATTTTAGAAGGAGCATTTATCATTCAAACGTTCAAGCAGCTTTCATTTCTTTAAAATCTGCCAAAATACGATTTCAATGATATGGTTGATATCTAGTGACATTTGGATTTGAAATTTGTTCTTTCCTTTTTATACTGAATTAAGATTTGGATATGTATATCGTAAACTTATCGCATTATTTTATTCTAGAAACACGCCAATAGTAATTTTTAAAAAATTTTAAATACTATAGGTACACAGTTATATTAATTAACCGCTTCTCTGATGAAGTAAAAAGGATGAGAGATTATCACAAACTTACCAGCTCACATCGGGGCAAAGGTCGTTGGAAATTGTCTATCAAAACTCTATAACACGATTACTATAATGGATCACTGAGTACTTAGCATAATTGAGCTTTACATATGGAAAATTAGAGGTCATTTATTAATGCCCATCGGCGCACGTCCAGTGAGTGGAATAGCCAAGCTCAGTGATTACGTCTATTTATTAAAGAGGTTGGAAAAATGTGTCTCTTAGCAATAGGCTTAAAAAAATAATTAAAAATAGATTAAACCTTCCTTAAGGAACAAAAATAAAGGAATAGAATCCAATAGGATCTCGCGCAGGCTGACGTACCACTGATAGCGTTCCGAGCAAGCGCAAGCGTGCATGCAGAGATATCCCAACCAATTGGCGACCAATATTCGCGCAAAGCAGAGTTAATTGCGCTCATAACTACCAATCATTTGCAATAAACTCTCTCCTCTTCACATTTCACTTCTATGGCGTAGCCTCGTTTACATATTTCTTGTGGGAAGGAAGG
>CAADRB010000014.1:1958657-1974271 GCA_900708905.1 Hymenolepis diminuta | reverse complement strand
GGGAATAGGATCCACAGCTTTTGAAAATAACTGATAATAGGAATAATTTTAATAAACCCCAATCAGCTTATTAACTAAAGCGATGTCAAAGAACTGATTTTATCTTTTATTAATTTCTTTCTATTAATTTTCCTTGAAATATAAAAAAATAGTAATCTACAAAAAATAAATGAACCAAATATGGGTAAGTAGCGATGAAGATATTCAATCAAGTAGAATTGTAGGTCGAACAATAAAGAATCCGAGATGGAAGTCATAAAAAAAAATATTTTATGCATAAAAATGCCTAGAATGCAATAATATGCAAGGAATTCTTGAAATTAGAGAGTAGTAGAAAATCTCAGAGTTAGACCAGTGTTATCAACCTTGCTATAGTAAGCTTTTCTGACAAAGTTTGCGGAATAAATAAATGGATAAAACTAAGAAAAGTTGAAAATAAATTTTCGGGATAATGTTATAGGCAAAAGGAGCTGATGTAATTTTTAAATAAAAGAAGTGAGAAATATATTTTAAACCATCGTCTACCAAGAGAAATTTATTTTGAAGCGCATTATGTCCTTAACTTTATAAAAATCTTTTAAAAAATGCTTAAAAGAATGTAAAATTACAAATTCACCGGTAAAATAATGATAAAAAATAAATAAATTTCATCGCATTCAGTGACAAACATTTGTTAGAAGATGATTAATCTTAATTAAATCAAAATGAAATTGAATATAGAAAATTTGGATTCATTTATGTAAGACAATATTCAGTTAAAGTTACACTTCAACCTGTAAAGTTCACCAACATCATTGAAAGGAATTATGCTGCAAACGGTTATTGATTGTCAACTATTTTAAGACGTCCTTACAAATTAGACATAAAGTTGAATTTAGAAGGAAGATGAGCGTGCACAATTTCATTGTAATCGATCAGGCAAACAATATCTTTGTGTCTATCAAAAAACGTACGGCAAAAATATTTAGATCGCCTCTAAAAACTACTAATTACCAAAATCATGTCCAAGAAATACTTATTAAGTTCAGGATAAAAGAAAGGATGGTCAAATACTTCAATCCACGATAACTAGCAGATTTATTTTCACATCATCAGTTGAAAATGTTCGCATGCATATGTGGAGTGCACAACGTTGTCCAATAGAATTTCGCGCACAGGAATATTCTAACAAGTGGAACTCAGACAACCAATCGGCATTTCAACCCGCCGATTCAACCAGGGAGGTACACGCAGATGCCTTTTCCAAATTAAACCTAGACTTATGTGCGCAATTTCTAAGCATTGCAGTAATCGCATTCCTCTCCTCCTCTTCTGTCATCTTAAATCTTGGGTGAACTCTAGCTTAACCTTTCAGAGTGTTTACTGTAGGGGACGCTATTATAGGCCAGCTGTGTTTGTTCGAAGCTGGTTGGACTTCTCAGATAATTAATGGGGGAAGTCAATGACAAACTTCCGTAATATTCGCTCTATATGTAAGACCGTGTGAACGATGACCCTATTTTAATTAAGTTCAACTCCTACAACCCGATTTATTTTCTATACAAATAATAGCGTAATACTACAATTGTATGTCAACTGAGAAAATTAAAAATTCATTAATGGAGCAATGACAATGTAACAGATGCTATTTTTTCCAGCAGACTCATCTCTCAACGTGTAGAAGCTGCCAGCGTTTAGATGATGAATGCGATACAATCCATAGTCATCTTTAAAAGGAAATCACTTTACTAAGTGTTCGATTTTAATTCACCTTGAATGAACACAGCTTACGGTGTTCTTCTGGCTTAAAATTTTTAGCCATCTCATCCCTACTGTGTGTAAACTGTAGTCTGCTGAATATCATGTAACATCATCTTCCTACTCAACCATTGGAAGAAGAAATGAGTTGAAATGGCAAGATCAATAAGCACTGAATATCATAGACAAACTAGAGGATGAGTTACTAAATATTGTACATCCGAATCCAAAAATTAAGTTTTTATAACTACTCGGTTGATCCTTTATTAAGCTATAGCTACTCGGAATCAACGGAGAGGAGGGAGGAGACTTTTAACTCAAACAACGGCCAACTAAGTGGAAAAATTACGCATATAGAATTAGATAAGGGATAGATGATTAGTTGCCTGGTTAACCAATAATTGCAGCTGTGGTTTCTTCACCGCTGCGAGCGTGGGAATCAAATAACCGATAATCCAGTAAATTAGATATGTAGTTTGCACGTTTCTCTTGAGCTCAACGAAAGTATTCTAATAGGCGTCCTGACACAAATGAAGTAAAAGTCTTTGATACCATGAAATCCTTGTCATCATCCTTTCGATCACATCCTCTTCATTATTTTTTGGGCTTCCAGTAAACTGATTTCACTTACCTCCTACAATTACAAAATGTGAATTTTTTGTATCATTTATTATTATTATTAGTTTTTGCCTTGAGAGAATTCAAGTAATCGCTGATATATTTCAAATACAGTTACTAGTTGTATCTATCTTTTCACAGATGTAAGGTACAGAAAAATAAAACAGGCATGACCACCAACTCAGAAATTAACACTCGAACTTTGGAAAGTTGTATAGTGATCTCTATTCCACTTGAAAAAATGGACAACCTAATGTCAATGCAATTCAAATAGAATAAGATTCATGAGGCTCCGAAGTCCCGTTTTAGTCCTAACTGGACGATTTGCTGTTTTGCGTGAATTTATTCACCATCCCGTGGTAAATATTATTTAAATTGTTAATAATTCACGATATACATATATATTTCACCATTATTGGATGTTTATATCCAGAGACACTATTAGGTAAAATGTACTATTTAAACGCATCTTTATATATTCTTGTGCAGTAATTCCCCAAGTAACACAGACAACCCCTCTCCATCAACACTTAATTATTTTAAAGGCTGGTTGAAATTATACTTCATATATTCTCATCAAGATTTGATAGTAAAGTATGACAACTAGTAGATAGGAGGGTTGAGAAGATAACTTATTAGATGCAGTAATAAAAATCGACAATTTCCTGGCTGAAACATCAACTGAATGCAGATTGATCTATTTAGATCACCTTTACCGCACCAGTGCCATTTGTCAGTTACAAGAAATTATATCACTTTCAATCACCAGATCCAATAAGCTTTAGAGAAGAGAGGAAGAGGGTAGTAAGAAGGAATTACAAAAAGAAGCTCATTTCAAAACAACGGAATCATGTGGAACTTCAACGATCTCCAGGTTGGTCGAAAGACATGCGGTTCGGACATCTGCAGGAGTAGGAGCGGAAACTACTCGCCCAACTATCCAAGACGGAGTGCCATCCAGCTCATAAAGATCCTTAATATACTGCTCAGCGTTCTTCTCTGGCATTGCAATCAAAAGTCCACCTATATCAAAATTATTTCCAATATTATGTCCACTTATTTGATATCAGTAGCATTGTGTTAATAACTAACCGGATGTTTCCGGGGTTAGAGCAGTGTCAAGATGATGTCGAGCGGCAAGTGCTTTGGATAGGTGATAAGCTCCCTCTAGACAAGGCAATCGATCAATATTGAAGGTCACCTCAGCTACCTGAACAGCAGCGAGATTACGAGCATGACCCAGAATTCCAAATCCAGTCACATCTGTGCAAGCTCGGGCGCCGTGCTTGTGCATCAATCTTGCAGCATTGCGATTAAGCCGAGCCATAGAAAGCGTCGCTGCGTTATACAAACTAGCCATCTTCCCCTCGGAGATTCGAGGAGTACATTTCTCCTTCCAGACGTCATTTTGATCCTGCATCCAATTGTAGGCTGTCACTGCCAACTGGGTACCCAAAGGTTTAGTTAACACTAGTACATTACCCGGCTCGGATTTTGTTGGCCTAAATGATAGTTAAAAATTATATGGTACTTAAATATCATAAGTAATAAGGCTTTGTCAAACAAGATATAAACAAATAACTAATTTGAACATATGATGAATGACTGGTCTTGTTTAAACCAGAAAAATTGGAAGTATTAATCAGTAAAACACAATAAAAGCAAGAAAAAGACCTTTCAAGAACACAACCAACATTATGTCTCTTCATAACCACTGAACCATCGGTTAAACTTATCTTGGCCATATATATTACATTCCGGAGCCATTTCGTATTCAGCCGTCTCTCCAGTTTTAACTATAACGATTGATCCCGCTGAACATACATCGATGAGCTTCGAATATACGAACTCTGACCTGGCAGACATATAAATTCACCATTACACTACTGATGTTTACAGTATTACATAAATCTTTAATCCCTAAAACCCTTAAGAATAAAATTGGTTTGACAATTAATGCATGTGGTAGTTAAGTTATGCATTAGAATATTTCGATTTATTTGTCTCAAGGAAAGTAGATTAATTGATATTTCAAAGACATGACAAAGTTTCAGGGAAAAAATAAAAAAATATATAGTAAGAAAGACAAACAATACAAGAACATTGTTCCATCCCTCATTCGAAAACTCATAGTTTTCATTTCATTTTTATTAAGATAAACTAGAAAAACTTTCTGTAACTGTCTGTATATGAATTTTGCTGATTTTTTAAGTCTCAGCAAGTTAAAATTCTCTTCTCATTCATACCAAACTCTTTTTCAGTTGACTAGTGACGAAGCAGACGTGCCTTTATTATTACACGTATTCAATAATATCCTCTGCCACCCACCTATCAGTTTTGTGGTGGAAATTGTAGAAACAGGGTGACTCGAAGTTAAGCGCGATTTAGAAGCCGTAATTTTTCCTTAATAGTCATAATTTCCAAACACATTAGGGGCTTTATGTTATTCCTGAACGATACAATGATATGTCCACTCGGAAGATATTTTCTCCTTTATTGCTTATCAGACCAACAAAAGACACAAAGAGGTTGATTAAACTCCGTACACTGTAGACCACCAAGCACGATACCACTAAAGAATTGGAAGTAGGTAAAATTAGCAATCTTGTCAACCAATACGAAAAGCTGGCAGACCATTATGATAGTAGAGACCACTGCGGCAAGACGATCGTTTCCTCTCAACTTTGTTCTCTTTATGCTCCTTGATTCATACTTCCCCTTGCACACTCTTATAGATCTGTATGTCCTTTCATTTTAGCTTGCCTTATCAATAGAATGTTACCTAATGATGACCTCTCTTTAGACCAGATTTCATTTAATATCTTTAATCGACCTCCGTTTCCGCTCACTCTGCCCTGATGTTTATTCCGTGTCCCTCCTATTTCTGATTTCTAGCTTCTCCCTCCCTCTTTCCCATTCCTTACTGCAGTTCAATTTACTGTTTGCTCATCACTAAACACCTGGTATTCTACCTGGAAAAGGGAGTTATTTCCCATTAGCCATAAGGATGATCACTAGTTTTGTAGGGAAGTATACCTTATCCTAAGTTAACCGAGCACCTAAAGTAATTTTACTGATTGGACACCGTGCTACTTTAAGCATCCCAGGCCTATTAGAAATGATCCAAGTACTTGATTTGTGTAGAGGAAAGGCATCCTGGAGCTGGCCTTATGAGAAACTCGCACTCAACTATTACCCGGAATTAATCAGTGCGGTGACCACTCCCATCACTGAATGCGAGCTGATCTAATGATCCCCAACTTGGCATTAGTGTTGTTTAGTATTTTACATTGCTAAATATAAATTTCAGGCCATCCCTGTTAAACAACTATGCAATTAGAGATTTCACACACCAGAAGTGCACATCAAATTACATACAGATTACAATTATTAATATTAAAACAAGTTTAAGTAAATGGGAAAATGAATGTCACTAATATAATTCAGTAGAACGTACATAATATATTCGGAGTCGGGTACAACTGCAGTAGCTGCCCCACCAATCAGAACCCAGGGATTGTATGTCGTTTGACCACCTCGAACACTTGTTCCAGCCTTTAAAGCACATTCCTGGTAAAGGATAGAAAGAAATGTAATCTACCTCGTACCACCGTAACGATTAGAAGGATCAAGTCAGTTATAAAAAAAATAGACATCAAGAGTGAATCAATCAATTCTGACTGCTTAAAAATTCCAGCCTCGACAACAATAGACCTGGAGGCACAGAATGGAGATAAGCATAGAAATAATTGTACGTAGACCACAGCTGTGAATCGGGCTCCTCCGTGTCCTCAATATTTAAAAAAATTAACCTTAACTGGCACCAACAATGGACACCCAACGTTCTCACGACACACATCATAGGAATGTGACACGACTCCTTCATTAACTTAAGGCTAGCAAACTCTCTAGCTTTACTTCCCATCTCACTGTCAATTGCTGTCGTTCTTCAATAAAGCCAACTAACAACTGTGTTGGTTTTCTCCCTCATTACTACCCTAGGTATAATAATTGACCACAAGAAATTTGATAGCCGCAACAAACTGGTGACTCTCTAGTCATCTCCAATCTCCTTACTGCCCTACTTACGCTAGTGACTTGGTTTATTTCAATGTGGGGCTTAAGCACAACTTTATCGGCGCTACATCACCAGTGAGACAATCATACTAAACATCTTATGGATCAAGAGATTACCGGTACGACCAAGACCCATTATACCCATGAGAAAATCTTCGGTAAAATTATTCCACACTTTAAATGAGCTTGTACTTCTTTATAGACTACGTTTGTGTACCGAAAAGAGAGAAAACAAGGTTTCAATAATATGTACATTGTTACACTTATTTTCAAAATTTAGTCGTGTTTTAGTACAAAAACACTGGAATTCAGATATTGAAGCCTAACAAGTCAATATCTGATACAATTAAACAATGACACTTTAAAGGATTTTCGCAAAGAGAATGCTGTCTATTCAGAGCCTTAATATCACTAGCTCTTCGAAAAATGAAAGCTTACTTTATATTGTTACGGCATTGCTTCTAAGCAGACTAGAAAAAAGAACAAGATACTGTCATGCATCCCAATGAGAAAAGTAGGGAATACGAGGGCGAAAGGGGGTGGACATTACCTGGAAGCCTTGCATCATAAGAGAGGTGACAGTGGTGCGTTCCTCTGGTTCCATACTTGTAGGGATGCCTACTAGAAGGAGCATATTGTCACAGTCTGCGACGCCCATAGCGTAGAGATCACTTAGTACGTTGCAGCATGTTATCCAACCCTGCAATTAAAATAAGAGGAGGAATAAAAGTAGAATATTATTCGCATATCAGCAATATTCAAATGGCAGAATTCCGCGAACTCATACTAAAAATAACTGAAGGAATATGAAGAAATGGAAGCAGCATCATGAACTAGTTCCTGCAATAGTAACTGAATAGAAAAATCGGGAGTGAACGCTATCACGCTAACCGCATACCTCAGTTCAATCGTTCTGTGGTTAACTTTTTTTCAAAGTAAAGACTGGCTAGCTCCAGTTAAAATGACTACTGCCACAAAAAGCAACCAGAATATAATAAATTTTAGATCCAAAAATAGAAGAACAACAAACATATAGGAGCCTCTGTGAATCGGGAACGTGCAATTGATTACTTTTCTGACAGTTTGTTTAAACTATTTTGAATGACGTTTCCAGTAATAATAAAAAAACATCAATGTGAACTTTCTGCTAGCATCAGCTACCTATTACTTGGCTGTAAGAATATAAAAATGAATTTAGGTAGGATGAACGACCATTCAGTTTAATCAAAAGATCAACAATCTCTGGATTTCACGGGCGTAAAGCTATTTCGAACAATGAAATATTACATTACATCACCATATTCAAACACGCTCTTTGGATAAAGCGTATGCAAATGAAAGTCAATTTGCGACTTCGGAAAAGTACCACAAAAAATAAACAACATGGCAATCAGGTCGATTATGCAAATGTTCGGGGGTATCGTCAAGCGAAAAAGTAGCCACGCCACATCAGGTCTGGAGTAAACTAATAAGATTTTAATGAGAACCTCTTGATATACAGCAAGGCATAACCCAAAATAAACTATCTTAACTCTGGTCGGAGTCAAAACTCAATCATGATCTTTCAACAATAGTGAGTGGTTAACAGCAAAAGACTTAAAGTTTGCTTAGTATCAGCGAGAAAACTCATCTTAGTGTGATTGAGGCGTGTGAAGTGCTTACCTAAAGAACCGCTTTGAGCAATTCAATGCCCAAGCTTCAAAAAAGGAAGAACGATAAATATCCGCTTAATTATTTAAAAGTGGAATCCTTATCGAAATGCAAAAAATAAAGATAAATACAGTTTGGAAGACATTAAAAGGAGAATTGACTTTTTGCTTAATAAAATAAAACTAGTTTGCATAATTAAAGTTTTTCTACAGGTGAAAAGTGGACAGCCAACTCTACCAAATATAAGAAAAGGCAAACCTTAAAGCACATTGAAAGTAGGCTCGCAACCTAGGTATCCAACACAGAAATGCACGCAGCCAATTTGGCTATTGGTTAGATTAGGTTGCCCGCTGAGGTGGAGAATCGTGGTCATGCTAACAACATGGAGTCCATAGTTAGCTAAATCAGCTCTTTGTTCACTACAATCTCTTATCATTTCAACTCTATTTCTCTTGACTTTTTGTGCTGCCGCTCAATCAAATCTCCTATTTTCTATTCTACTCATCCACCGCTAGAATTTCGAGGAAGCTGTCTTCTTGTCTATTTAGGTAAATTTTGGGTTTAGCAGGAATATTTTGAATATACCAGATTCCCCTTTTCTTATAAAAACAAATGCAAAATAGCAGATAAAAGTGAAACTGAAACTGTCCAAGTCAAAGCCATCTTTTTAAGCGGTAAAATCAGGCCTCGAAAGCATTCGTGCAGAAGAACTTAATTACAGTTTTCTCTATAACACAAGAATATTTCCTTAAAGGAAAATGACAATTGTAATCTGCATACAACGTATCTCAGAGAACACCACTCTTCTTAAGATGACCATTAGAATGGGCTTGATACCTATCTAAGAGACACATAGTTTAAATGCACATAAATTCTGATCAAATATTTAGCGAAAAGTTCGCCTCCTTCTTTAACAGTACGTATGCTTTTTAAAGGATACTTCATTTCAATCCCTGTGGTATTATTATTAGGTTCATTTGATCAACAAAGTTCATATTACAATACGATTTGAACAGATAAATATAAATCTTTACACATTACAGTTACCAAAATTTAGTTCTTGAAAATTGAAGATATATTTGGAGCTCGAAATGAAATTTGCACTCTTCTGTCCTTAACACCATTAGAATACTTAAAGACTATCTCTGTTGGAGATAAGTTCTCAGAGTAATTAGCGGGTTACCTGGGCTGGCTTTCATAAACTGATATTTTTATTCCCTTATGATATCATGATCACACAGTTTCAGAATTCAGCTCTAATTTGTTTAGTGCCAGAAGAAATTGTGCAAGTTTGCATCAAAGAGTACAAGGTACTTGAGTCTACGGCGGATAATTTGCACGCCATCAAGAAAATCCAAATTCTTATCTGAAAATCATGACACCACAAATATGTGTAGTGCCTCCGCCAAGTCAGATTGAATGAAAAAATTAAAAAGGTATCAAAATTTCTCCTTAAAATTCAATTTAAATGAGCAACTGGTGAAATACTGCATGAACTCTAGTAAGCTCTGTTATGTCGAAATCATGTTAGCTCTTATTATTCTGATAGAGCCATGATTATTGAAGGAAAAATAAATAACGTATGTGATTGGTCAGGCGCCTAATATTACCAATTGATCTATAAGCTCTGGATTTTGTGAGCATGAATTCCATCAGGAAAAGGGAGGAGAGGGGGGGGGGGGAGGGAGTAAATCCTGCAGTTTGAACATGAAATAGGGCATGATACTCAAGAAGTAAACAAAAATGCGTACAACCTGAATCCATAGATCAAATTTTGTAAGACTCTCTATTCGATTCCTTCTTTTAATCATTATTGGACTGGTTTACAGGTCCCTGAGTTTAGATGTTTGGCCACGACGAAAGAGAGTTACTTTTGGCCTTAATAATAAATGATAATAAGTAGGAACAGATTATCAAATTTTGTAACAATTTTTTCTGATAATAGGAGCCTAAAAGCTATTGAAGACGTTATTTATCCTTATTCCAAGAAGTCCAACATCATATACTTTACAATAGGAAACCAATATGCACTGATGGCATAGCGGTAATGTATCAATTCAGAAGTCATGAGATTGAGACTTATTGGTACCCATATAGTGATCAGAACGCCGGGAGTACCTGTTACGACTGTTTAATAGGCAGAGATTATCAAATTCAATTATATGCTCCAATATATATTATATATATAGATTCCGAAAAGGTGGACGGTAAAAAGCAGGCTCGATTTTCATTATTTAACGCCAAAGTCTCACAAAATTCGAAGCTCATTGACCGGTAAATTTAATTGAATTGTTGGTTCGACACATGATTCTTTAAAGACTGAAGTCAAACTGGTTTGTTACAGAAGGCTAGGTGAATTGCATTCTAGGCAATTTATCGTTGAATTCTTTCAAAGATTAGTCATGCCTTTTAACAAGAGATCTTATTAAACGTTAATTTAATAAGTAATTTCGAATAATACAAATGTTGATTATTAAACTTAATTTAAAAGGGGTAAATTATAATGATCTGAACACTATAGTTCAAGAATAAACTCCAAATTAGCTAGTTGATTTTGCCAAAATTCCGTCAGACTAAGAACGACAGATATATGGATTTACTATTTTGTTAAATGGAATTCTAAAGGACCCGAAGCTACGCTACACCTAAAGAGATATACGGCATTATTTAATGAAAACAATTTATTCGGCTTCAGCTGGAGGGTTTTAAATTGGAAAGAGTTACTAAATAACCTAAATAAAATATACTTAACAGAACACAAATACGTTTCAGAGCGCGAAGTTTTAATGAACTTAATTAAACTTATAAACATTCTTAACAAGACGTCGTAAATCATTTTATATGAGAAACTATTCATTATCAGAATAGGCACTATAGCAAACGCATTTAAATTCTGCTATGAGGACGGAACATATCCTAACTCATTCACAGGTACGTAGATCTCCTGACCTGCAGCTGATTCCTCGAAGTTGATAACATGACAGGCGTGGAGAGTACTTAAGATAACGACTACCATCAACAATCTTAACCGCGTTATTTTCGCATTTATTGACTCACATGCGTTTCTAATTATTCACTAACATTCTTCCCAATACCACAGTGGCGCAAAAAAGTTTTACAATTTTTAATTATAACATTATTATGGAAAGGAAATGACATCGAATAAAATCAGTGCTCACTGACTGAGTTTTTCTTAATAATTAAGATGAGTCTGTTTTACCTATTCAATTATTTATCTTCCTATAATGTTTGAGAAGGCATATGAATCTGTTTGACTTTCCGCACCTTGCAGTTTTCGTATAGCGGAGATGAGATAGGTAAAAAGTTTAAATTAGCAGAGCTCCGTAAGCTAGCTTTATTTGAATACTATTTGTAATTTTAATTTCGTACAAAGTATTTCATTCTAAATAAAGTGGCTTAGCCAAATTCTTCGTGTCTTGTCATTTCACTCATTCACTTCATCAATCCCGTCTTTCACCTTATAGCTTCGGGTCCGAACTAAACTAACATAGGTCATGTAAAAAAAGCCTCAAATGGTTTAAGGTTCTGACCGAATTTGGCTTAAAGCTATTCCCTTACGAAACTAATGATCTTTTTGAAGACTAATAGGATACAATATCCTTTCCCACAATTATAAAAAAAGATTCTAGAAACGAATTAAAGTACAAGATAAAAAATGACAACAGTGTGAGCAAATATCAAAGGGAATAATAAGCAAAAAGAAAAAGGAGTTCCTAAACTCAAGCAAAATATGCTTTCAGCCATAAAACAACTTATGAATTACTACGTGAATGCATACCGAGGCTAAAGAGCATTAAGTGAATAGTATTTTCATTGGATAGAATGTCTGTATATGAGTGTAACAGGACGCATCACTTAATTGAGACGCGATGATGTCGATTTAACCCAAAGGCCGCGAAGAAATTTAATTTAATCGGCTTTATTTTATAAAATTAAATATTCCGACATTATAGAGAAGACCGCTGCACCGCAGATACAATGAATGATGAATTAAACTTGAGATCTCAATTGTTTGCGAAGTAAGATCAAGAAACAAAGTCCTTTTCTCCTAGCTGTAGTGAGAGTTAAAAATCATTTGAAGCTTATAAGAAGTCGCAAAATGGAGCTGAATAAAGAAACATGGGACTAAAATATACCCATATATATGCTAATATATATATATATATACCAGGCCAGTAAAAGTAAAGTGCTTTCCGAAGATCATTCTGAACAGAGAAGTAGAATGCTGGAGACGTTATGATAAAATCAAATTCTGATGAAACTCAGTGAGATCAATTAATCTATAATGTTTATCATACTGTTCAATGGCATTTATAATTTGAACCCGTAATTTTTTGACTGCAGACATTCGCGTTGACCCCTTTTTTTCAAATGGGCTAAATCAAATTGAATTAAACTAACATTAAAGAGACATACCACAGTGTAAGGATCGTCAACATTAGCATAGAAGAAATCGGTTGTTTGAATGAGCTTCAGATTATTACGTACGGGGATTACACAACAGTCAAGTTCAGTGGCTGAAAAAATAGAAGACGAAATAGGAGAGTGTAAGAACATTTTCAGATAAAATTTATTTCATGAAGAGTGACTTTAATATAAAATTTCGTCTAAAATGTAGCTACTTGTATGTACTTTAGGATAGTACAGAAGCAGATAAGTTAAAATTAAAAACAATAAAAATTCAACCTCCAAGAAAAAATCTATTGTAAAAGAACACCAAATAACCATTGTTCCTAAAAGAAGGAATTCCTTGAACGCCAAATAGAGATACATGTAGTGATATTCGTGCTGCTTTATATAACGAATATATCCTCCCTTCAGATTTGAATTTAAAAGATTTTCAACGGAAGGCTTGGTTTAATTAAATATACAGAAATGGCTTAAGCTAAATGGATGGCGAACAGTCAGTATTTGGAATGGTCGATCGTGTAGCAAACGGTGTTAATGTTAATGCATTACGCTAACAGCCTAATTTTGTTCCTTGTGACGGTTCCCTTTACTTTAATGTTCAGTGTGAGCTTCATATGACATAGTTTAAGAATTTTCCCACCAGATACAATCCTTATAACACATGATCTGATACCAATTTAATCCCAGCGTTATTTATTATTGGCAAAATGTTGACTGTAATTCTGATATAGGTATTACTTATTTTATTATGTGCCATTAGGAGATACCTTTCCTACCCTTTCTAATATTTTGTTGTTGCACACGATTAGCGCTTCTTGTGTCCAACTGATATGTCCACAATTGTACCCAACGCTAAAGGGCGGGTGAGAAACTGATTATTTCCGTTCGAGTTAGGTGAAAGTAGGACTGTGCTTTGGGGGCCTGTTTTGCATAGCTTAACAGACTCTTCATAAGCAGAGGACGTTCAAGGACATGCTTTATTTCCTAAATTCAAGAGAGAGTATAAGAATGTCATCACTTCGGGAGACCGCTAAAAATCAGCTGAGGACACTTTAATTATTACATCCTCATCTTGTTTTCAGTTATCATTTTTGGTAGCGAGTAGAAATTACCACTAACCAACGAAGAGATATACAGAAACGAGTTTTACTTTCAATTATGTTACATAGAATTGGCTATGATCATAAGTCGTAAGAGAGTACAAAAATATTCACGTTTGATTAATTTCCCTTGTTAAGTTAGTGATCTAGGTAAATCAAAATGGTTCACATCATGCAAAAAACTGACTTATCAAAAACCATGGGTTTATAACCCACGAAGGTAACTTTCTATCAACCAAATTAGATTTGGGGTAATAATTACTATGATAAGACAAACGTAGGTAAAATGCTCTACTTGGAATAACTTTCGATACACAAAAACACATTAATATGGCAAACCTAAGAATGGTGAAGAATAGAAATTAATCATACTCCTAAAAACACTTACAGAGGAGGGAAGTAGTAGTAGAGGTAGTTGCCGAGGAATTTGAACATCCCGACATTTTCGCAAGCAAAGAGACAAGCTCAGCTTGCGGCAGCTTACAACCTCATCCTTTCAAAAGAGAAAATTTTGTAAGACGGAAGTCCTCCCTTAGTCCGAATTCTTTTGGATCAAAGAATCCAGTTAGTTTTCGTGAACCCATCGCAGTCGGTTTAGCTGAAAGGATTTTCAAACAAAGTATGTTTAAAGTATGCAAGTCCAGTTAATAACGCTAAGTAACAGCTACTCCTAGATGAAATTTTGAAATAAAACTCACAAGTAGAAATTAATCTAGAACTAAGACGGCCAAACCGTCGAATAGTACGAGCTAAAAATAACATTGGAAGTAAACTCATGCTTACATCTCGCGTTGATTGGTTGATAGTATTTGACCTAAAAATGATCTTGGATATGATGATTTTGGATAAATTTGGAATTCCACCTCATCTTTATCTAATAAAATTATTTATCATTTATAATAGTATTGATCAAAGGAACCTTACAACCAACTAGTTGACTATGAATAGAATCTTGTATTTTTTAGTTTTCAATTATTACCATTAAATCGATTTTATATTATTCTTCCAGGTTATCATATATATATATATCCATCACATACATAAGAAACTAAATCCATTTTAGAATACCAGAGAAAAATGACGTCATGTTTCCAATTGGATTTGACGGATATTAGAATCTGATTATACACATATATATCGCAATGTTCGCTTTGTTCAATTAATGAGGAACTAATGAAATAAATTTTAGGGTATTCAAAAAACCTCAAAGCCTGATTCATAATATTACTTAACGTAAAAATAAAAACGTAAATAACATCTGAGTAAATATTATTCACAAGGTCCTAGGCACTATGTGGGATTATCAACAGAAAAATGCTATATAGGCACTTAAATCATAGAAGAATTATCTTATTCGGATTAATGGCACTATTTGAACCGAGGGAACATATAAGTGATAGCGATATTTAGTCGTCGACGTCGTTGAGTGGTGACGGCTGCCGTGCCGGTTTCTGTGTGCTCGGCTGGATCGATTGATTGGCATGTTGTTGATGAGGTTCGGCGATTTCTTATCACTCCAGATTATCACCGGTTTATCAATAAAAAGATTTAGAATTTAAAAAAATGTAAATACATTTGTCCTGGATCTCTCGCGCTTGATTGTTCATCTTCAGCCTCACAAATATCAAATATTAACAATTAAGATGTCTCAGTTTTAAACAATCATGCAAACAAACTTTCAAAAAATGGCAGTAGTTCACTGTTTATCAAGTTATTAAATAAGATATCGATATAAGTACCTATCGAGAAGTCTAACAGATAAATTCGAGTCTGAGCGAACTTTGCAATGGGATAGAAGGAAAAATTATATGCTACATTTTGGTATTTAATTCACATTTTCAGGAACCTTTTAGTGAAATTCATTTTTATTATTGTATTGTTATCTTTCCTTAATACATACCCCGAATACAAAACTGCAATAATGTAACCAACTAGGGGCTCTGGTAATAATCTCGCAGAGCCAACAATCTAGAAAACTCGGTAATATAGCAACTTAACACA
>CAADRB010000014.1:1939104-1958630 GCA_900708905.1 Hymenolepis diminuta | reverse complement strand
AAGGCACGTTATAGTCAACACGAGTGTATTAACGAAACTCACTCTCAATCGGTACCGGCTTAAACAAATAAGAATAATTATCAAGTGTCTTTTATCGGTGGGGAAATAAAGAAAGAAAATACATTTTTGTTCATAGAAGAAATATTTCAAAATTAACTTGTATTGAACTCCAACTGATAAAGATGCCATTTAATTTGTTAGATTTATTGTCTTACAGTTATTAAAATAGTGGCTTATTTGCAACAGATCATATATCATCTATCCTTAACTCGGAGTAGATATTCGAGTTTAACGAATGAATTGTTTTAATAGACCACTATTTCTCTTAATCATGGTAACTATTACGTATATCACGTAAATTTAGTATTTAACTATTTCGATATAGTTGTCAATTTTAAAACCTAAGAACGGGTAGGTAATAGTACTTAAAACAGTTGTGATATGACAGAGCTCAAAGTTAAAATTGAAAATAATTTAAAGTAATTCGATCATCTTGTAATTAGTTTTTGTTTATAAAGTTTCAGTCATAAATTGCCAGTTGATTTCGTAGTTCGTGAAATCTAAAAAATATTACCACTGCAGAAAATTAATAAATTCTCTGGTAGTAATTATTTTAAGATTATTTAGTCAGCTATTATCATAAACGTTCCTTTTTTAGGGCATAATTTGTTTTACATTTAAAATTAGATGCGCTTTATTGAACTTTCCACCGCCAAGTGAGTCGCGTTTGGTTGTTTTTAGTATGTGGTCTGGTAATTATAGTGGATGCTATTACTTATAAAAGATATTTTGACCAAATAATTGTATTGAATATTTTATATTACGTATAATATGTCCTTCACTTATTTGATAAATATTGTTTTCAACACTGATCCTCTTCAGTTTTCCCGTCACATTCGGTAATGTCTATACTTCACGACGAAGTTGAAATTGAGGACATGGAATATGATGAGGATGAAGAAATGTACTATTATCCCTGTCCTTGTGGGGATCGATTCGAAATTTCCAAGGAGGAATTGCAGATGGGTGAAGATATTGCCAAATGTCCCAGTTGTTCCCTAATTATCCGCGTTATCTATGACCCCGAAGACTTCTCGCCAGTAACAGAAAATGAAAAGGAAACAGAGGTAGTCTGTAAATAATAAAATATGTGATATCCCCGTCTAAAACCCCAGATTTTACTTTTAAAGTACTTTTTGTCACATATGTACATATATCTTATCTATTAAACTTTTTTTGAATCTAACGCTCTCCTTTTGTGGTTGTAAAATCTGAATATCATTAAATTTTGATTATCATTATACATTTAATATAGCTAAATGTCATCAGTTACTGAAAAGAAGGATGAAATTGATCTTATTCGCTCCGTTTTTACACCGGAGGAGCTAATTTTCGATGATCCATTGTTGATCAACGAATTCGACTTTCTGGCTTCACAGAATGCTCAAATAGAAGACAAGGATGTCCATCTGGTTTTGAAGATTGCATTTCCAGAAGTAAGGACATTATACGTCTATAAATTTATTTTATTTGCGCCTGTTTTCAATTGGCTCTTAAATCTGTTATTGTTATCTCTTTTTTATTATGAGTTATTGAGTTGTATCTTGCTACTCAGCTAAATTTCCTTAACAGCAGGTGCTATTTTGATTTTTCTCTGATTCTTTTGGAGAAAGTTTGTGGTTTTCCTGAGGTCTCTATGATGAAAACTTCCCTTTTACTCATTTGTTGATCAGTTTTAATCAAAGCAGTTGGGCGTTTTATTTTATGAATGTTCATCGAATCCGGGATCTTTGAGACGCATGGCCTACAATTTTGATATATTTTCCACCCCCACATAGTTTTACTTTTATCCGATTAAATAGATCATTTAAATACCGCATCTAATCGTACAGAACTTTAAATCAGGTATTTTTGTAGAAGTCTTTAAATTAAATTTGAACACTAACTTTGAATATTATTAGTCATTGTCAATCTCCTTGGTTTTTATCTTTCTATTACATCTTCCTTGGTAGCATATTTTAAGCATTGACATTTGGAGTAATAACACTCCGGGGCACCTATCTCTACCTCGTATCCCTTTCAATAATAAGATAGTTTTTATATTTCTAATTTATTGGCTAATTTGTTCTCTTGCGGTTGTTTGTGATAGTTATTTTGACGATAGAAAATATTTGATTTGACGTTTTGTTTTACTTATTATTATTATTATTTTAATCGCCGTGTTTGATTTGCATTTTTTTGTAACTACGCATTTGGCATCTGTTTTTTCATTTAAAAGTGTCACTTTAAATTAAAGCATTGCTTTGTTTATTTATTCTGATTGGACTTTATTTTTAAAGTGAAAATATCTCAAACAATAGTCAATTTTTCATAATTGCATTTATTGAAATTTAGTTTGAGTAGCATTGTTGTCTAGTATGCAACTATCTCTTCTAGCTATCTGTTGTCGTGTTGTTAACAATCTGCCTGCCTCGTGGTTATCCCCGTGTGCCGCCCTCAGTTCTTCTACGTGTTTCCCAATCCACGTGTATTATCAATGAAAAATGCTTGAGTACAGCTCTCAATGAGTGGTTGAACGAAGCCTGTACCTCTCAGGAGCCAATTCTCTGCTCTCTTGTTGATTGGCTTCGTTCTGCTCTAGATGAGGATAACTGGGATCCCTACCTCGGCCGTGATGCCTTTAAGAATGCTCATCCCGCAGATGATTCTCTAGAAGGCCCAGCCAAACTTCCTGATGAACCTCCCTTGACGACTTCCCAGGCTCTCGATTCTGAGGTCTGCTATTGGATCTTCTCTCATCATATCCGAAACCCCAAAAAGAGGAAAGTGATTGTCGATTGGGCTAGGGAGTTGGGTCTCACTGGATGTTGTCTTCCTGGAAAACCAGGAATTGTAGCTGTTGAAGGACCGGAGGACAAGGTAGAAGAGTACTGGAAGCGTATTCGTGTACTGACATGGAAACGTATCCAAGTAAAGGATAGAGAGGTGATTAAGGAAAGGAGATTTACCGATGGGTTCTTTGAAGTTGGTGGAACGTTGTCAGAGAAGATTGGCTATATGAGGGGACATGGAGTAACCCAGGAGAGGATTGCTCAACACTTCGGATTCAAGGTGGATGAATCGGCGAGAGCCGGGCAAGGTAAAAGTGATGATGACGACGATTAAAATGTGTAGAAGGTGTTTCTGTTCTTTTTTGTTCCTCTTTACGGATCTCTCTTCCCCCACTGTCAATAACATCTGTTTTTACTAAATGGAAATTTTACTTCTAGCTTCCTATTTGTAAATGCTAGTTAACTGATAGAAGAAAGGTTGCTACTTACAGTAATGGGTGATTAGAATAAGTAAGCTTGCTGATCAGCAGAATACTAGTATGGGGTTAATCTATATTCAGAAAGGCTGCTGAATACTTTCTACTTTATCTCACTTTTTCAATACAAAGTGCTCGTCTGTCAAGTCAGTTATAATTAGATTATTTTTCCACATTCGAAACATCGGATGGCTAACCTCCTCCGGTCAGCGAAGGTGATAACGGAATGCGACTTTCTCATTAGAGCAGATCCAGTATATCTTCTTCCTGCTCAAGTCAAGTATTGTCGGCGCTCACCTTTTCGTGTTGGGGAAGTTTATTTTCAATAGATTTGGGATATTAGAAAGCAGGTATCCCAGGTAATTCGGCTCCACTAATCTGATACCAGGTTAGGACGGTTTTGTTCGTAAGTCTTTGTAATTAAAAATAGTTGAAAATGTTCAGTAGAATTTGAAAAATATATATATACATAATTTATATTCAATAATTTCGAGGAAAAAGGGTTGTTATTACTGTTGTTCATGACGCTGTAAAAATGCAAGCTCAACAGCACATGAGATCAATAAGGAATGAAACGGGGGATGGGGTCAGTGATAAGTAGTAGGAAACAAAATCAGAACAATAAGAGCCTTATTTGAATTTTGTAGCATTGCGTAGTCTGTATTCTCATAGGAAGAGTCCGGTTTGTGATGTTCAAATTTTATAATTTGACTCTCAAGCTCATTAGTGTGATTAAATCCACAATGCTCGGAGTCTAGTGAACGCTGGTTAGTAGGTTATGTTACCTCGATTTATTTATGTCTACATTTCAAGACTAACTGTAGTAATTGATTATCAAAGAAAATATTTTTTCTAAATACAGAGGTAGATTTCATGCAACCAGGTTAGAGTATTTATTTAAAAAATAATAATAATGAATTTTTTAAGTGCGCACATATTGATCCATGCCTCTGCGCACTAAAATTGTCAATTGATTTCATCGGTTGCTCATCAACTGACAAAAAACACGGGATGTGTCAACTCATCGTACTGTAATAGGATCTCTATCACACCCTCGGGTTCCGATCACTCAGTTCTGACGCGTTTCGCCTTCTTTTCCATTTTCTCCACCCACGTCCTCTTCCTTTAATCTCCCATTCATTTCAAATTTTCCGGCATGCACTTGGTCCTACATAACGCCTAGCCTTTTCATGTTAAGAAAGACCGGGGTATCTTGTTAGCCTAAAAGACGATCATTATTTTTGCAAGGGGAATATCTTTGAGCCTAACTTGGTCTGGCTCTTAAAATAGCCACTGTCGAAATTTGTGTTCTTTTAATTGTTTTAATCTCTAGGATTCAAATTAAGAGCCATTTAATCATTAAAATCTAGGCATGCAGAAGAAATGTAGTTAATCGATCAGTTAAAAATGAATAGTTTTACCTATAAAAGTGATATAATTGGAATCTTATAAAGTAGAATGAAATACGAAGCCAATAATGTAAATAGTAATTGAGTGAATAAGTACATTCTATAACCAAATAGAAGGGAGTTGATTATTGTATGCAATATTCTAGATGTATTTGCATTCTATTTGTAGTGATGTGAGGAAGCCCAATTGAGGTTCAGTGTTTCTGAATGCAGGTCCCAGTTTTTATCTCTTGTGCAGAGAAATGTCGGTTTTCCACCCCACAGGTTCACAACGCTAATAAGGCTGATTGAATCACGTGCGCTAGAGCTCACCACGGGAAGTGCGAACATGTAACCGGTCGCGTTGAGATCAAGCACGGACGTGTGGGCAGAGACCTCCCCAACCAATCAGTAATCAAGATCCCTGCAGCCCAGCATGGTTTTGTATTTAATGACTAAGCTTTCCACATAACATAAAACCAACGAAGTGGTCAATAAACCCTCTCCACTCAGCATCTTTCTGGTTCTTACCACTTTGGGCATAGCTTAGCTAATTTGGGAGTGAGTTGATAATAGAGGACTCTACTAGAGGCTATTCGGACTGCTTAGGAGGATTACTTAGGTGTTGCAAAAGACTTATTGGTGTAGCATCCGCTACAAGTTACAGATCTTCCCCATTTTTCTCCCATTCGGGTCTGAATTGCCATTGTCATACCATAACTACAATGATCACTTAACCATATCATAGAAATTTTCAAAATATAACTATAGGGTTTTATAAATGACTGGAAACAGCAAAGCCTAGATAATCTACGAATATACAATTTTAATCTATAACTGATTCATCGAATTTGATAGTAGGGTGATAGTGTTCAAATTGACTGAAGGCATTACCATGGTGAATGATCCATGTATTTCCATCCATTAATTTACGTTAATTATTACTTTCAATTTATAAACCCTTCACCATCGATAACGTACATCACTTCCTACCTCCAGGTTGAGATGAGTCGCTTGAATGAAGGACATACGGTAAAATGTGATAAGAATCGGTATAGTAGATATCAAAACAGAATGGCAGATTGATTTCACCATTATTCCCATTTAAATGACTGAATGGCAGAATATTGAGTCATTTGGTCACGTAGGTTGACTGAAGACAAGACCATAGGTGTTTTCATATTTCTTATTATAAACGCGATTTTGATATCGAAAAATAATGCTTGGATTGTGATTTTAATCCACAATGTTGAATACATGTTAGCATTGAGAAACCTTTAAGATTTTAAATAACTGAGGCAGTATGGCTAGTTTTTTGGTTTTTGGGCCGCGATCCACCTCTAACGGTTTAATAAAAGGAATAAACTATTCTACAGATCACTGAAAAATTGAAAAAACTTTGAAATGAACCCAAGTACCAATTCTTTCATTTTTTCATGAAATTTGTTTCTCTCATGGCTGCTAAAATGAACATTGTTGGTGGCATAGTAGTCAAAGTACGTGTTTGTCAGGTCGGAAATTCCAGGATCGGTGCTCACCTATGCATTATCTCTTTTCGCCTTGTTGTCTAGTGAAAATCATAACAAGAATTCCGATTCTCTAAAACTAGACAGCAGATTTCTACGGTACTTCTTGTAGGAAGGATTGCATGGAGCCTCGTTAATTCTCAATGCAGGTGTGACATTCTATAGAACATGCTGACTTGTATGTCTGCTCTGTCAATTTATCTATCGAATCAGAGGTCTGACGTAAAGTATCTATTGATATATCAGTGTAATTTATGTAGAAATTATCTACTGAATGGAGGATACGGATTTATTAATATCACGTTTAATTATGTTATTTAAATGCGAAAATAAGGTATATATTAATGAAACTAAAAAGTATACAGATGAATTGAATATGACATTACAAAGAAAAAGAGTTACGAAACTTATAACATTCCCCAAATTTTCTGATCCTGATCAAAAGAAGGATTAAAATTTTATTTTCCCCTCTTTTTACTACTAGCCCAATTGAAACCGCGGTAAGCAAGAGCTTCTGGTGCATTATGAGCAATCAAATGAAGATTTTCCATTGCCGCAGGATCTAGAATATCTGGAGGTGGCCTTTCTGATCTCTTTTCAGAGGCTTTTCTTTTGGATTTGCTTTTCTTTCTTTTAGGGATTTTATTTTCTGCTCCGATTTTAGTAGGTGGTGGTTTCAACTTCGGCTTGGTCTCCTAATTTTTAGGGACGCATATGCTGTTTAGTTATTCAGGATTTTAATTGCCTTCCTGGTAAATATTAATGTTTAAAATAAATGTTCAATAAAACGGAAATGAATTCTAATAAATTTAAAAGATATTGACAACAGGAAATGCCATATCATGAACGACAAATACCATAATAGTATTTAACTTGTTAGTTTCCAGTTTGCAAACGAAGAATGGTAAACACAAAATAAATGCCGCACACAATGAATTTTATTTATTTTGAATGATTGAATCTTTGAGATTACCTGTACGCATAATGGATTTTATAGAAATTTAAAAAAATACCCAAATTTTAGTAACACTAACATTTAAATGCCGAAAATTTTTAATTGCAAAGACAAATTGAAAAAGAATTTCATTTTAAATTACCATTTAGAAGTCGCTTATAAGTTTTCGATGATTAAATAAAGTATATTATATTCAATTTCGCATTGTTAGTGCAACCATGGAGATATATAAATTTGACTTGGACTAAAATGCTGTTATGTTGGTTCACATAATAACGAAAACTAGTTTTAAGATTGATTGAAATAAAAATAATGCTATATTCGTAATATTCATAAAATTAGTACTATAATAATAATTATTATTCATAATAATAATGCTATATTCATATTCATAACAGTTTAGATGTAGTCATTATTAATTAAGATTTGCATTTTTGAGACTTCCTTTATCAATGGTCTGTTAAAAATTAGTTTTCATTCAGAATTTCATAAAAGCACAAGATGAGGTTTTGACTGGTTATCAGGCTAGTGTAAATGCAAACTTAAAATTATATACATAATTCACTAAAGCAAAAAGGATTCCGTTTCAGAATTTCAGAAACAATTTTGCTTTCATTGCTAAAAACATTTTCACTTTGTCATCTAAAGAAAAAACAATTTGCAATTTTCCAACGTGCAAACCAATTTCTACGTCCCCAGAACAATAATAATCGAGGTCAAAATCCATTATGCATTTAATGTAAATGATTTTTTCAGTTAACATGACTGAAGAAACTTCAGCAGATGAGTTTTAAATGTTTGTTTCATTGATTCTTTTAAAAATTACATGTTGATTTAAATTCTTCAAGGTAAGCTAAAATTCCTTCTTCGTCAGCCGCATAATTTAAGTTGCGTATTTTTTATACCACCGGGCTTGTTTTAGGAATGATAAGTCTGACTAGGCAGGTATGCCAATGCGTATCGTTTTTATCAAATTTAGGACTCAATTGGTTCAAATGTCCGTTTCAAGGATCAAAATCTCATTCGAAAGTCTTTCCCGAATTTTGAACAAATTCGCCGTAAAGGAAAATTATGTGATGTCACACTAATAGTAAGTCGTTTATCCTTTTTATTTGCTCTAGGCTGACCAACAGAAATTTTCGGCGCACAAAATTGTTCTAGCTGCTACAATTCCATTCTTCGATGCCATGTTTTTGAGTGGAATGAGCGAAGCGACGAAACGTGAAATCACTATTCAGGGCATTGATCCAGCGTATGATTGAATTATGTTTCGTTTTCAATATCTTAGTGTATTGGAAGCATTTATCACATTTGCTTATACGGGCGAAATCCAAATTACTCCAGGCAATGTTCAAGCCACTCTCATTGGTGCCAGTTTTCTTCACATTGATAGTGTCCGACACTATTGTTGTCGTTATATTGAAGATAGGTACGTATCTTATTAATTAACCAATTTGCGATAATAATAAACCTTAATTTACTATTAATTTTTTTATCAAATATTAGGTTCTAAGTAAGATCACTGGTCAGTTTTTTGCCGCATTTTCGCTCTTAACCCTCAATGTTATCTGATAGCTGATTTTTACTAAATTGCTATTTTTTCCTCAGATTGAACCTCGAAAATCTCCTCCAAGTTCGCAATTTTGCGTCAAGTTTTCTCTGCTCAGGTCTTGTCGGTGCTTGTGATCGAATCATTCATGAGAACTTTGAACAACTTGCCACCTCTCCAGCATTTTACGAAGCTCTGTCTGGTCCCGAGTTTTGCAGAATTCTTGAAAGTGATGATATACAAGTGAGTGATAAATTTATCGTTATTATAATTTATGACAAAGCATTGCAGCTTACTTCTGTAAAGTTACTTTTGTAGTTGCAGTAATTTACTTGGTCTAGAAAATATTACTCCCCAGTTATACGAATTGCTTGGTCTTCATATCAGTCTTTCGTAGGCATTATTTTGTGTAAATAAACAGTGCAGATCTGTGTTTGCTTTTGTAGCTATTGCTTTTTATTTAAAGCTATCGTGATAAGTGAAAAAAACCAAATTGGATTAGTATAATGCTGATGACTCTGATAAACTGTCAAAATCGGAACAGCTGGAGCAAAACGGAGGGAATGCGTGCAAACCAGATCCAGGCAAATTATCTTTAAGCGTACTTCCCAGTTTAAATTAGTGGAATGAGAGCGGCGGGTGTTGCGAAAGTTATTGACGTCCGCTAAGTCAGAGGTCACAATATCATTTCCCATCGGTACACATCCAGTGGTGTGTAACCAATTACTCTTGTTAATTCTAGTCAACGGGGAGGATAGTAGCGAGTGAGTTTTTTGTATGAGCGGCTTCAGGAAACCTTCCCTCTACTCAAGTCAAGTGCTAGTAGCACTTCTCCTAATTGACTTGGAAAGTTTTTTTCTGTGTCGGTAGAAAGTGTGCACATGAGAAGCTAACGTCTGCGCGACTTTTCTCTTTCATTTTACTTAAACTATTCTGATGGTCCTTATGAAGTAATTGAATCACCATTTAACTTTTAGGTGAGTAGTGAAGAACGCGTCTTTCATTCAATTATTGGATGGTGTGAGTACACATCTCCCTCTGCAACATCTGAAAGCCCCAAACTCAGTCGTTCTCTCCAGTCTCTTCAGCTCACCACTCCCTCCTCTTCATCCCAATTGGCCTTTTCTCTCTCTGAGAAGGCCAATCAGTCTACGTCTTCTCGTATCAGATTTCTTCCCGAGCTGCTCTCACGTGTTCGTCTACCCCTTCTTTCTGCTCAATTCATTCGTGATGTAGTCTCCAAGAATCCACACATTCGAGCTGACATGGCTTGCCGAGACCTTCTGGATGAAGCTCGAGATTTGCTCCTCATGCCAGACTATGTCGCCACCTCAAAATGCTCATTTGTCTGTCGACCTAGACGGGGACAGGAGGTGATTGGAGTGATCTATGCCGTAGGTGGGGGAGTCACTAACACTAACTCAACAGCCCAAACGGTATCACCTAACACTGCTAATGGAGCCCCAGGTGAAGTAACTGCAGGACAAGGGGGAGAGTTACAGAGTTTTGTGGAAGCATATAACCCTCTTGTAGATCGGTGGGAAGTTGTGGAAAGTATGTCATCGGAGAGAAGTCGGTATTCTGTTGTCGCACTTAAAGGTGAGTTTACTGCTGATCTATTTAAGTAGTATCGTTATATAGGAACGCTTGCTTTTGAGATTTTTAACAGCATTCCATACTGATGATTATAAATAAGTTTTTATAAACTCCTATTCGTGATTGGGTTTATTGAAAACCTATTTCACGAGCAATGTTCGATTACTTTGTTACCGTCTTAATTACATGATTCTTTCCGTCTTCTGTTTCTTTCAATTAACTTTTTAAATTGATCTTATTATCTCCACCACAAGGTTGCCTCTATGCTATTGGTGGATTGGACGCTTACACTCGTCTCAACACTGTTGAGAAATTCGATCCCAAAACGGGAGTTTGGGAACGTGTTGCCTCAATGAATTACCGTCGAAGTGCTCCTGGAGCGGCTGTGCTGAATGGAAGGATCTACGTTTGTGGGGGTTATGATGGCGTTTCCTCTCTCCGAACTTGTGAAGTCTACAATCCTGAACAAAATCGGTTCGTTTTTCTCTTGTTTTATAGCTGTTATTCGCTTTACGAATAATTGGTTTCTTATTATGCATACTTAAAAAAGTAGTGAGATAATGAGTTCAAGAGTTATCAAGTGATCTCGAGGAAATAAGGTCTCAACCATATTTGTGACTTCATAAAATGGCACATTTGATTTAAAGAAATTGCAGAGATATACGCTTACTGTTACTGCTGTCACAACACATTATTTGCATTTAATAGCATAGTACATGACGTTACTGAATGATTCTAACCGCGCATAGCTTTTCTGGGGGGTGAAAGTGCTAATTGCCATTTTGTTTGCCGATAAACTCAAACCAGAACTTATGATCAGTAACACTTTGTGCCTTGATTACAAAACATTTTTATGTCAATTATTAAGTTAGATATAAAGCAAGAGTAGAATGGCCATTTGGATATGAGTAATGTGGTCATAAAAAGAAGAAGCTATTAACATATGGATGTTTTATTGAATCAAATCAATTAGGATTATCAGCAAGAGTTTTATTTAATGATACGGGGAGTTGTTTGGCTGTCTCTATTAAAAAGAACGAAAGCAGTGTTAAACTTTCGGAGATTTTGAATCTGAAAGGTTTCAGTTGAGATCGATCAGTGGTTGATCCTGTCTTGCTATAATTTCAAATAGATGTTTAAATCTGATGTGTTGTCACCCATCATTATTTGCGGTGGTATCTCGTATTGATAACTTTTGTTTCCTAGAAACTCCCCTTACTTTACGTGTTCGTTAAAACTATGTGAAATAGATCTCAGAATATAGTCTCTTATTGTACGTTATCTGATTTGACGTATTGTGGCACTTCTCAGTCTTTGAATTTGGGGTAAAATGGAACTGGCAATTCAGTGGCATGTGGTGGTTAAATGTGTCATCATCCCAGGTTTTACAGTTAATGGCCTAATACTAGGGACATCTTAGAAACAGTAGAAAACTCTAGACTTGTGCTACGACAAGTTCCTTAAGTTTGGTTGGACCTTGTTTAAGGACTATTAGCTACATTCATATGGTTTCTTTTTAAGAAAGTTAATTCATTTGATGGTCTCCATTTTGAATTGTGCAAGTTTGTAGGGTTGTGTGACAACACTAAATCCAACCTTTCAGCTACAGAACGATATGGTAGAGCCTCACAGTAGATGGATACTGGATTTAGAGCAAATTTAGATCCCGAAACAAATTTCGAAACGAACGAAATCGAAAATAGATTGTGGGAATTGCCAGCAGACAGGGCTGATCGTGGCAGTTACATGAAATTTTTGCGTGAGATATTCTTTTTAACACTGAACCATGTTGCCAAAATTGAAAAAATTGTGGTGTAACAGCTGTTTATGCAACGTTGTTTTCTTTTCTGGTCAAAATTACATCTCCTGTCTTTTTTCCCATTATTGATTGCCCATGGCAGAGATTAAAAAAAGTGAAATTTTTATTCATGCAGAAGCAGGTAAAAGATTTATTTTTAAATATTTATCTACTTTATGTGGTACCGGTGTGTGATAGGGAAACCTGGCTATGTTATTATTCTTTGCAGTTTTACGAATTCCACTTCCACAAGATTGGAAGAAGACAGGGACGGTGCGGGAATATTAATATCGGAAGGAAAAAGGAAAACGTTATTGATTTACTTCTCTTTTACCTTGCTAAAACAATTGACTCACATTGATACCAAATTGAATAGCAATTACTTGCGGCTGAAGGGAAAGAAATGGTGGTCCTGAAAACTACATTGAGTTAGAATTGTGACTGATGTCTCTTGCTCTTAAGTCCTTGGCATGAAATATTTGATAGTAATAAATTTGCAGGTAGTTGAATGAAAGCAGCATTGTTTTCAGATGTGAGATTTTTGTAATTTGAAAGCTAAAGCAGTATATTTGAAGTTATGCATATATAAAAGACTGTATAGTGATGATAATCCTGTCTCTACGAAGCAATTATTTGGCATAATCTAAGATTTACAGTTTATATAAATCGACTTGACTAATTTTGAAGCAATTTCATTTATGCAACTATGTATAAGATGAGAGAATAGAGTCTAGACGTTAAGGTATTTACCTCTGTATAGTCTGTACTTGGGGCTTGGAAGTGACGCAAACATAAATGTTTCTGCTTGTCCATGAGAGATTATGAGATGACCAGAGTACAAGACAAACTTTTATACGTCTTTCTTCCGTCTCCTTAAAAGAAATCTTTTTTCCCTTATTTAGATGGCAAGTAATACCCAGTATGACAGAGTGTCGTTCAGCTGGAGGTGTAGTAGCTTTGGAAGACGGTCGACTCTTTGCGATCGGCGGGCACAATGGAATGCCAATCTTTGCCTCCGTGGAATGTTATCATCGAAGGGGTCACCAAGTGCCCCCCAGTGCCTCCTCAAATCCTACCGTAACTCCTTTTACACCTGGAAATCGTCGCGTTTGGAGACAAGTGGCTCCTATGCTGCATCGTCGATGTCGACACGGAGTTGCTGTACTTCGGGGTAGAATCTTCGCTGCTGGTGGTTATAATGGCTGTCATTTCCTCAGATCTGTAGAGGTTAGTGTTTAAATTTATCTGGAGTAGTAAGTTGTCTCTTCGTCATAGTGGTATCTATATATATATATATATATATGGAATCGATTAATTTACCGTCTCCAAAAGTAAATACTCGTCTTGTCCTGGCAAATTGATAAATTCATTAACTGTCATCCCTCTCAGCTGGTTTCATTAGTCAATCCCAATGAACAAAAATTTTACACCACAGTTATGATGATCAGTAGTTCATTATTATTGGGTTGATATTAAGCTGATTGAGGAAGGCATGTTCAAATTATGTTATCAAGGGCAATGATTTACTTTTTCAGAAAGGTTTCAAAAGTTTTCTACGTTAGTTAGGTCATTTCTATTAGAAGCGTCTTATTATTTCGAGAAACTAAACTGCCTTAGTACTGGAGAATTTGACTTGTTCTCTACATATGAAATGTGACTAGTGATGTCTCGGTTTAATTGTCATTTTCTCATTTTTACAAATGAAATCAGTTTGGCAATTACGTACTTTCTATAATGAGACAGACTGTATGAAATATTTACGCACAAGGGATTACGGAAATCGGCTCCATTATAGGTTATATCGGACCTCATGTATAGGCAGAATAGTATATAAATGACTAAGAAGCCACTTCACTATTTTCACTAAAAGTTTAGAAGAATATGTAAATATTCATTTAGGCCCGTCATTCATGTCCAATTTCTCCATGAAAATTGGACGTTCGAAAAGTTAAAGAGAATTGAGTTTCCTCTATATATAAGGTCGATGACCGCTGATTTACCTCTATGACACTTGCAATACACCTTCGCCCCCTCTTCCTTTTAGATGTACGACCCGACTGCATCTGCACTTGCATCCATCAATGGAGAGCCGGGTCTAGGTCAGTGGACAGAAGTTGCCCCCTTAGCCACTCCGAGGTCACGTGTTGCTTTGGCTGCATCCGCCGGTCGACTCTATGCCATCGGTAAGTTTTTTCCTCCTTTAATTGGAGTCCGTTTTTTTACGTCCAAATATTTTTTGTAAATGGTGAGACTTATATCTATTACAGAAATTTGATAGATCTTCAACTAAAGGTCAATGGAACTATTTGGGAAGTCAGTTATGTTTTAAGGCTTCCTCTCTATGATGTTAAGAGTAACTGGTAAAAGTTATCTTGAATGCGCCAAGAATATTCATCTTAGGGCGGCACTTTCATTAGCTGATTTCGTTTGTCAATCCCTTTGAGAGACTAAGAAATATTTATCTAGTTTTTCTACGTTGAAACTTGGAACAGTATTTAATCAGATACCGATAGGGCTAGGAGGGATAAAAATCTAAAATAAATTAATTTGTAATACCAGGCTGTTACTGCTGGTGAACTCCCATGTCATGGTAATAAAATTCTTTGTCATCAGGAAACGTTTCCATGCAATTATCATCGTTTCATTTTGTCACTATTGCTTAAAGACGGAGGATATTTTTAGTAAAAACTTCGTCCGTATCTTGAATTTAGTTTTTTCTTTTTTCACTCATTTCTGGTTAGCTTCCGAAATCCTCATTAGAATCCCTAGTTTCATTCCTGTCAGAATATTAAAAACTTCCATTTCTTCTGGAAGAAATACCATTATTTCACTTTCTTGTAATGAGTAATTGAATTCGTTAGAGTTATGCAAGAAAAACTGGCTAACTATTAGTGAAAGAATTACTTCTGACCATGCCCTTTATGGCAAGCTGCATAGCTGTAAGTGAAATGCAAATTTAGCGGTGATTTCTCGTGAAAGCTCCTTTTTCGAAATGTTCGAACATTAGGAAATGCCAAAGAAATGTTTGCTCTAACTTTGTGTATGAAATAGAGTAGAATTGAATTTACAATCGCAGAACAAAATGCTTACGTGGATGTATTCAATTAAAGGTTACTAACCGTACATATCAGTATGCTCAGTTCATATTTCAGTTGTAAAATAAAGCCAATATAATTTAGTTTCGACCATTACATAACCGATGAAAACACGGCTCAACGATAAAGCAACTAGATGTGTGAACATCTAGGGGAAAGGGATTGTTCAAAGTCAGTTGATTTGCTTTTAGAGGTACTTTTCTATAGAATTTTCAGTATAAAACTAGAAATGAATTTTAAAAAAATAATAATAATAAATAATAGTAATTCCCGGTTTATATGAAAACATGGCCACTATCATCTCCTGCAGCTTAGGTTCCTTGACAAGAATATCTCATTTTCTATCCAATGGCCACTGTTCTCCCGTTTTGATCTTGATTCCATACTGGTTGGCCTGTTGGCGAGATTGCTAATTTACTAATTCCAATTTCTCATTAGCAGCGTGCTTGCAGTTGCAGATAGATTAACTTATCAAATTTCTGAAAGTGAAACGAAAAATAAGAGCGCATGTACTTTAAATTAAAAATAGCCCATATTTTTGCGTACAAATGAAGTAAGAGGAGTGTTAACCGAATGACATGCTTGACATTTCTAGCACCTAATTCGCCTCCCCTTTCGTTTGTTCCCTGTCATGGAGAAAAATAAAACACAAAACAAGCAACGGATGGATGATTCACGGTTGAATCTATAGGAGAGGAAAACGGCAATTAAAATGAAATGCAATTTATTTGCGGGCTTGTTGGCATCCTTAATAGTTGGCTATGTGTAAACTAGAACGCTTTTAAATGATGAGTTTTGGGTTACTTGAACAAATATTAGATCTGTTTAACTATTTATATTTATTTTATTCACGTAGCTTCTTTTCTTTTACCAAATATGGTTAGGTCTTCCCTTTTGGACAATCTCCAAAATAAATATGATAAGAGAAGATCAAGTAGAAATTCTCTAGATATGGCATTATTCAATCACACACTCGAAAGAAAACAAAGACAGTCTGAATAATGAAATTTTGCCAGGTTTACAGTTAACGGCCAATGTATGTAAATGCACAGGTGAGGTAAAATCAAATTATTGGATTGCACAAATAATCCTTGTGCATTAGTAGTGTAGGTAAGAGGTCGCAAGTTCGATACTCAAGGGTGCATACCTTGCGAGTTTCACGATCAATTGTTCTGGTTGGGACATGCCAAGAGGGTAGTAAGGGAGTGCTGATTTCTCGAATTTTCTCACCAGAATATTGCTCCCCTGTCCTAGATGAGTGGATTTGAATTGTAATTATTATATTTATGGCTGTCTCCCAAATTCATATTCCCTTTCTTCTTTTGGTTTTGCATCATATTTTAAAATTCGTCTTAGACAGTCATTATGGATGAACTGTTAACAGATTCTGAAATCTGTTCCATTCTTGTATCTATCAAGTGGACATACCCAGACTTCTCATTTGTATATCCTGCGAACGATAGTTCGTTATCTTTGTGATGGGTCTTTAGTCATTCTAGACTATCAGTTAGCAATTTCATATTAGAAACATCTCGAGATATGCCTATTATTATCATCACTTAAAAATCGGTGATTTTGAACCCAATTTCTTATGAATAGACTAACAAAAACTTCGTTAATAGATTTTCGGGATAAAGCATTCATAGGGTTAAATTAATACGTGTCAAAACATATCGGTTCCGAATATAAACTTTCGGTTAAGGTATATTTTTGTGGAGAATAGACATAATCACTTCCGAAATGAGCCAGAATGTTCTCTATTTTTCTTCCTTTTTTATTCTTCTCGCACAGGACATGTGTACTGGAAATGTCTGATATGTTTTTCTTGATAATTAATGTTTTGGATATTTGACTTTAACATTTTTCATGCATAATATTATAAACAATCGGTGTTCGACTAATCCTCTATTGACTCGTGTGTTAACCTCATCTTTATTGTGGAACAGTACATTCCCATGGTTTCGGGTAAACTTCGAGGTTGATTCATGTAATCCCTCTCTATAGATTATATATATTGCTTTTGAATAATCCTAAAAATAAAAATAAAATTTATATTTTACCTTTAAATATTTTTAAAAAGGTATGGAAATATCCAACAGAAATTTTTGCTAAAACGTACATGTATTCAGTTATGATTAAAACATTGAAGGAATTACGAAATTACACTAAATGAACTGCAAATTCTGATCTGCGTGAAGTTCATGTCATCCTCAATTCTTATTACGAACGAATATTTTTATAATGATTATAACCCACATTAAGGCTAGAGGATGACAATTTTTTGTGGAAAACAGAATGAAGTCGGTTAAAGTAAAGGGGATAGGAAAATATTGTAGGTAAAATCAAGGTAACAAATAATCTTTATCATTTTATTTTGAGATTCGATTTGTGCTCTATCTATTATTTTCGAAATCCAAGTTTCATGAGTCATCACCTAGATTACTGAGTCTATTCTTACTAACGATATCTATTGCTCATTGATAGGTTTTTAAATTATGGTGGTCGGTCTTGCCACTTCATTTCATTTTTTTCTTCCAAATGTAGAGGAAGCAGAATGATCTTATTTCCTATTTAGAAGCTTACATGATCTCACCGTAGCAGAGCTGACAGTGGAAAAAATTAACTTGGCAGAATTTATAAAGCAACGTTTACTCAAGGCGATTAGAAAAATGATGTACGATACCTCTTTTTTTCTAGGTGGTTTCGATGGCGAACAGAATTTAAGTTCTGTTGAATGTTTCCAACGTTGTGAGACTTCATCCACACGCAATCGTCGACGACATCATCACCTTCGTCTAACAGACGACGGAGACGACGATGGTCGTGTTTCCGTGGTAATGGTTGAGGAAGAGGAAGAAGAAGACTTCACCAAGGAGGAACAATCACAAGTTCCTTCCACCTCATGCACTCTTCCATCAACCATCATGGATCTTCATCATCACGAGAACCATATTTCATCCAACATCTTCTATCATCAACGTCGTCGACGTGGAAGAAGTAGGAGTTTGCGTGGACGTCGCCCACTACGACAATGCAAGTCCAGGGATTATGAAGACATGGAAGAGTGGTTGGAGGAAGGACCGAGGAGTCTTCTAGTTCCTCGATTGGCTGGTGGTGGAATGTCCTTTCATCAAACAGAATTGGTTAGCGTTGTCGGTCAGAATGTACTGAACGCTGATCAGCCTTCTAGCAGATCTCGGATGGCCAGCCACAGTGATGAAGGATCAATGGATTTACCGACTGTTACCACTGAGGTAAGCAGAGGATTTTACTGGAATTCTCTTCATTCTATACATTTTGAAGCTTGTTTCTACTTTCAGTTGTTATACACCCGCTTTTTAATGTATCGATCACGTGTAATGGGAAAAAAAATAAAAAGTCTCCATTTGGTTTACGAACACGAAAAATAAAAAGACTGGGCTCTACATTCTAATGGCCCAATGATTTAGAGTAGCATCCATTTCAGAATAAATAGAAATTAATGCTGCTTCCATTCAGCCTGAGAGGACCAATAATGTATCTAAACCAGATCTTATCCTAGTATTTTTGTGCGGCGTAACGAGTTTGCGGATAGCCAGACGTCTTAGAGGTAATAGAAAAGCACTTCGGAAGGCTGAGTAAAGGAGCTTTCCTACGCTTAGAATCTGGGTGTAATGATGTCGTAGTATATTAGTCGATAAGAATTAATGTAGGATGTGAATATGGTATATTTAATTTTGGTGCTGTTTTAATAATTATCAACTTGGCCAGGATATTAAAATTTTCCTGTGCCTTTTTGAGATTCAACAATTTATGTACCAGATTCTAACAGTAGTTCTGTCCAATTTTTAAACTGTGTTTAAGGCACGACTACTTCAATTTAGCTTGCTAATGTTGTATACTTATCTATGGTAATTAATAAAAGATTATTTCTTCTTTCAGATTGTGGTGTAATTATTGTTATTAATACCTATTTCTAGCCCTAATGTACACTTCAAATAAAGGGCATATCAGGCATATTTTACTCGTTGAATTTCATCAAGGAAATACGACAAGCTCAGCACCAAAAACACTCAAAGACACTTATGGAAATGATGTTGTGAATGAAAAGACCCGCAGAAGGTGGTTTTCTGCAGGTGGTTTCAAAAAGGATGACTTCAGCCTGAAGGACAAAAAAAAAAAACTTGACTCTGAGCAATTTGAAGTTGCCATTGATGAAAATCTAACCCGCACTACTAGAGAACTGGGCAAAACCTTTCACGTAAGCCGCCATATGGCTATATATAAGGAAATGAAAAGACCTGGCTGGGAAAGTCATAAAGACTAGTAAATG
>CAADRB010000014.1:1852058-1932225 GCA_900708905.1 Hymenolepis diminuta | reverse complement strand
GAGGTCTCTGCACACACGCCGCGCTTGATCTCAACGCGACCGGTTACATGTTCGCACTTCCCGTGGTGAGCTCTAGCGCACGTGATTCAATCAGCCTTGTTAGCGTTGTGAGCCCCACACTTCCTCAGTAGGCTCCTCTCTCTCTGTTATTCGTTTCAAACTTGTTGTGGCTCCCTTGACTACAAATTTTGGTCTGATCAACTCTTGGTGTTCTGCTTCACAATTTTTGTTAGCTCTTACTCAAACAGCTATGAATTAGTGACTGTTATTGCTATTGTCATTTATTAGCTGCAAACCGTTAGTTGTTATCTTAATTCCAACAAACCGTATCCTTTTTTATTACCACCTTTCATTTCAATAATATTACTGTTTCTCAATATTTTCGAACTTGTAATGATCTCCTTTGAAGTAAATTACAATACTCACGTACTAAATTCATTTACTTCGTACAACCCGAATCCAAAAGCCAAATGATGAATGACTCTTTAATACCTTTGACGTTACTCTCAGTACTTTTGATCCTTTATCATTTCCTTTTAACTTATTTCAGTTGCTTCTTGTAATTATAAATTGCAAATTTTTTTTGTAGTAATATAGATAGTAACAATGATGTAATTCTGACCTTAAGAATGAGGCACGCGTGATAATCTCGAAAACCTACTTTCGCTCTGCAGGATTTTCTTATTACATATAATTTTAAATTAGAGATATTTAGAAATCGAGTGCTGTTTTTCGGTTTAAAACAGTAAAGAATTGGATGCGATTATATTTCATATTTATAATATCAAAGCACTTGGAATGCATCAAGTGATATGTGTATTCACTCCTCCATTTGAGTGAACTTTCCAATATTGATAGAACTGGGTTAATAGAAAAAGCAGATTGTCGTCCTTTCGATCACAATTGATTTCGTCCATTGACAGAAAAAACAATCAGTTCATATTTGTTTTTAAATACCATTTGGAAAGGGAAATTAATAAATTTGAAAGTTATCTTTGCTGTGCGAGGGAAAGGTAAGAAATAATTCTTGAAAAATTAAGAGTTCCCAAATACTCAAGTGGTGATTGTTGCTTCTTGGTCCTTCTGATCTTTAGAAAGCCAGAGGAGGTCATTTTAAATGGCGATAAGTTGTTAGATTTAGACGACAGTTTCACTCCACATAGATTTCCTAGTACAGAGGATCGTATTCACTTGCATTTTCATTAATACCTATATTCCAAAGCAGAATTAATTCATTTAATATCAGAAGATGATGGTGCTACTCCTATTTTTATTGCTATAGAGTATTAAGCTGATATAAATTATGATTTAGAGGATTCGATGATAATACAATCTCAAATATGCACGACTCGCATTTCAAATTCCCTTCTTAAGATCTCGCTTCCTTCATACTTGGTCCTCTTAGCCGCTAAGAAATATATAACGCGTATATGAAACGACGAACCTTTGGTTCAACTATTTGGACGGGGAGTAACATTATTGCTATTTCACGGTGCATGCCTTTATTATTCCAATTTGTCTGAATTATATTCTCACTCATATTTTAAGAAAATCAGCATAATATTCATCTTGTAGGTTTTTTTATTACATAAACTCTCTAAATAAATACACTTTGCTAATACAGAATTCGAAACAAGAAAGTATTTTTTCCAAGGAAATAAATGTTTTGCCTCCTCCGCTCAACAAATTGACCACGGTCCTTCTAATCGCTATATGACTTCACTATCTGCATATTATTCCATATATTTTATCGTGTGAGTATCCGTTAATAATCTACGGTTTTTATTTTTTACCCATGGCAATACAAAAACATTTTTGCATCGTGTGGGTGAAGTAGACGGTAAAAAAAGGATGAATCAGAATTAGGAAATAAAATGAGTCTTTGAAAAATTAGGGGTTGAACTAGAATTACATGCCTTCTACTTCCTGGTTATAGTCTGTCGCTTCTTGCAATAATGTTCGAATTTCACATTTTTCCCTTGTTTCTCGAGTGAATTCGATCTTGTTTTTATTGGTAATTCGATTAATTAGCATGTTTAGTTAACCATTTCAGACACTTGAGGGATTATAAGAATTAATGAGATCTTAATATAGATGGGCTCACTCGGGTTAACCTGAGGTAAACTCTTATAATAATAAAATATAAATACAACAGGCTCTCAACCTACTGTCTAACGCTCATATCTACGGAAAATGTGTTCAATCTCCCATCATATTGTAAATTTAGAAATATTGGGGCTGGCAATTCCATTTTCGATCACCATATTAATACTGCATCTAACTCGTTTCGTCAAGACAGACCGTTTCCTTTAGATGAGATTACATTTCCAATAATGAACTACCCTCTTATCTAAGTGTTTCACAAAACCTTGCTTCTAAAACCATGTTATCCATCTGAACTTTATGCTAGGTTAAAATTGATTCAATTCATTTCATTAATATATTAGCATAAGCGCAATGATATTTTCAATACCATTTTTTCTACATTCATTGACGGTTTTTCTTATTGATTTTTTATAAAAGCATATCAAAACAGATTATATTAGTGTCCTGAAGTAATAATTTTATGCAAAATACCCTAAAAGGAGTCAAATTAATGAGTTGGAATTATAATATCAAGTGGAACGACAATTAACTGTTATGCTTCAAAGTATCATTTAGAGTCAATTTCAGATTTCATTCCGAGTAGTCAGGGTGAGCAGTACTCGTCTTAACAACCTAATTTAAAGAAATCGCTTAACAGTATTTTTTATTTGTTTGTCAATAAAAGAATTAGTGGAACTCAACAGATTTAAATATCTGAAACCAACACACATTTTAGAATGAGAAGGAGGCAATTACTAAGCGATTTCTGAAGGAAATTGTTATTTTTAGCTCCAAAACCTTCAAGTTATGCATTGTCTCCCCACTATTTAACGCAATTTTGGCTGCTATGCACATTCTCTTCCCACTCGTATCATTAATACGAGCTTTCACTAATATCGTCTTTTAATAAAAAGGGACTTGATAATCAAGCATACACTTTCAACTATCTGCATTATCCATCCCTTCTTTCTTCCTCTCTTTTTCTAGCCTCACCCTCACAACTTCCTGAATGTTGAGATTGTTGAAAGAGGCATGTGGCTGCTGTTTATCTAGGTGTCTGTGGTGATCTTCCTAAGCTCTCACCCTCTTAAATTCGTATGATCTTCACCACACAACATCGTCGCTTGACAAGTTTTATTGAGTGCAAAGTGAAGGGTCAGAGAATAGAGAGAGGAGGCTTGTGTGAGCGCGAAAGCGGATGCGGCGACGTGATGTACTGGTCTATAGAGGGGGGTAATATATACCTTAAGATTGAAGTTAATCTGCTTGGGTCAGGTGACTGCAGACGCTCGAAGAGTTGGCAGCACCGAGTGTCTTGCATTTGGTGCAGTGCAGGTCACTTTGTCGCGCAGGTTTTGAGAACGCAGCGGGAAAATTCAGAAGTAGTTACAATGAAAATCAACATGAAAATGCTCGTGACGAAATGAGTCGGGACACATAGATGGAACTTGTAATTCGAGAAAGTTAAATTAAAGTACGGAAGTAAATATTTCATTTAAAATTGCCTTATTTCATTCTATTTAGCCTTGAAAATAATTGAGACTAATAATCCTGCGACCTTTCGACTACCACGCATTACTGACCACTGTCAGAACAACTTAATTGGGATCAATCTGCAGCAGTTTGGCTTAAATATTCATCTAAGGTTTATATGGTCGTTAATTAAGGAATAAAATAGGCTTTGCACGAAAGAGGATTTCGCTGAGCACAGTACACATCGAACTCAAATGTATTATCCTGATATACTTAAATTTAATGGAATAAAATACTCGTGACCAGGTCCTAATTGAGATTATGTTAAAATATCCTCATTGACGACCTCGCAGTTCAGTAGGAGTATTTCATGCAAGGAATTTGCACGAATTCTAAAATACTGACAAGTTCTAATACTTTAACACTGTTTAGGCTGCGAAGCCTTAGTGGGATTATGTGATGCGTGAAGACAACAATCGCACTTCCTAAGGTAAACGATAAGCAGTAAACGATGAGGATCGGGACGTCTTCCCACACTGAAGAAGGTGGATATTTGCTAGAAGAGTCCTAGAAGGAGTTAATCAGCCTCACCTTCGTGCGCTGAATCATCAATTATGGGGCTACCAAACTTCCAAGTGCCCTGGGATGCAACCGCGGTACCGCTACAGTTGTTGACGAATCAGGCAGCAAATCATTTCGCACATATCCAAGCCCATATAAACAGATAGATTTTCTGAATAAAGGTAAAAAGCTCTCTTCTTTGAGTTACCTACGCCAAATGCTCCTCCTCCAAGGTCAGAGCCATTTTGGCCCTAGCAACCTGGATTAAACAAGTACCTACGTACAATTATTTAGCAGCAACATAATGCGGTGATGATCAGTGTGTGCCATAGACAATGTGATCAAAACGATCGAACTTTCCCATAGAACAATTTCCCCTTCCAAATGAATAGTGCGTGGAAATGTTCTCTTTTTCTGCATTTTCAAATGACTTCTATTGAGTTGGTTATTATTACCCGTCAGCGTATAAATAGTCCAATATTTTTGCTGTAGCTAGCAGATGTTTATCGTAACCTAGCGATTAGAAATGATTGACTGGCGATAAGATCTCCACTACAATGTCCACAGACGGTCCCGTCGTGCGTTTGCATGTTTGCACATAGATACCTAATCGGGTGTCTATCATCACGCCGAGACACCGACGATACATAACTGATGTCTGACGGAGCAATTTTTGTTAATTTTTAAATTGGGGTGCTTTTCTGCCACCTCCGAACTGATCTGACAGTATGAATGATTTGACTTATTTCATCTATTTGATTGATGTGGCCACGATAGGCCCCAATTTTATTACAGTTTTGTTTAAAATATATACTTAGGAAATCAGGAATGATCTTCAGCTCTAGCCTTGAAATTTAAAAAACTCTTGTCGCTTTTTCATATATTTTAATAATCACATATTGATTTGTAACAAGGCTTATACAATGTACCACTCGAATCCGTTAAGCATATTTGATGGCACCGACACTCGGATTTTTCCACAGGAGGCTCATCCCATTTAGCGTCCGGACCAATAGACGCTTTCGATTTCCAATATTCTGCCTAAAATAAAGTTCAAATATTATTACCTTAATTTGATTCAATTTAAATTTAAAAAATATTGCCATTTATAATTACACAAATAAAAATGATCGTTTTACCTAATATTTCTTAACTCTATAGCATTAATCTATTTTAATTCACTTATATTGATAAATTTTAATATGAAAGGTGACTTTAAAATATCTGGCTGGAAAAAAATCAACGTCAGAGTATAACCTTATTAAATAAAATCATATAAACGATGTTCACAACAGGATAAAGAATAGTTTTTATCCGAACGTTCAATGCTGAATATGGTTTGCAAAAGCAACTGTCTATAATTAAAGTCATCTTTAAGTAAACATATGATTTCGTTGGAAAATTGTAATAAATAAAAATGTTTTTCAATAAACTTAATCTAAGATAGATTTAAAAATAAGTCCAGTGGCATCCAAATAATATTTAGCTTAAAATAATGAAAATTATAACTAGTTTTATTTCAAAACGGCTGTTTTATTTTATTTTATTTACGTCAAATTAGGGACATAGAAATTTTAAAATAAATATAGAATTTTAGTTATAATAGGGTGAATCATGTGAGGCGGGTGACATGATGTTATTTCCTTATTAATTACGTATAATACGAAATATTTAACTTTTTAAGTCTAAATCCGCATGGGCGTCATAAAAGTTTAAAATGCTCAATTCTCGCGATTGGTCTTGTAAATATTTCTTACTTTAACACTTGTCTATTTTATCTTCACTGATGGCGCAGGATAAAATAATTCTCCGTTAAATTTTAGTTTATCAAAAGATATCTTCAATTATTACTCTATCTCCTTTTTATAACCGTAATGATTAAAGCAATAAAACTCATAACTTCGAAATAGTATCTATAATAATTTATGTAAAGCATTAAAAAGCTAACAAAACACTTTTATGGAATAATTTTATCGCATGGTTTTTTAACGAAGCAGTAATCACAGCTTATATTGCAAGAGGAGCCATCCATTGCTACTCCATAATTTTCATGATTACATAATGTAAAGACGGTCTGTTCCGATTCGACTGTTACGTATTTACTTATTGAATTATTAAATTATTGAATTAATTTTTAAACTGACTTCTTATTTCGATGATTAAACATATTTGCATAATGTAACAAGTGAAAGACAATTGCGTAATCTTTAAGGTTACTATTAATTTATCAGTCTTGCATATTGTTCCATTTAGGGTTGCTACGAGAACGACAGTAATTGCGGTTATTTTGCACGAAACTCCTTGATGAATTCAATACTTCCTAATCTTTGCATTGTTAAAACTCATCCTATCTAAGCAATATCTATACATTTTTAGCCTCGTTGTTTTAAATGTAAAATGTACTAAATTGCTTTCTGTAATTACCATGGATGACCGTCTTATTTCAAAAAACCTTTCATTTGAACAGATTGAAATAGACGGAACTGACTTAGGCAAACCGAATCGCTACTGATTCAAGAAGCTTTTGCTATAAAGAAAATTAGATTATGCATAGCTATAGTAGACCAATGAAAGAGGAAATCAGAGAATATTTGCTACTGTTAAATTTAGTGACAGAGAAAGGTTTAAAGCCCTCATCTTCAAGAAATTTACGTAAGCTTGAATTGCTAAACTACACAATAATTAATAATACTGTAAATTTTCTAGACTAAGGCAGAATATCTTAAATACCTCATACTTAATATCCCATTATTGACATTTAAGATGGCGAAAATATTACAAAATTTGCCCACTTAGTCGATGAAAAGCCTATCTTTTTCCTAAATTTCTGTGAAGGAAAATTACACTATGCGGTAATGCGTGAATATAAATAAATGAAACCGCTATTTGAAATATTGAAATGATGCAAAGTCATTAATCAAATTATTAATTCTAAGGCCTGTATTTTAATCAATAAAATTAAACTAATGAGCTCGTCCATTCCGGAACACCGAACAAACACTTAAACTAATTTTAATCTATTAATAAATATTTCCCATTCAGTGATTTGACTTGCCCTCTGATTGTATTGTTTATTGAAGTACTCCAATCGATAGGGAATTTCCGGCAAAATGTGCTTCGGCGTCTCCTCACCGATAATCCATTCGTGTTTTGCAGTTTGAATTGCTGTCATTCGTAGAACTGTATCGACAACGAGTAAACGTCGAATCAGATCTTTGCAAAGCATACTAATCCCCTCCCACTCTAGTCCTTCATAGTTGAAATCACCCTTCAGGATGGCTCGAAAGGAGTCCTGTTCGCTGCTTCTCGCAAATGGCTCCTTTCCTGACACTCTGCCAATACAAATTCAAATTGATTTTTTCCTAAATCCTGGAACCTGCCGTTAAAAATTTTTAAATTCTTCTCATAAAACCGTTTCTGTTATCTTGTTTTGAGAACTCTTCTAAAATCCCACAACCTGGATCCATACATTCTGTCCCACCTTAATTTACCATCCCATAAAGTGCAATAAAATAATTGTGGATCCCCTGAATTGATTTTCAACAGCTCTAAATTTTCGGTTTGGAGCTACTGATATTTGAATTAGAAGTCAAAAAGTAAGCATTGTCTCGAGCTAGAATTGGGCATTTGGTATTTTATAATTATACATGTGGCCCACTCATTGATAACAAATTATTAATTTCGTTAGTCTTTTGATTGATTCAGCAGTCTTCTATCTCAGGGTTGTTTTGACATATACATTATGATGCTAAGTGTCCGTTTAAGTCTCAACTCCCACTTTTTCGATTAAACGTTTTGCTCACTTTCTTCTTACACCACATTTTTGACAGACTCAGGGACAGTTCATAATGAATAAAAATCTTCTGTGTTTTTACATTTGGAACTCTGTAACTCAAATTCATAGCTGTCTCAACCGTCATGCCAATAATAATTATCAATCCTGCTTATTGTCGAACCATTTCATTTATATAAAGTATACCCAAACTCATATGCCTCAACACGCATTCATTATCGGCTAGTGGTATCTGTCTAACCGAAGTATCTAACCTTTCTTAGTTTTAAACATATACTATCTGTTTTAACTTCATCCCTTATCTCTCCTCTCCCTCATTCTATCTCGAATTATCATTGTAGTTATTCAATACCTTTTTGTCCTCACACCAAATTTGGCATTCTAATTTGGGAACCATGGTTGTTGACTGTTGTTAGCTGTTAGCTCTTGGTTCCATCTCCCATAAATTAATGACCTTAGTCTTTCCCCTATTAATATCTTGTTGGAATAATGAATAGTTGTATAACTTTAATAATCTATCCATAATTATGAAAAGTAAAAAAGGAGCTTTCTGAATAGCTTTGGACGGCAATATGGTCGACTATCATTATATGGGTGGTTAATGGATTATTCTCAATTTAAAAACTACTTACAAGATAAACAACATAACTCCAAGTGCCCACATGTCAACAGAGTTTCCGTGCTTGTGAGTTAGAAAAATTTCAGGTGCTGTATAAGTGATATTTCCATTAACTAATTCCAATTCCATATCAATTCCAACTACTGTTGAGTAGGCCGAATCAGCTACAGGAAAAATAAAAATGTACAATCACATAATACTCAAAGGATTTAAGTAGAACCTTAAACTTACATATTTTCACTAGAATTTCATCACCATCCTGGCTTACTATTACATTATTTGACTGAAAAGATAGGGTAACATGGAAGTGAAAATTTAGAAAATCATAACTGACTCACCTTTAAATTTCTATGGGCAATTTTCAAATTATGAAGATACAAAAGACCATTATTAATTTGTTTTATGGCCTTTGACATCAGAATTTCTGATAATTCGCTCAGACCTGCAAAACTAAATATGTGGGCGTATCATTTTTTCTTCATCTGAATTTTATGATTTTAAATATTCATAAGTATAAGCAATGTACAGTTATCAAAAAGATTGGAAATGGTGATAGGATATTTGTGCCTTGGTAATTAACTTAACTTACTATTCAAACAACTGCTTTCCTTGAACAAATTCAGATACCAGGTAAATATAAGTTTCGGTTTCAAAAGCTTCTCTGAGACGAATGATATTCTTATGATCCAAACATAGCAAATGTCCAAGTTTGACTATTTTTAATTTATCTTTTCTCTTAAACCAATACTACGCAACCATATTACCAAACCTTTTTTTGAACTGATTTCATAACCCAACCGTGGTTTGTCACATCTTTGCAGTGGAATGTGAAAGATGCAGACCCACTGAAAATTTAAGGCATCGTTGTTATAATTTTTAAGTTAGTAAGATTTGGCATATTTTCAATATAAAAGGATACTAATTTAATGCTTTAAATATATTTTTGAATAATATTACAATTATGTCAAATAACTTCAATTAAATAAAATTATCTTCCATACACTGGTTGATACCATCGCCGACCTATCTCTTTTTTCAGCTTATAAATGCTTTCAAATGCTCTGACTTTCTCACTATCTGCCAACCAATACCTCTCAGACATTGCAAAATTAAATATGTAATTGATCCAATGCTATAGTTTTAAGGTCGAACTAGTTGAAATCAACAAGAAAATCTATTTTTGGATTTAAATCGTATCTTAAAATTTTTATTGATGATCTGATATTTGTCATTTTTAAATTGTTTAGAATGTGGTTAATTTATATTAAGTTAAATCGTTTATAGAATGTGGTATGTATGAAATCAAAATAATTTATATTTCTTAAAGAATAATCCAAAAAGTCGCAAATTTCTGAAATTCAAAGTCTATTTTGTCTTCTGGTTTCTAATGTTTGAGTCTCTATAAGCCAAAATAACTTCCAAACCAACTCATGAAAGTGTTTTTGCAGTGATCATATTTTCCGTGAGTGGAATTTTCCCTGTAGGAAATCCAGATTCTGATTCGCTCCCTATATTAGCTAGACTTATCCGGTAAGGTTGATCATTTCACTGACTTGGTGCGCATAGATAGGTATCGAACTCTTGACTTAACCGTCATATACGACTATAACGTTAAAATGGGACTTTAATTCACAGTTTCAATCGTGTTTCCTTTATTAATGAATAATTGTAAAACAATTTGTAATAATTTTAATATCTGCTATGATTATTTGCATTTCAGTTCGGAATAAAACTCTTTAAAAACATTTAAAGTTTCTACTGTTCGATGAGTTTCATAGTTGTTTTTTCCTTTCATTCGATTCACACTGCATTTCTACCTGAAGTGTGAGCGCTCTGATTAATTAAAGCATTCAATTTTGATATGCATTATCACACATTTGTCTTTTGCTACAACTTCGTGCAAAGCTTCCTGTATTTAGGTGATTAAAGTGTTATGTTTGCTCTTTTTCAAAGTTTTTTGGAATAATGATTACAAAATCAGATTCGCTGCATATATTTCTTCTGGAAAATCAATCCATATCTAGGTTTCAGTCACTCCGAGCGTTGGATAGACTTTCAGACTCTTATCGATAATATTAAATCGACTTTTAATGAAAGCTATATTGATTCGTTCAGAATAATATCAACGTTACTTTATAAAACAAATTATACTGAAATTTCTTTGTAGCATTTTGTTTTGTTTGCCACTAGTTTATCTATTTAATCTCTTCCCAATTTTATCTCAGCTCGCCTAAATTATCCATAATTTTTCTGACTGAAGAATGTAAAAATTCGGAATTTAAATTCATTCACTTTTTCGGCCAGGTATCTCGGTTTTCATGACAGAAAAATCTGCATCATTTCCAAATCCTTCATCTATCCCGTCTGTTTACATTTAACTTTCGTTTATGTTATAATGTTAGTAATGGTTTGTCTAGAGGTATTTTTATTTTAAAAGTTATAAAATTATCCGTTGATTGATTTATAACTACTAACGTAATTTGGATATTATAAAAGTATATTTGTCAATTATCTGGTGTGACTGTATGCCATTTCCATTTTTATAAGTATAGCTTACTCGATTCAAGATTGCGCTTGTAATTACGCCTTCTGTTTGAATGGCATCAGACTAAGCAACGTACGCAGATTTATATTTAAAGTTTATATTTGGATCTGCTACATGTAAAGAAACAATATATTCCCCAAAAATAATTCTTATGTTTTACTATTTAACTGACCTTAACGTGCGCAAACCAAACATCAGACAATCTTTCGGGGATCCCTGAAAGAAATGCGCAGTTTCTAGATAGCATCATGGCTGGTCAAAGAGATCGTCTGAAATCCCTAAGACTTATGTCTCATATTTGGACAGGAGATGCTGTAGACAGCATATATCTATCAGAACCTGACGATTAGAAATTTGGACTGGCGATGAGGCCTCGATTACAGTATCCACAGCCGGTCCAGCTATCTAACGAAGAAATGCTTTGTATACAAACCTAATTTACCTATCAATCAATTGGGATGACCTCCTGACCACCACCGTACTGATCTAGCAACATGAATGACTTTACTTATTCCATCTATTTGATGGATGGATGGATGATATGTGGAGGTCAAATATATGTCATAAAAACATAGATAGATAATATAATAGATATTCTAATTTAAGACGTAATTTTTTTTAAGATCTCTTGGTGATGGCTTTCACAGTAAATACGTCTTTTATCTCCAAGTATGCACATTTTACAAGAGTAATTACATTAAAGTTATGACTTTTATGGAATCAATTTTTGAAATTTCCCACTAAATTGTGAAGCATACATAAGACAGAATAGTCCAAACATACAAGCAACTAGAAATGCTACACTTGATCAACCACTTATTACTAAGTCCTTAGTGATTTGTTGGCGTGCCGTTTGTAAACCGGTGAACACAGGTACCATATTTATCTACACATATCATACAGTCAAACTGACTAATCAAACCGGTTAAAATTGGTTAAGGAGTGGAGTACAGAATGTAATATTTCCATTAGAAATATGAACATAAGATAAACTAGATCTATTATTTATAACCTTTGCTGAATTCAGTTATGTAAAAGTAAGTGAATTCATTGAAGCTTAAAATCAGACATGCATTATGGAGAATCTATATGAACTTGTATCGTAGTATTGCTATATTGTAGAACTCGATGATTCAAATTAGTACACTGAATGAACTTTCCTGCAAAGGACATCAGTTTACGTGAGCTAAAAGGAGCCTAATGATATGTCATTATATGTAAAAGTATATTTTAAAATTCGAAGGAATTACAGAGTAAATATAAAGAAGGCAAGGGGCAACCCACTTTATTTCCGTTAACTTAATTCTCTAACGTAAGTCTTATTTCAACGTTCTGTATTATCTGTAATTGTCATTTTAATTATCTTAACTATTTTTATCAATTCTTCACTTCGTCTTGTATATAATTAATTTCTCTTTCTATAAGTTAGTCATGGATTGTCAATATTGCGTAAGTGGTTTTGAAGTATCAGTTGCACACAATTCGGTTGACTGCTACTCTAAAAGTCTCCTTTCCCAGTATTTCTTGACTTTTATTTGTGGAAAAGGTGTTATTCATTATTTTACATGGTCATCCTGATCTCCACACAGAAAATGAATTTCTGACCCTGGTTAGTTATGACTATTTTAAGCATGGTTGGGTAATTTTTTCATACCGTGTTGTTTTACTTCAATAATCCTATTATTGTACGGTTCTCGCTTTGTAAATAAATTTTCAGGGGTTAAAGTAAATGGCTTTGCCTTTTGTTTCTTCGTTTTTATTTCAAACCTATCGGTTAAGTTCTTAGAGAGCTTACTTCTACTTTGTTTGATTATGATATACAAGCTAAAGTTATTTTTTACAGAATGGATATACATGTATTCGATTGAAATGCATGAATCAAGTATATAAGATTGACTTGTCATTCCAATTTAAATTTGCTGTAAAAAATCATGCGATTTTCGTCTGAAGCTGTGTGGTATAAAGTTGATCTCTTGAGTTCGCAACTGACTTATCAGTTGCTTTCTTATCGATCATAACGGCAGATGTTCTATTAAGTTTTTTCAAACCTATTTTTTGTATTTGAACATCACAGCTGTGCGTAAGGTATTTTAAATTACCAACAGAGTTTGAGAAGTAGAAATAGAAGTGGGGAGGGGGGGACATTTGAAGAGCCTGACTTTGTTTGAAATCAAAAACCCTCTATTTTTCTGATTTCTTTTTGAAAATGGAAAAAGTTCATGGGATATTGACCGAAATTCATATTTTGAGATCTAATCCCAAGGAGTCTGTATGAGTTCTGGAATATGATGTTCAGAATATATTAACTATTTGATTTGGGTGAATGATTGGCCTTCTCAATAAAATTTTCTTTAGAAAGCCAAAAGCAGCTAGTTGATGCTAGCTACGATGTATTTAAAATCATTCACGATAATGCTTTCTCAAAATTAATTCTGAAATGCTTTGAGACATGCATGAGATACATTAATTAAAATATTTCAAATGACAGCTAATTTATTCCACAGTTCTATTTGCCTTGTTTACTATATCCATTTTATTTTCTAATAAGCGCTAGTGGGAATGAATAAATTAATGAGTATTATATGAGTAATAATGAACATGAGTAATATTCGTTTAATTTTGTTTATAATCAAGCACACATTTTCGATTATCACTAACTTAATAACTCTACTGAAATTGAACAGTAGAACATTTTGTTAACGTTATCGTTTCGATATAGCTGAAAGTGTATATTCATAAGCCATGTTTCAAAATCCTTTATCAAGGATTATGCCCAAAGAAAAAAGACGGATATAAATAAATGTAATGTACGGTCAAGCCAACCATTAAGAGGTATGCTACAGTTGTCCGGATCCCAGAGAGAAGACAAGACTAGCATATTTTCCAGACCAGAACAGATTTATTGATGTTATTAAGAAATCGGTCATAAGAAGAACTGGTTAATTTGGATTGTGATTGGCTGGAAAAGAATCAATCAATCATTTAATAATTATTAGAATCTCTAGTCCAATATGACAGACAAGGGACCAATCGATGTATGAGGTTGATCACGTCATGCCGTGGTTATGATGTGGAACTGGCACGGCGATGACGGAGATAGATATTATATTTCCAATGCCCTCCTATGAATATCGTGCGGAACTAGGAGCAGTTCATGATCGCATAAATAAATACAGGTAATAATGACTTTAAAATACTTCACTGGAACCACCAATTTCTTCAGGAGCAGTAGAGATCTGTTCACAAAATTTCTTGGGCTTCTGGGAAAAAAGACCTAATTTCTGATACTCAATAAGCAATAATCAAAAGGATCATGAAATTTTTCACTAATCTGATAACATTAAATCTGTGTACTAATTTGTTGACTCTGTAGATCGATAGTTGTAAATGTTATTTAAACTAATTACTTTGTAAATGATAAGAGCATTTAAATGACATTAGTAACAGTGAAAATGTTACTATGTGGTAAATTTAAATAACCCCGATGTTCGGATATAATTCTTTGATGGTGCTTGTTAACTATCTGAAATGAATACTTCGCTATTTTTAATGATCCTTTGACATCGGCAAATCCATGGATTTAGTCAGAATGAATGTTTCACCGTAAGATATTAATTAATTAGACTTTAAATTAGCGAATACAAAAATGCAAACAATATTGCGTAAACGTGATATTTGGCTAGTTAAATAAAAAGGGAAAGTTATCTAAAGACGAGTCGTAATTCTGCCTCTCTCAAATAAAAATAGGAGGAAAAAATAACGAAATTTCCCTGATTGATCCGAATCCTTTGAAGTAAAGTGCATTACTCATCGATATTTCTTCAAACAGGTGGAATGTAGACTTCACCAATATTTCATTTATCCATGAATTAATTTTTTACTGTTATATATGCTTTAATTATGCTAAGATAATCATTACAAAGTACGGGCTCAGATTGATGTAAAATATGTCAAAAACTGTCATTCTAAAAATCGTAGCCAAGAGTTTCGGAAAGTTGTCTTAGTTACATGTTCCTGCCTCAAATAAATAGCCCAAAGCATCTTCACTGCCATCCACGATGTAACCGATTGCGAGATGAAGTAAGGTTCATATAATTACGTAATGGGTCCGTTTAAACAACCATCTAATACTTATAAATAATTAACCACAAAGTGTATGAAACATGTAAAGTTTTAAATATTATTTTTCGTGGATAAAATATTCATTTTATACAACACTGTGAACATTGAATTTTGGTGCATGTGCATACTCCTTTTCTTCCTTATATAAAATAATGATCATTAGTTAAATTATTTGATTTTCGAAGACAGGGAATTACTTTTAATCCTTCTGAAGATTCTCCATTGATGTGATTGCTTCGATATTACCACTTATTGAATTTCAGCTTAATTCGTCAAGTAGGAATATTTAACCTCATTTTGGAACAGTTTAGAATCGTCCAAATTTAAGTTGTTTTTATTACATCCCGTTTGTCCTATTCCTTGGTTTAAATTCACTTAATCGAAAGTGTAAAAAGCTTTATAAAGCACTTCATATTACTAAGGCAAGTAAGGAGCATGAAAGGGCGTAAAGCCCATAAGAAGTGTGAAAGATGAAAATAAAGACTAAGAAGCAAAGTGCTAGTAGCCGTCTTGTCACAATGGCCCCAAACTCTCCACTAAGAGCGACTCATTATAGTCTGCTCTGGCCAATGACCATACTGAGCTTTCAGTCCGACTTCCCCTTTGATGCACTCTGTGTGCTGATTGCGAGCTCACTTCTAACACACTAGGGGCTTATAATATTCACGATTATTCATATGCCACTGCTTCACTGTGTGGACAGGTGAAATATCCGCTAGAAAACCTATACAAAAGTTTGTAATATTAGAAATTTCCTTTGTTCAAAGGTGGATTATAAGTTATCTTAAACAAGGATGATAAAGGGCGATTTGATTCTCGTTGTGTTTTCTAATTTTATATAATTTATTTTATTTTGATTCTTTCTGTTTCGATATAGCTTCCTTTGAAACCCATCAATTTGCTAAATTTCTAAAAATTGTGGTTACTTCACACCGAATAGTAAATTTTATTCTATCCTTTGGGTGTGGCTACGGCGATTTAATTTTTAATAAATGAAAATGCGTAGCTGTTAAAACTTACCACACTGTAGCTATGAAGATCTGGGTGACGCTAGTATCAAATTTTAGAAATTGTACAATTTCAGATGTGCATTGTCAAACATGTCGAAATGGATTAACCAAATACTCGTTTACAAGAGTGCGAATTTGCGGTCAGTTAAGATTTCAATGCAAGAATTAGTGGAACTCAACAGATTTAAATATCTGAAACCAACACACATTTTAGAATGAGAAGGAGGCAATTACTAAGCGATTTCTGAAGGAAATTGTTATTTTTAGCTCCAAAACCTTCAAGTTATGCATTGTCTCCCCACTATTTAACGCAATTTTGGCTGCTATGCACATTCTCTTCCCACTCGTATCATTAATACGAGCTTTCACTAATATCGTCTTTTAATAAAAAGGGACTTGATAATCAAGCATACACTTTCAACTATCTGCATTATCCATCCCTTCTTTCTTCCTCTCTTTTTCTAGCCTCACCCTCACAACTTCCTGAATGTTGAGATTGTTGAAAGAGGCATGTGGCTGCTGTTTATCTAGGTGTCTGTGGTGATCTTCCTAAGCTCTCACCCTCTTAAATTCGTATGATCTTCACCACACAACATCGTCGCTTGACAAGTTTTATTGAGTGCAAAGTGAAGGGTCAGAGAATAGAGAGAGGAGGCTTGTGTGAGCGCGAAAGCGGATGCGGCGACGTGATGTACTGGTCTATAGAGGGGGGTAATATATACCTTAAGATTGAAGTTAATCTGCTTGGGTCAGGTGACTGCAGACGCTCGAAGAGTTGGCAGCACCGAGTGTCTTGCATTTGGTGCAGTGCAGGTCACTTTGTCGCGCAGGTTTTGAGAACGCAGCGGGAAAATTCAGAAGTAGTTACAATGAAAATCAACATGAAAATGCTCGTGACGAAATGAGTCGGGACACATAGATGGAACTTGTAATTCGAGAAAGTTAAATTAAAGTACGGAAGTAAATATTTCATTTAAAATTGCCTTATTTCATTCTATTTAGCCTTGAAAATAATTGAGACTAATAATCCTGCGACCTTTCGACTACCACGCATTACTGACCACTGTCAGAACAACTTAATTGGGATCAATCTGCAGCAGTTTGGCTTAAATATTCATCTAAGGTTTATATGGTCGTTAATTAAGGAATAAAATAGGCTTTGCACGAAAGAGGATTTCGCTGAGCACAGTACACATCGAACTCAAATGTATTATCCTGATATACTTAAATTTAATGGAATAAAATACTCGTGACCAGGTCCTAATTGAGATTATGTTAAAATATCCTCATTGACGACCTCGCAGTTCAGTAGGAGTATTTCATGCAAGGAATTTGCACGAATTCTAAAATACTGACAAGTTCTAATACTTTAACACTGTTTAGGCTGCGAAGCCTTAGTGGGATTATGTGATGCGTGAAGACAACAATCGCACTTCCTAAGGTAAACGATAAGCAGTAAACGATGAGGATCGGGACGTCTTCCCACACTGAAGAAGGTGGATATTTGCTAGAAGAGTCCTAGAAGGAGTTAATCAGCCTCACCTTCGTGCGCTGAATCATCAATTATGGGGCTACCAAACTTCCAAGTGCCCTGGGATGCAACCGCGGTACCGCTACAGTTGTTGACGAATCAGGCAGCAAATCATTTCGCACATATCCAAGCCCATATAAACAGATAGATTTTCTGAATAAAGGTAAAAAGCTCTCTTCTTTGAGTTACCTACGCCAAATGCTCCTCCTCCAAGGTCAGAGCCATTTTGGCCCTAGCAACCTGGATTAAACAAGTACCTACGTACAATTATTTAGCAGCAACATAATGCGGTGATGATCAGTGTGTGCCATAGACAATGTGATCAAAACGATCGAACTTTCCCATAGAACAATTTCCCCTTCCAAATGAATAGTGCGTGGAAATGTTCTCTTTTTCTGCATTTTCAAATGACTTCTATTGAGTTGGTTATTATTATCCGTCAGCGTATGGGGTATTGACCTGATAATTGATGTAAATAGTCTTTAATGTTTTATTTAAAATACATACTTAGGAAACCAGGAATGATCTACAGCTCTAGCCTGGAAATTCAGAAAAATTCTTATTTCTCTGTCATAGTGGGGCAGAAAGTGCAGTTAGTCTTATTTGAATTCATGCTTGAAAAATAGTTTCCAATTGTTGCTTAACTAGTTTTCTCCCGTGCTGAATTAGGCAACCCGGCAATCTATTAATAGACCAGTGACTTTAGGTTTTGTGAGAGATCTTGAAGGTCTTCGAATCAATCTGACCGTTAGCTGTCGAGCAACCGGTTTCTGAACTTCACAGTATATTGATAACTTGGCAAGCTCTTTGAATCAACCTCTAGTTCACCTTTGTTCAGTCTCTATCGTCTATTGATAGTGCATCATATACTTACAAAGAAATTTAAAATTTTTCCGACTGGATGTCGATGATACTCTTTATTTTGACTTTGTACTGAAAGGAAAGCCAAAATTATCAAAACCCTAAGTCTCCAAAGGCAAATGTCTTAGTTATGTCCTTATATCTTTGAATTAACTTTCTAAAGTCCATCCGCTATCTCAGTCATTTAAATTGACTCTCTTGGATAATTTAGTAATGATAATGGTAAGAAGCCAACAAAACAAAGCTTATAGTTACCCATCATCCTTCTCGATACTCAGGCGCACATCGCTCCTGACAGCTTGGCAGTTATTTGGGATTAAAAGTGTTACCAGTCCGACAGTGTTTTGATCTCCAAACTTCAGCAATAAGAAGACTAATGGAGTTCCCGTATAAAGTCTGTTTAGTTAATAACGTGTCTTGGAGTAACTGCATTCTCTTTCATCCTAACCTCCTGGTTCTCGGCAGATAGATCAAAGCAGCAATAGGATCATGGAACCGAAGCAAAGCATACGCTCCTCAGCACTGAGTAATGCTAATCAACCACGGAACACTCTCGTAATAGAAGCTTCTGCGAAACACCTTTCTTTTGGAAAAAAACAGATGACCTGAAAAAAATCTCTTTTCAAAATAATAGAACACATACATCGGTTTAAAGTAATGGGAATGCTAACTCTCTTTATTGTTTAGGCTACTGAGATGTCACTTGATCGTCATCTTTATCTCTATTTTAAACTTGATCAATCCACGGTGATCGTGAATAAGTTATATTTGCGATCGATATTAATGAGAATGAATTGCACTGTCGATTAAAGTCAGTTAACTAAAATAAAAATGAAATTTCAATATTCCCTGTAGAGATTATCCAGTAAGTTGTTCCTTCCCAAAAAATTTCTATCATACATAAAAGCTGCCAAGTGGATAAGATAAATTAAATTGCCTCGGTCTTCATTTATATGTGCAAAGTGGTGTGTTTTGAACAGCTTCGGTTAATTTATGTTCTATCATGAGACTTGTCCTTGAGGTCAGTTGTCATGGTTTCAAGTCCATCGGTGGGCACCAGTAAGCGGAATGGCCAACCACATCTGTTAAATCTAGCTAATAAATAAGTTAACGCAAGAAGAAACGAGTTAGAAAAGTCATGGAAACTGCTATTTTCGCCATTAGAACAAAAAAAATCTCGCAAGCTCATATCAACAAACGGCTCTGTAACGCTTTAGTTGAGAATGGAATCTCCGCCCTATCTTTTAACGTGGTCACCTTGGATGTACACTGTCATTCTACAATCAGACGAATTTTGATTGAATTGTGAATGCGAACATAAGAAAGGGCAAGAGACTGCTAACAATTCCTCTTGAGAATCAACGTATAATATAATTTTTGCTCAGTTGTCTTGAAAGCCGAGCATCATCTATCAACTCTTAAAAACTGATGGAATGAAACCCTAACCGAAGTCACCGATTTACCTTTCCCCACTCCTCAGTATATATTGTATATAAATATGAACTGTACACTGGCCGTGCAAATTGTATCTTTGATACGACCATTTGTTCAAATGAACTAATCACAAATATGTAATGACTTAGTCAGCAGAGGATGGGTCGAGTTCGGGTCAAGACATCTTCGTTTATTGTGTCATGATATTGCAATACTCTCATAATGTGAGTTGAACTATGGCAACTGCAATATTAATCCCTCCATTTCCAGCGGATCGTTCTAACTCGATGAAGTTAGAAAGAAGACAAAAGTAGTGGTTGACTGACTACCTTGCAATTATATCAAATATCGTTATTCATGAGCACTGATAATATTCCTCCAGGGTGATATTCGATGGAAAAGTCAGACTTATAACTCTTTTACAAAGCTAGAACTAATCAAACCTCAGGAGGAAGCAATAGGAAGAAGACCTGTAGCTCAAAAGACGGTTGTATTGATTATTTAGAACTGGATAAGGAACAAATAATTGGCTATCTGAGTAGCCAGTAACTGTATTGGCATTTGCTTAAATCCTGACCTAACATACCCAGAATCGAGCACGGAAATTCTATAATCGATTATCCAATAAATGAGAGATAAAATGTGTTAGTTTAGTCGAAAATAATCGAATTCGAAATGAATTATGCTGCACCTTACGTCCCGTATTAAAAAATAGAAAAATAATAAAAGTAACGAGAATTTGGAAGTCAGAGAAGAGATGTCTAAAATGCAAGATCATGCAATATAAAGCTACTTGGGAATGACAGGGCGACGGAATTCTGAGGTATGAAGCAAGGTAAAATAACAGAGTTCACTCTTATGTAACTATATGGTTGACCAACCGTCTACATTAGTAAACTGGGCAACAAGCTCTAGACACCATGGACATGAGTTCACTCATGAAATGGGGAGGAGATTTTGAAGTTTGAACGCTGGAACATAAGAAAATAAGGCTTTGGACTATAGCCGAGAATTAAAACGCGTAACACCTAACTTCACAAGACTATTTTGTGCCCTGAAATCAAATTTAACTTTTACTTGATTTCCTTCTCTATCGTTCCCAGTGTTCAGATGATTTTCCACGGTGAAATAAACCATGGTTAGCAATTACATTTAATAGAACAGGTTAGATAAACAATTTATTAGAAGAACCTGTGGGGAAGTTTGCATGTGGGAATGAGATAATTAAGATGAAGAACAGTCAGGTCAGAAGGTCAACACATACTAATAACACTATTATTGTATATTCAAGGCAAATGAATGGAATCAAATTCATGAAATATAATTAAACTCCAATTACGTACGAGAGCTTTTAGTATAATCTCTTCGTAAACTAAATGGAAGTTTCATTCGACATTGAAGTGGGAAAAGATTAATCTACGAGGAAAAAAAGCCAAGATGTTAAAAACTGATCAGGTCCTGCCAATGTTGCATGCATGCAGGAACTTGTATACTGGTCACTGTTCTTAGGCAACGTCTTTAACTCCGCTGTTTCTCCTTGTGCTTGAATTTCGTTGGCAGTAAGTTCTCCCTATAGTTAACAGGAAAAGAAAATGTAGCCATCATACCCAGAAAAATGATATGCAGGAAGGAATCTTTCACAGAAAGTATGAAAACAAAGTGAAAGTTCACTGATATGAGGGACGAAAAGGGAGAGAGTTACATTACCGAAACAGAACGAATTGTTTGAAAATTATGATGGAAGTTATGTTTCTAATTCGGTTCCATCTAACCCACATATTGGGAAGAAGATCGGAGTAGAGAAATACCGTTTGTTTGCCTAACTCATGTCAAGCCGAAAGCCTAACTTTTAAAATGCTACCTCAGGGTCAATAAATGCAATAGTATTGATAGAGGTGCTGTCGCTCAAGTTCTTTATCCTAAAAATTATTTCTAGCCATCAAATACCAACATGAATCGGAAAGAAAGCTTACACATTGCCAAGACTAGGGCAAATCGGTCATGATCCTAATGAAGTCACTGATTTAACGAGTTGTCCAGGCTGAAACAGCCAACAGCTGGAACTTTGATCCCCACCTCAGGGAAATTCAAGCGAAAGCAGTGAACTAAGAAGCCGCATACTATAAGGGTATGCTGATAATATCGTTAAAAATGTTCCTGAGTTCATTCATGATTCTTAATGAGGTGAATTCCTTGAACCATGGTACTATGAACACAAAAATGTGCTCTCCTTATCAAATATACAAATTGAGCGCTCATCAATCAATTCGTACTAGGATCATTTTTCTATTTAAACTCAAATCCTACAAATTCTTTCCTCAAAAGATGAAATGGTTTGAACTATACACTTCGTTGCAGTTTTGATAGATTAACAGACTGTTTAAAGGTATTCTAAATAGTCTCATAGAATTTTAGTAGCATATTTATAAGGAAGAATATAAAGTATATTCAAGACCCTCTAATTAACGCCCATTGAGACTCTTTCGTACTTTCAGTCTTATTAATAAAGCAGTACTCGATGCTTATTGAGACTGTTGATCAAATTTATTGCTCAAAGATCTGCAAAGCAATTGGTCCGACTTAGAAATCGTCGGGCATTTGTTTCGCAAGCGTTTACCATCCACGAGTGCACACACATAAAATATGACTTGTAGCCCGCTTACTCCGCTCTCTCATCACAAAATTGTGTAATAATTTTGGTCACAGGGCGGCAACCCTGTGCTGTCAATTATCATGAGCTGTTGATGTGAGCTATTAGCTCTGTGGGTGCATGCTCAAGCTTGCAAAACAATTTTTTCGTTCCATCTTTCGCTCTCTTGGTCATGTATCATGCTTACGCATAAAAGTTTCTGGTTGCACTGACGCACATAATCTTAGGTAAAATTCGTCTGAATCGAGTGCGGTGTGCGGCTCGGTCCAGCTTACGTGGCGGTGCGAGAAAGAATTTATTGGCTGCCGCCTCATGCCTACATGTACGTACGCACATCCGTTAGCCAATGAATCAAGCTCAGCTCCCCCTACGTGTGCGACCGTGTCGTAACGATAATTGCATTATTATAAGCGAATTGCGCTTACGAGATTGCCTGTACGAAAATGGGTCGATGAGTTAGAGGGGGTAAGGGGGTGCAGAAATTGTGCCAAATTTTGTGCAGGCACAATTCACCCCCCTCTGAGTCTTCTTCTCAAGGGTGCTTGGGCCCATCACCTTGAAAATTGTATGCGTATAATTGATTAGTCAAGGAAAAGTTCACTCTAGTAATATCTAATCTCATCTCATTTCTAAAATGAGCAAAATAACATGTTCATAGTTTAATGGTGACTAACTAGAATCTAGAAGAAATGGACTACAATGAATCAGGCTAAATCGGATAATGAAATAATTATTGCAATTTCTGCAAGTGCTGGATCACTAATTAATTTTCTAGAGGGTCAACTCGTTTACCGGTCGCATTATTTTTTTGTCTAGATAAACACAAGTTTTTGATAACAATAAACTGCCACTTAAATGGATTAAATAGTTGATTTTCGAGAAATAATCTGTGGGTGGTCTATCGATTAGTGTACGATATATAATGTTATTTGTATCATTTTTTAATTTAAGACCTGCATGTTAATGGAAACTGCATATTCTAGCCATAATTCCAATTTAAACCGTAAGATTAAATTAGAAATTTTTAGATTCAATTTGAGGTAAATATGAGAGTAGTGTAGGTTCTGATTTGATTATGCAATTATATGATCTTGTGCAGTTATTTGCGACTTTTATCGAGAGCCACACAATTTTCTCAACTGTTCAAAAACTTGCTCACACAAGCTCAAGTACCTTGATGCTGATGCTACTACTGCTTCTAATTTTTACTGTTGTTGATATAGGTGGTTATAGTTGCTGTTCACGGATCGAAGCCAAATGAGCCTAAGAAGAAGTGAGTGCGTGCGTGGCTGGTTGGTAGTACGTGAGCACGTGATGCATGCAGGATCTGCTGCACATTCCGTCAATTACCCGACGCGCCCGGGCATACGGGCGCACGCGCTCTCTGCCAAACGCCCGTCCTCATAGGTTAAATTAGCGGGCGTGCATATTTGCCGCACGTGCATAAAGCAAGCAGCCGTCAATTAGCCTGTGCGCACATACGGTGCTTAATCCGATTATTGCAATGAGGCGTTCAAAAACAGGTCGATATTTCAGGTACACACAATCGTGCCACCTTTGCTAGGCTGCCTGCTCAGCCCGCTTCCTGTCATAATAGTCTTGCGCGCACCTTAATATATCTCCTGTTGTCATTTCATAACTAATATTCTCCTAATAACTTAGCATGTCACTGACCAGTAAAATCAGCCCATTTTGGTTGTCATCGTACTAATTTGTACAAACTTAAATCTTTGATAGGTATGACTTCCCGTTGAACCCTATCCTGTTTTAAGTGATATAAGTAATTGGATATATTCATTTAATTTACTCATGAATGACAGGAAAACGTGAAAAAGTGTTCATGTTTGGGCTGACTTATCTGAACCACTTCAACACTGATTGTAGAAATTCCATACGATTAAAAATCGACATCTTATTGACTGCAAAATGCTGTGATTACCACCCAATTGTCTCTTGTAATTAAGACAGTCAGCTAAAGAGGGGGGAGAGGGGGGGGGGGTAAGAAGGTGATTTTTGCCATTTGTGTGCTCAAAAACAAGCTCACTAATGTACTTCAAACCGCTAGCTCCAAAGACTTGCCATAGGTAAGCGCAGATAAAGTGAGATTCAGTAGACCGTATCCAATGCCAATAAATGAAGTCGTACTAGTCTGAAATTATGAAAGTAAAAACTGCTCACACCTACACGCTGCAAAGTTTCTTGTGTGAAGTCGGTGAACTCTGAAATATTGGACAGGTACCATGGTAGCAGCAATAGCTGTAAAACCGGTCAAACGGTCACGCTATTTCAATTAGCCTTGATATAAATTCCGCCGTCTGAGATGGCACGTTTATTGGCATATGAAAATGTGAATTTTCTTAACGTCATAAAGTAGCCGATTTTCTCATCTCTGGACGTGTTGTCAACGATTGTCGATGAATTTTCACTATGAATAATTTTTATGCTTCTATACCAAACGACCTTATTTTCTGTTGGAAACTTCCGAAAATGGGACTAAGTTTCGTATCTTGTATTCTCCTGCAAAATTGCCCGTTTTGAGGAGTGATTTTATCGATTTTTCATAAAATGAATCACTCGTCTTATTGTATCATAGTAATAAACAGTTGACAACTTGGAATTAATTTAATTTGTCTTCTTCTGAATAATTTAACGGTAGATTTGATTCAGATTTTTCAGACGCAATTAAGACTGTGAGCGCACAAAAGATGCTTGTCATTTATTTCAGTCGCTCTAGTTCTCACAATAACTCGTAAAAATATAAATCTCCGGTGTTTGTTTAATGTCTGAAGACGATTGAGATTAAGAAGCGTTCAGGTGTTTACACAAGAATAAAAGAACTTTAAAATGTGTTTAATCGTGGGATGAGCGGACTTGGCGATGGCTGAAGCCACTCAAAACTAATCGATATTGTCACTGTCAATGCAAATTCATATGGAATATCTAAAAGCTCTAAAATTACTAATTTGAAATTAGGTATGACAGTATTTGAGCGGGCTCATGTATTCATATTCTTGAAATCATTAAAATAATCCGAGTAAATATCTTCATAAATATCATCTTCGGGTTATCACCTCTTACCTAGCTGAATTGAATCGACCGAGGTGAAAGAGGTTATTGACAATAAATGAATTCGCTCTGCTAAATATTTATTTCGCGTTCATTCAAATAACCAATATTATCAGACTTAGAAATCTTTGTCGAAATGGAAACTATGGTTTTACAAGGCGTAAAAAAGACAAATTAAGCAAATAACACTTTGACTAGAACATTTTATCAGGGTTGATAAGCCCATCTAAGTCGGCTACGCTTTCCCAGTATTGGAAGTTCAGTCTCTGAGGCAGTCGTGCTGGAACAGTGAATGTGATGCGGCTAGTTGCGTGCGAATATTTGCAGAACGGACTAAAAAGGCTGCTAATTTTAACTTCAGCTTCTCAAGCAAAAGTCAAATTATTAATGCCAATATATAAGATATTTTGTAAAGATAGATCATTTGAGTATTGAACTGACACGGATAATATTGACGACAAATTTGAAAAGTTGAGCTAGTATCTCTTGAATCCCAAAATCTCACCTTTCAAGGCTTTATTTAAAACGACAATTTTAATAATATGAATAATTAGACCAGTCCTCCTACCAGTGCAATTCAAATTTTCCCGTTTTTGCGATTTAAAGAAGACCTTAGAACTAAAATAGTGTAACTTTTGTAGTGACCTCCTTTTAGGATAAATTGTTTACCTGATCTATTGGATTTGGTTGATGACCTCTAGAATATGACCGTGACCCCTTGATGTATGTGGCTAAGTTGCAGTGTCATAAAAAACTTTCTATGTGTCCTTATATTATCCGTCTAATTGGTCGTGTTACCTTGAGAAGTATATTCGCCCTCAGTGAAAAATATCAATACTGGCATTACTTCGAAACTAACCCCTCTTTCATTTCTGATAATAAACCTTGCTTGTCTCACCCAGTTTCTGTTTCTATATGTTCTTGTTATATTAAGTGATCGAAATTAGAGGGAGGATAGCTTATAGAATACATACTGATTAGAAATTAGAAACCAAGCTACCTAAACTTTACACAATCCTACAAACTCTTCTGTTTATTCATCAAACAGAATGGATAAATCACACCCCTACCTTGGTCACAGAATGTGGACAAGTAGGTATTTAAGGATATCGATAAAGTAAAATTTCGTATGCAATGACTTCTAGCTTTGTTTCAACGAAATTAACGATTGATGCTCTATGACAATAGATAAATATTTCCAAATTCCACAAAGGAAACTCTAACCGCTCTTAGGAATAATATCCTCTAATTGCAGGTCTGCCCTTGCGTTAGGATAGTAAACATCCGAGAAACAAAATGAAAGTGAGCAGTGGCTAGGGAGATGGAAGATTCTGGATTTAGTATTTAATCTATTCGCAAAAGAAGGAAGGTTTCACTGTGTAGTATGCTGGTCTCATAACGAACTTCAGCTGATATTTGCAGAATTATTGGACGCAGTATCTGTATTACCAGTATTCAATAAATAGGAAACACACAGATGACCAAAGCGAACAATGGCTTAGCCTTAATTGTAGACTTTATTAGCATTTTCGATTGAGATTGATCAATAATAAAATATACTCAATGTCTCTTCTCCATCTCCTACTTGGACAGGTTGATTTAAAACTGAACAAAAACAAGATTGTAAGAGATATAAACTTACTGCTATTGGAATATTTCTTGATGCCAGCTGAGAGGAATAATGTAGAAGACCTATAGCTAAGGAGTGGTGTTTTATGCAGAAGATAAGAAAAGATTATATAGCTTGGGGCAAGATTGGCTGCTGACTAACCAATAAAGTAGCAGTGATGAGACTCCGTTTCCAGGCGAGGGTGTGAGGAATCAATGATTGATGATCCAGTGGACACGGAAATACCTAATTCTGTTTTCAGTCATATATAATATTTCCAATCATCAGATTGGCCTACTTACCTGCTTACATATTATTTGAATGAAATAGAACAGTACAAGTAATAACGCATAGGTTAAAACGACTCAAATTATGATTCTAGTTTTGCGTTCAAACGCACTTAGTTATCGAGAGAGAGATGAGACCATGTGTTATGCACGTGCTATATTGTTTCAAGAAAGGACAAAAGAAGTAGCTGCTGCTATTAGCCAAGCAATAAATATTGCTTATTCTAGTCCGCTTATTTGTGAATTGAGCGGAGAGCGCAAATAACAGACAACTTATCACTAATTTCATTATAAAGAGTTCCCAAAAATAGTCTCACCTTATCACACCAAATAAGTCTGTTTATTTAAAGATTGTAAATAAAATGATTTGAATAACAAAATGCATGGCTTTCAAATTCTGGCATATTGGGGAGAGCCCTGTGATGCTTTATAATTACCATTTCTACATTTTGCTATTCTTTTCCAGCTTGCACTTCTGAACGCTATATTCATGGAAAAGTTTCGTCTTTGTCTCATTGAAGTCTTAAATTTGAATTAAATATATGAAAGTATAAATCCGGCATGACCATAAAAAAGCAATGGCCGACTGGCCTATTTCTTCTATCACAGGTGTTTTACAATACTCATTCTGTTATTCACTTACAAACAGTTAATCGAATCTCTAGATGAGTTACTAGTGATCTTGGACCTTTTCTGTTTGTTCTAAAATTAGGAACTTCACCTGAGTTTATTCCTAAGATCTTGGACTTGCAGTGTTTGAGGGCATTAAGTTCAAGTGATTTCCCAGTTTAGTGAATAAGAGCGAAATAAAAGATGAACCTAAACTTAATTTAGACTAATCGATAATAAACCAGAAAACAGTAGGAGAGTTTTATTTGACGCTAATTATCGACCGATCGACTCATCAATCAATTCTCTACTATTTTAGAACTAAAACAATAAATTGGATTACTTATCGGTAACTCATCAATTTTCTAGCATTAATTTTAAGATAAATAACAATATCCCTTGCAACCTTCCCTAAATACCAATACAACTCGAAAAAGCTCCTATACAATCCTTTTTTATTGACCTACAAAATAGTTGTATCAAAGCGTGGATATTACAAGATGGAAAATGAAATGTGGGAATACCGATTAATAGGGGATAAAAGTACTGATGAAGAAGAGGCGTAGTAGCTGTAGTAATAGTAGCATGCGGTCAAACAGAAGTCATTGGATGAATGCGATGCAGGCCTAATTTACTTGGCATGGCCAAAATTTGTCATAATATTAGCCAACTGTTCAAAGTACCCCGTGAATAAAGCGACCGCATGATCAACACTCGAGGTACAGGTTATTTCCCGACATGAATGCATTGCCAGTTGAGCACCTCCAACATCGGCAGTCATGACACCAAGATGTGAGGCTACAATTGGTCCAATGGTACTACCGCTTGGCACATCCTGACGTACAACAAACTCCTAAAACGAAAAAAGAACCATGAGTTTAAACAAGTGTTTGACATTATAAAGTACACTACTGGCCAGAGAGACCTAGCACAAGCAAGTTAAGACAGGCACTGCACTGCACTGTCTTCTTACCTGAAGTGGTACATTAGAGCGCTTTGCAATTTCTTTCACGATGGCTGAAGTTTGGCTATTGGTTGCATAAGACTGTGCGACATTGTGCTTTATGACCAGACCCTGGTGGAAGGCCGGTTTGTGAGCAGGTTCATGCTTTTCAGACCACGAGGGGTGAACAGCATGAGCCTGATCAGCAGACAAGAAGAATGAACGGGCCAGTGATCGCTCAAAAATACACCCTTCTGCCGAAGGAATAGAAGTAGTAGAGTCCATAGCATTAGAACCTCCACCGTTATTATCAACTGTCTCAACCGCAGCTCCGTCGGCAAGAGCTTGAATAATTCTACGCAGAAAATGCTCCGTAAGGACGGATGCAGCACCTTGACAACTTCTTGAGCCAATCTCTTCATGATCGTAGAGACAGACCACCCGAATATTGGAGTCATCCTCCAGGCTTGGCAGTGAGTTGACCAATGCGCTCAATGAAGTGAAGGCACCAAATTGGTTATCCAAGCGAGGTGCATGGACAAATTCCCCATGAAGTCCTCCAATACAAGCTGGTTGGGTGTCAGTCAAATAAAGTTCCAAATCAACTATATCGCTTGGAGCGCACTGCAACTCCGCGGCAATTAAACGCATCAAACCAGCCGGATGGCCTCCGATTGAAATCTCACCATCCTCACCACCACTCAACTAGAAATAAAATAAACACATGGTTATATCTTGCTTTTCTTAAACAGCAAGATTATTGAGTACTTAGCTCACCTGTTCCATGATAGTAGTAGAGATAATGGGAGCTAGATGAGTTTCTGGATCAGGAGCGAAACTCTTATTAGCATTACGATTCAAGTGGATTGCCAGCGATGGGATACAAGCCAGCGGGCGATTGATATGTATGAGATGCTCTTCAAGGGCTCCAGTGCTTGAATTTCTAATAATAACCCGACCAGCGAGTGAGAGTTCCCTATCAAACCACGTGTACCAGAGACCACCACCATAGGTTTGAACTCCCAACTGGACAAAGCCCTCTTTGACGCGTTCAGAAATGGGCTTGAGACGCAGACAGGGGCTGTCCGTATGAGCCCCAATCATACTGAGGCCTTCACCTGGCTTGTAGGCTCCACCAACAGCTACTGCGAAGAGGGTAGATTGATTCTTGGTAACAAAGACGCAGTCATTCGGTTGGAGTTTCCACGCGTCTCGCTCCAACAATTGACGAAAACCGGCCTTCTTCAACATCTCAACTGCCGAACGGACCACTGAAGAGAGACAGAGAGTGACTCAGAGAGCAAGAGAAAGCCTAAAAATGTCCACACTTCACAAATTTATGTATGTATGCGAACATGTGCAAACACTTCATTACCAAGTCAACCATTTTCGTGGTGCTACACCGGCGGAATGTAAAAAATCCACAAGTTTACTTTTAGAAAGAAGCGAGGAAAAGAATGTGTGGCCAGTACGACCTTAAGAAATGGGTATTGAACATAACCTTAGAGGACGTCCCAATGACAAGAATAATATAATTTAAACGAGAGTGTTACGGTAAACAATCAGATGTTTCTGATGCAAGTCTGTGGTACAATCCTTTTGAACAAATGGACTGAATATACTATAATTGTCCAGATATGGGAAAATTGATGCGTCGGTCATCTTATTTACAGTGACATCTCGAATTGATATAACTTTTGCATCCCTTTTTAAATCTAGGACACGGTGTCCTAGAGACTCCTCTTTATTCATGAGCACGTTAGAACTATGCGAAACAGACGCCTGAAAACACAGCCCTCTTTGTATCTTGCTTGGAGTGGTTGGATGTGTAACCAACTCAAGTTTTACGGTTAGTAGCTTAGTAAAGGGGGTATCCTAAAAGCAATAGAAAGCTTTAACATATGTCGCGACAAAGTTTCTATTCGATACCTTGAACAGAATTCAAGAAATCGTATATTTACTGTTCCCCATCCTCGTAACTAGGAAACAAATCGCTTCAATGCTAGAACAACCAATCAATCCAACACCTGAATTTGTAAAGAAATAGAAGAGACTTTCAATTAGTTACAAATAATATGCCTTGTACTCTGAACGGGGAGCTAGGACTAGAGGAGTGGCAGTAGGTGATATAAACCAGCACCCGTAAGACACTAACAATACATGGTCTGTAATCTAAGCTGGGTAAAAAAGGGGACCTTAAGGCTATATATCCATTGTTTGACTAATGTGATCCATACAGGGTCCCACAAAAATCTAAGAAACATTAACCTCAAAATGAGGTAGAGCGATTTGACCGATGATATACACGTTGGAAAGTGCTGAAAAACTGGGCATATTTATAAGTATGAAAATGTTAGATAGGCAACACAACGACGGGTGTTCAATTAGTCGCCTATGATAACTTATAAGATGTCGACTGAAAACAGAAGCCTAACTTCAACAAACTTAGTTAGGCACCCATTTCGTATAGACGTGCAGTACGAGACTTAAACTTCCAACGATTTGCAGAAGAATTAGAACTTGGTTTTGAAATACGTAATCAGTAAGTGAGAACCATAATTCGTGAAATTTTTTGAGCCCCAAACTGATATCCGAATGAAATTTATAGATCGCACAGATAGTCACTGCTTGAGTTCAAGAGAAATCTTTTTACCAGTATAAAATTCATCCAACAATAGCAGAATTAAGAGTAGTATATCTATGTCCAACTGGTGTCCGTAATCACGGTGCCATTTAATTAAATGGGGGTTTTAAATAACTTGAATGATAAAATACGCACGAACCTATGTTTAGGGGTCCCTAAAGGGTCGAATCTACAATTTAAACACATAAATGGCCAATCATAGTCTTGAAACAAAGTCTTAAACTTAGGAACAACTCTGGAAGAAGCAAATTAAATTGAACGACTGATAATACGTAAGGAATCCGATGATCGTAGAGGATAAGTAACTGATCCGCAGAATGGGTCAACTTGAATAAAGAAAGGAGGAATTACGAAGGGATAATGCTAAAGAGCACCTACCATCTCTCTATACAAATTACGCAAATACCTTATTCAGACCCTTTAATATCCTAGAATAGAAAGCATTTACGATTCATAACACGAGAGATATAGCATGTCTTATTTAAGGCCATAACAACTATTAAAAAACACCTATTCTATGAATATGCTTACGTGAGAAACTCTAAGCTGGACCAGATCACGTCTATGAGAAAAAATTCCGGCCAGGTGAGGTGATCATTCTCAAATTAAACCGATTCATTCAGAACGGGAGTAATATCAACTCAACATTCGATAGTGAGGACAATGAATATACGAAACCATGGCACAATTTTAACCACAAACATTCAAATTTTAAGCCCCCTAAAGCAGAAATTATCTACTCCAGTAAACTAGGGAGACAAGGAGAAGACCCCACAAGCCCAATTCACTAACCAATGCCTTATGAGCTTACGAATCTTGAGCTTTTGCCCCATCCTCCTTCATAGATAACACTACAGAAAGAGGGGAAAACCTTAGGCGCTGACCTACATAACAGGTATACTTCCGTAATAAAGTGAAGAGACTCTAAGTTAGTCACAAGTAACCTGTCTTCTTCCTCCGGGGCACTAGAACTAAGACGATCACTGTGGATAGTGGCGACAAATGATTCGGGCAGGTTCTCATTAAGAAAATAAGTAGTTATTAAATATGACCAAAGCAGCAGAAGTAGATCGGATTTAAGCCGAGTGAAGCACAGTGACACTTCAAGACACAACAAACGCGTACGCGCATAATTTATTCTAATGGGATGCAGAGAAAACACTAAAAGCTACACGGACACCACAAAACACACCATGCGTCCGTTCACACTCACAGTTAATTTTGTTAATTAACAGTCAAAAAAACCTGCGCTCAGGCACAGACAGCCAGGCGCAGTGGCTGAGTATCATTCAGCACTGTACACATATACAAGGGGGAGAGAGATGCTGGCTCTCACACTGGCAACTCTCTCACTCAAAACGTGATCCATCGCCTTGCCCTCTGCGTGTATGTATGTTTGCATATATGTTTTGTGCCTACGTGTGAAATTGTACATACACATGCGCATGCGGCCAAGAGGCAGAGCACGTATGTGCACTCAACTGTAAAGTCACACACACCATGAAGTACAACAGTACTGTAGTGTAGTGACTTTAACCCCTATCTTGATTTTCTTATCGATTTTCACTGTTTTTCACCTTCCTTCATCTCGTCCTAGATCTTTCAGCAGCTCTCCAATACCTGTTAACTGACCGTTGCTCAAACAATAACCTTATAAAATTGTCTGTTCTCTCTAAAAAATGTTACTACAGTTTCTGTCTCCTTCCTTCCTCATTCCCAAGTCTTTCAGCGGCTTACCGATTTCATCTTTCTATTATCAAGCCTTACTCTCCAGTTTAGTCACTGATAACAAGAGTTTCGCCCATCCGTTCTCATCGTTACCGTCTCTGTGTGCATTCTGTCTTGTAGAATTTGGGTTCGTACAGCATAGGAAAAAAGTTTAAGACTAATTTTCTTCATATCACAGGAGCTAGAGCTGAGTTCCACTATTAGTAAAATGAAGAACTGGGGTATTATAAACTCTGGTACTCTTGCACGCTGCTCACTATGTGCTTACGTAGTGAGCACACGCTTAAAAGCAGCTGCTACCTGCTGCCCCGTACGAAAATCAATAGCGAGGAGGAAAAATCACTGTTTGTCTCTACTATTACTCAAATGGGAAATAAAACACTCACCATGGAAAGGCGTCGGTGACATGTTGATGAAGCGAATGAGATCATTGACGACTTTTTGTGAATGCGGCATACGCTACACACAGAGGGAAGAAAAAAACAAATTAGTTATTAATTCGTCGAAAAGAAATAACCACTATATACCCCACCCTCTCTCTCTCTCTTAATATCGATTTGGACATAACCCCCAAAGTGTGTTAGGCGAGGAGCGTGCTTACAGCAATGGCATTATCAGTGACAACAGCAGCAGCACCGCTACAAGCATTACTATTAGTAGTAGTATTCGTCGCCGAATTGGTATTAACAGTATTCGCGGAAATGAGTGAGCTGAGAATGTTCGGCAGGGTGAGTTTATTCTTCATCTCTGGGGGGATTGACGAAAAACAATTGATCACAGGTGAGGGCGCAGGTGGTGGGAGAAATAGATCCCCAAAATTCGGTTGTCCACGAGCAGCGAGGAGAATACGCTGAAGGGAGTCATTCAATACGCTCGTATCTGGGTTGGGAAAGACTAGTGGTACAGATGCAGCAGCGGCATTAGGAAGAGTTGGCGTCGACTGAGTCACAGTAGGTAGTAGGTTGGGAGTAAGTTGGGAATTGGCGTTGTTATTATTGGAGTTGTTCTGTTGTTGCGTAGAGGCGGCATAAATTGTTGCTAAAGAACGCGCAGCATCAACGCCAGTAGGATTGAGAAGTTGAGCCGCTGCGGCTGGTGTGGAATTAAAAAAGGGCGCCGTTGTCGTGATAGACTGTCCTTCTATCGTCTCTGAAGTAATTGGGGTACAAATGAAGGATGTAGAAGATGAGGTATTCACAGCCGTGTTTCCATTGAGGTTGTCTTCAAGGGGAGAATGAACATCACTGTTGGATATCTACAATCGGAATTAAAAACGCTTCATAAGTCGAGAGAGTATTGAAAGAAAACAATTAAGATTAAGAGAAACTTACTTCGTTGTGTTGTTGCTTTGGAGATGGGGTCGATGAAATATGTGTCAAGCCACTCAAAGTCTTGAGAGAGGTCAGGGGAAAAGAACTCCAATTCTGCATTGGTACTTGAGTTGGAAGACCAGAAACATTGCTCCAGGGACTTTCAAGTTTGGTCGTGGTAGGGTGGTTATTTCTCATTGATTCTGCAGAGAGGTTGAACAAACCTCCTCCTCCACCTCCTGCATGATTCAAAGACTGTTGATGTTGTTGCTGCATTCCAGAAAGCAATGAACCCCCTCCAAGATGATTTTGATGATTTGTGGAATTGGAGTTGTTTGCTGCAGCAGCAGCAGCAGCAGCCGACGCAGCAGCACTTGGTCGACATCGATTATTTGGAAGTACAATATGGTTCTTACGGACATAATCACAGAGGGATGATTTCGCTAAGTTGTACCGCGATGCCGCTTTGCGCATTGAAATATTCTCCTCTCTCACATCGCGCACAGCTCTTTCAAGAAGTTCCTTTCGTTCGCCCGGTTTATGCCGAGGTCGTTTCAAGGGAGGAGATCGGGTTGTTGTTGTAGTTGCCGTCGTTGTCGACGTTATCACGGGGGTGCTTGTGGGAGCATTTGAGAGGGATTCAGTCTTGACAACCACATCGGTACTACTACTAGTGGTAGTCGGAGTGGAATTTGAAGATGGTAGGGTTAAAGGAAGGGATATATCGGCTGAAAAATTTGAGGATTCCATGGATACAACTGTAGATGAAGGGGCGGTTATGCTACTTGAAGTTACATCAATAGGCGGGGTCGTGTTCATACCACCATTGGATGAAGCGTTTGGATCAATGTTAGCCATGATAAATTCTATTACATACGTGAGTCCAGTTAACTTTTATAGTTGTGAGCGTTTACGCGAACGAACACTGATCACGAATGCTCACATGGATGATGCGACCTTATTTTTATATGAGTGCAAGTAAGACGGCAAACCAATAAGAGCAAAGTAACAACACACAATACGTGTGATTGGTTGCCGAATGAGCATCACTGGACGTTAGACCTTTGAGTTGCACGCACTTTCTCAGGTAGAATTTCATTGGCTGCGTGCTGTCTTTTGGCTGCTCTCCTAACACTTATGCACTATATCCATAAATTCAAGGCACTAAAATGTATTTCACCCTAATTTATTTCTAATTCGATAAAATAGCCAATAAAAAGTAGAACATTGAAACGAATGGTGGTTCGAATAGAGTTATAAATTATTGAATGCTCCATACCAACATTCTTCAAAGAAAAACTTACCACATTCAAATTAAGGTATTTCCCTAATCAGTTAACAAACCAAAAAAGTGATGAAGCGCAAGCTGTTTAGCTTGTAAAATACAATACAATGTTCGCAAACGAATCAAATACTATATATTACCAAATTGTCATAATTCCCAATAGCAAAGACTCAGACTTGAGCACCCGCTTAAAGAATCGTCTTGGTTCTTGAAATTCGACAGAACTAGTAAATTCTGATGAGCTCTGCAATGTTAAACTCATATAATATCACGCAACTAATATCCTAGCTATTAGAAGAAAAACTTATACCAACATACAACTGTGTAACATCACCATCCTAATTTTTAAACTTTGTAAAATCGGGTGTACGCTTTAATTCTTACTTAAATGCGGTATTACGAAAAGGAAAACACCCTTGCTCCTGAAAACCAACATTTAGCAAAATCTCTGCCTAATCATTCTAAAACATTAGCTTCAACCGAATAGAATCTCCCCAAAGTGTGTCAAGACTTGAAGACCTTAATGACAAAGAAGCAACACAATCACAAATAAATCCATGTTTTAAAACGAAGATCTTCAAATTTCGCTCCCCACCGTTATAAGTCTATCTTCAGATAACAGTTAAAATAGTTCATTCATTCAGATTGCATCAGAAAAACTTAAAATCAATTAAATTGTGTGCCAACACCCACACGGACGTTCTACCTAAAACCATACAAAAGTGAGATCATTTATTATCAATCAATCTGGATTTAAAAAGTTAATGCAATAAAGAAGCGAACGTGACCCCAATAGAATTTTAATGGAGCGGCCGTATTGGAATCGTTAAAATTAGAAACTCCCAGCAGGCATTAAGTTTCCTTATATGAGCATGGAATTTAAACGTCCTCAAATACGAACATAAAGAGGACAGGATTATCGATTTTCTCACAAGATTAAGGCGGTATAGAAAAGACCTCATCCCCCCTTCCCCTATGCAAAAAATGAACTTGACTGTCCGAATATCGGTTGTGGGAAAGAGGACGAAGTATATGTCCGAATCGATAATCAATAGGGAGTACAGGGATACAAAGGTCCCACTTGAGCACTTACTGGTGACTCCGAGCGAATTTCAGACATCTACAATAAAGAAAAAGGTTAGAATGAAGGATGCAATTTGCAGACGTCCTATGTGTATAAAAGATAAAAAGACGCCCATTTCAACACCCACAATAAAGTAGCACTTTCAAGCCTCTCTAATGAGAAACTGCACCGTTAGCTGGATGACAGTTCTTGTGATCTCTGATTTAGTAGACGAGCATTTCGACTGCAAGACCACTACCGCCATTATAAAAGATGGAATAAATGGTCATTAACTTAGATCTCCTTGTGTGAATTTTTAGAGTTCGTATAGAACTGCTACTTATGGAACAAATTCCATTTAAGATCATTAAAACTCAAAGCTATAATACAAGAAGCCTTGGCCACCTATCCGGACACTTAAGAAGTTGCAGAAATCGAAAATACTAACATTTTAGTCAGTTCTTCTGGCCTTCAAAAGTTAAGAGAAGAACATTCCTGTATTCTTACGTTGGTCACCTTTAAGTGTTAAAGCAGAAAATGATACTATCACCAAAGCTAGATTAAGTCGCAGTTATATTAATCATAATACGATATACAAAATGGATATCTGAATTCAATTGCTATCTGGGATTTGGACCGCTTAAGAACGTCGGATGATGACAACAATCTTCTTTGCCTTGTGGATTGATTGCTAGAAAATATAATTGAAGAAAGGAACGTTGTAAAATTAGTGGTCAACGTGTCAAGTCAGAGGTCGTGAGATCAACGTCTGTTGGTGCGCATCCGGTGACGAGGGTGACCAACGGTAATGGTTGATTCCGGCGAATGTGAGAAATCGTAGAATGTGAGCTTCTCATAAGGGCGGTTCAAAGATACCCTTCCTCTACCTAGAGCAAGTGCTATGAATACTTCTCCAAATGGACTTGGGAAGGTATGAAATCATATCACCTAAACTTCTCGTATAATAGAACGAAAAATCTTGCAATGAATGTGATTGAATAACGAATGGCTGCTATTAGCAAAAAATTAGGAATGGTTTTTAAAAAAGGCTATAAGGACAAGAGGTCAGCAATTAAAATGACATCCTCATTCCCTTATAAGCAATGCCTTGAACTACTTCTGACCAACACCAGAAAAACGATGTTTTTTACAAGTCTGATCTGATTTAGGAAAAAAAACGACTGGAAAATAAACTCCAAATCCGCAAAACATATCCATTTCTCAGCCTTGGACTACAAAATATCCATTCTTGAGTATTAACTTAAAAAGGGAATTGAAGTCTCAAGTTAATACAGACAGACATCAATTCCTTTTTCTAAACCCATGCAAAATAATAGTTTTGGTAATAAGAATTTGAGATAGATGTCACAAACTTTGCTTCGGCATTCAACTAAATTCGATCTAGTTTGAGAAACAAAACGGTTATAAAAACCGTAAATTAAATACTTTTAGCCAACAAAACTAACCTTAATTCGACTTTGAATATGTTCTAGGAGCGTGAATGCATAGAGGAATACTTTCAGTGGAAGATACATTCTTATTTTACTTCAAATTGCACTGTGTCCAGCTTTTTAGCTCCATACATAATTTCACTTCCGATCTAACGGATTTCTAGTTTCTGGTTAAACACACATAAGCTCGAATTCTGTCCTGGCACATAAAGCTCTGATCACTAATCGGAATTAAAAAGAAATCGGTGCTTTACAGAATGGAAACTTTCAAATTGTTCTATCCTCTACATATACTTTGTTCAGCTTATATATTTACCTCCCATTCTAGCATAGACCTCTGACCGGCTGAGACAACCTACAGCCTAGGCATCAAGAATTAACGTCACTGTCTGATGCTGTCTAACTGTCTACGGCTGCATGTCTGAAGTATTACAGAAACACGCTAGTAGGAGTAACAGTCGCCAAGTAACTACAATCACACATACTTGCACGATCCGTACTCTCTCATGTTCGCTTATGTGTGCAGGTGGATGATGAGACGATGATGGTGAGCAGACGTGCTCAAACAAGATCTCACTCTCACTGAATGAACGGCAATCACTAGCGCGTTCATTCTAGTCTCGCGATGGCCTTCTCACTCGGTCTCTTGGGTGACGTTGTCGCTCACATCACACTGTGTGCACGAACGAACGTCTACGTGAAATGGGTGGAGTTGCAGGTGACTAATAGCAGAGATGTTACGTCGTGTGTACAGGCTGTGTGAGTGCAGTTGAAGAAGCAGAGGGCGGAGTTAAAACAACCCTCCCTCCCTCTCCCCCACCGGCTCCTCAACAAATACTACTTTTGGCCGACTCTATATCTGCAAATTTGCATGTATTTACTTTTTAACTTGACTGTGCATACATTTGATGGACACTTGTCGTAACAACAAAGGGGGAGGGGGTCGAAGATTAAGATAACTCAATTACAACAGCGTCAGTAGCTTAGAGGAAGAGGTAAAAAGAGAGCATTTGAATTCATGATTTAACCGGATCTGACCCAGTAGCTGACAAAATAGCCATGTACTTGGGGCGAATAACAAAAATTGGTAGATTCTACTACAGAAAAACTTACCTTACATTAAACTGAGACCTGGAACTATACATTTTTCCTTATCGGAAAGTCGAATTCTGGCGACTTTAAATTCAGTTCAGTGAGACACTAAACTTACTTATGGTTATAAAACCAATCTAAAAGAGTTACGCAAATGGAAACGGCAACACAACGAAACTCTAATAAACATTTATAGATGACAATACTCTCTCCCACTAAAAGATAAGGCACGTATTAGTTCCCAGTTGAAATTCCTAGGGAAAAGTTGATCTGTGAGGTATGAAGATTCCGGCTAGCATAATAAAACTTGCATTAGGTTTCGCGTTAATTAATTAAAGAAGTGATAGAATATATCGCATCATATTGTCTTATTTCAACAAACAAAGATCTTAAAATGCGCCTTATGTACGTTGTTTTTGATGTAGAACTGATGTAACGATGAATGGTCACCTATCAATTCTAGGATACTGTGACTATGAAAACTAAGACCAATGAAAAAAGGAAGGAGAAAGATCTTTGGCTCAAGTGACGGTTTCCTTCACCTTACTTAAGTAGGTATAACTGTCTATATAGGACTACTGAGTTAACCATGAATATGGGAGTGAAGAGACTTCATTTTAGATACGAACAAGGAAGAACAGTAATCGGAAAATCTAGTACGATCACGTTTGTAGAATTCTATGCATTGTATTCAGGTCATCTAAATTATACGATTCTGGCTCTTACTACAATTGCATTCACATAACGAATTTTTCCCTCGGTATACATTTATAGATGTAGTGCAAATAAGTGAACTTGAGATTGGTTGGTCCTATCAAGACTCCCTTTGATATCCAATTGTTTGGTCCGATAGAAATATCAGAGTTAGAAACATTGACGAGTAATTTATATAAGTTGTACTACCAGTAAGCTTTAGTTTTTATCTTTAAAAATTGAAGTGATGCCACCATCCAATCTCTTAAATGTGATAAATTTGGAATGTTCTACTTATTTTTTCTATTAGACAAATTAGAACTGATTTGTGAAATACGAGATTATAGGAATGCAAAACGAGCGAGTCTTCCCTCTAAAATCGGCATCTAATAATAAAGACCGAGAAGCATGAACCTCAACTCAAGATACATAGAAATCTTTGATTTCCGCTTTCTCCATCGTTCAGTAAATGTTTCGGTGAATATTATCCATCTCCCCCTCTCCTCTTCAAATTGTATTTTTGATACGAACTGTTTTCACCAAATAGCCGTGAATTCATATCCGGTCTTCGTATATGAAAAATGGTCTGAATTCTGTTTCAATCAAAATTAAACCAAAGTAAGATGCCGAACACGAAAAATTTTTTATGTTAAACAGCATTAATACAATTAACCTGAACCTGTACCCAACGGACAAATTTGGGCTTTTTTGAGCACGAATACTACGAAGCCAGAGGTAAACACGCTTCACAACTTTACTGATAGAACATAAATTACTACCGTTTTAACTATTGCATTTCAGCCATAAATTTCTTCAAGTGTCAACAACCCTGAGGAAAAAAGTTCCCGAATACGTACAATAACAGATACTCCCAAAGAGATAAATACCGGAAAGTCTGTCCAAAGAATAAAAATCGAAATTGCTATGACCAAATAAAAAACCTACTCTTAATCGAGAAAGAGAGAGAGAGGGAGAGAGAGAATTGAGACTAGTACATTCAAGAAAAAAAGATAGGACAGAAAAGTATATATCCGGATAGACTTATGACTCTAAAGTACACAACACCGGCTTAATTAGTATTAAGATTCGGTCCAATATCATATTAAGTTTTGATGATAGCAATAAAAGCTAGCCTACCAAGTCAGTTGTAGTGGTTTCGACATTCTTTGCTGTACATTTGGTGAATGACATAAGCAATGCTAATTAAATGAAGGGTGGCAACGCAAATAAAAAATTATGAGACAACTCCAACCGACAATATGGCGACTTATTCAATCAATAAAAATACTCGATCATGTAATCGATACCAATTGATCAGAAAATGTTCGGATCCAATAAGTATCCTAGAAATGTGTTGATTAATAATCTAGAAAACCAAACTCAATGTGATACTCTGAATTTCCGGAACATAGTTTCGGGAAATATTCAATTCAAACGAAAACTGAGAAGACATATAATCGATTGACGATGATGTAGCCTACAGTAGAGAATAGGTAAGATTCATTTCGTAATGATTTCTTCAGATGATACGCAGAGATCATTTGGGCAAATGCTCTTTTCCTAAACTTATCCTAGGTTTGAAAATCGCACTTTGCCACCAGTCCACTGACAACCAGTGTTACCTATTTCAATTACTGAGTTTATTAAATTCCATAAACTGCTGAAATACTGCCTTACAAACATGAAGTGGTAAAAAACATGAATTCTATTCAATCACAATTTTAATTTATACGGACGGTGTGTATACGTGCAGGTACAAACGGGAGGTGAGAGAAAATATACTTTTTTATGTGTCCTTAATTAACTAAGGTCAAATGACCTTAATAATTTTTCCATCCGACAGTACCGACCTCCCAATGAACGGACGAATACAAAATATACTTTGCTAAACAACACCAACCCAGTTGTATTGCTCAATGTGAAAACATTGCGAAAAATGAAGTATTCAAAAGAGATAACCTTAACACTTCGAGAAGGCTAATTTTAGGATTACGCTCTCAGAGGCATGACATGTGAAGAGTTAGCTTAGTGGATTCTTTTGAGAAATTCAACAGCTGAGTATCATAAAAGAAGGTTTCGTCTTTGAGTTGCCTTGAAGCCTCCCTAATTATCTTTCGAGTCATCAGTTATTAGGAAAATTAGAAGGAAAGTTTGCACAAAGTTATGGCTAAGACGAATCGATTAAGATGCTAAGGAAGTTTTTGGTTTGACGTCACGGTCATGACTAAAATAGACAACCGTAGACCCCCATTTTAAAGGACTTCTAGCCAAAACAGTAAAGTACGAAGTGGTCATCAGTTTGCACAAAAGAAACGCTCTTGCACTATCTACGGGCTTACTGCTTCTTAAGCGCAACGGGAGATACGAGTGCTTAGTTTCCGGTTGTTTTAAGTCTTACAAGAGACAGATGTGGTTAAGACGCCATAAGGCACAATATCGCCATTAACATATAATTCGATGCCGATCTACTCAAAAGATATTTGTGAAAACAACACATTCTGAGATAGCAGCAAACATCTCACTTACATAAACCCTCCCGGGAAACAAGGGGTCAAATTATAAGATATGAAACGTGATATATTACGCTCTCCCCAACAATTAAAGTAAAGTTAAACTTGGGATTTCTTAATCCAGTTGACTCTTCCCCCTTCCCGTTTTATCCCTTATTGAACCGTTCAGATGATTAAAGTTTGTAAAAAGTTTACTGCTTTGTCATGAATAATAATAGTAGCAGTACAAAAAAGATAACCCGAGGTGATATGAGTTCGTGTACAGGCTCAAGACCAAATGAACTAGAACTTTCTGGAATAAAGCTTTGCTACGATCACCAAAAGACCTCTAAAGGACATATAGCCAAAAAACACACAGGTAGCTTTCTCAGCAAGTACGTTCGCTATAAGACAGCAAATCGATCAATATGTGTGAGTACGTGTACTGTCCGAGATCTAAAAATCACACACAAATATATACCAATATGTATCCGCATACACCCCGTGGTGGCCGAGTGACCACAGTGTACATATCAGACCAGAAAATTCCAAAAGATTTGCTAATTTATTCTCTAAATGAACGAGTCAAAAGAAAATAAGCCAGTAATTCGAAAACAAGCTGAATGATGAAATGGATCAACGATATTAACAATTATTTAATTGAACTTAATGTCCGTTTACCTATAAAGTTATTATACATTATACTATTTGCACAAGCGGATGTATAGCTACAATAGTGGGCAAATAATTTGAAGGGCAGGAGATTTGGTCCCTGGGATTCGAGATATTCTGTTCGAAAGGATGTGTTGATGTTTTCTCGAAGATTCTTTAAGAAAACTCTAATGTCAACTTTAGGGAGAAAATTCTGAAGTCTTTGTTTTAATACCTGAACTCTGCTCCACACTTCTACCTGATCCCCCTTTCAAAAGTAATAATCCACAATTCCTTGTTTTTAGATAATTTCCCTATGGGCAAATAGTTCTTTTGCTTTGCCATGGGGTTTTAGCAATATTGACTCAATGTCACCAATGTAACATTTGAGATGCGTATCATGCATTCGGGACCCGTTGACGAACATTCAAATAACTGATACCGCTAAAACAAACTACGATAAATGCAGCTTCGAAGTGTTCGAGAAGAAATTCAACAAGAGCAATGGATTGAATTCTATTTCAATTTTTATTAATACACTAAACGAATTTTCCTTCCTTTATAAATAAACAAACCTATTTTCGTTTTCAGTAAACTGACTGTCATCAGCTTAGGTAGAAAATCAAATCATTAGGCGACGTGAAAAGCACAGCGTGGTTGTAGAAATGTCCTAAGAGCAATAATGTGTATCTAGAAGCCAAGATTGCCACCGTAGTGCATCATGCTCGGTTCTGTTATACTAGTTTAGAAGTTGAATGCCAACATTGAGCGTTTGATACACCACTTACTTATAAAAGTCATCAGTAATATCATATACCATACACGAGAGGATATAAAACACCCACTTCACGAAAGAAAAGGCTTCAAACCACATTTACATTAAGTTATGAAAGATAAGCCTAATTAAAGCAAGCAATTTCGAGCAGACAAATTTCTGTCCTACTTTGGTACTTAGATGAGATCAAGTACTTTAGTGTGAACTAAGGTATCCGAAAGATGGCTTCACTGGTGAGTGAATAGAAATAAAACAAATTGTTTACTACAAAAACATACATAGATTTGGTGATCGATATATTCCAAAAGAACTCGACTACAATCACTGAAAGTATCCATTACCTAAAAGTCAAAAACCCAAGATGGAAAAACTCGCTAAGCCATAACCTTTTGATTTTCTAAGAAATTCACCGCAAACAAAACAGAAAGGTGATGCGAATAATTATACTCAGGGAGCATAAAGAAGATAACCACACTGTAGGCAAATAACTTTGAGCAGACGCACCTCCGTCCTATTTTAGAGTGAGTACTTTACAAAGCTAACCACAGTGTCCTTGAAAGTTAGCTTAGCTATTAGCTAGAACGAATTAACAGCTAAGGCAACTAGAAATACAAACAGAGATATGGCAAACTGTTCATTCAGATACCATCACTGCAAATAAAATTCATCTTTTATGCAAAAGTAATTTAAATAATCACTAATAGCACTATTCGTGGTGACTAGGAAGAGGATGGTCAAAGAACACTAAAAGGAAAAATATTCTGGTAAACGAACTCTTCCATATCCCACCCTACTGCCCTTTAATAATCGATATTTTACCAAAGGACTCGATTAAACAAATCATGAAATTACGCATCAAAATCTCAAAGACGAGAGTTTGGCCACTGAAAATGTCGATGACTTATAAGTTACCAAATTAGGATAGAAGTTTGTTAAAATAATTTTAAGAAATTTTAAAACAAATGAGATTAAAGAAAACGGAATATTTATCCTGAGGACGCATAGAGAAGACATCTACGTATGGAAAACCCACGAGAAGCTTAATACACTATAAGCATCTTAAAAGATTAGTTAACACTGAGACCACCACAGAGCATCGGACAGGAAAGTGAGTCTGAAAAGAAAAAAACTACTTTGCATCCAGAAGAGGATTTTCAAAATCTACTTATTACTGTGAAAACCATTTATTCATTTGACTAACTCAGTACAAATTAACTTGACTAACAGGAGTAATTAGAAGAGAATAACCTCTTCTCAACTCTCAAAAAAAGGTCTATAACTGATCTATCTTCAATCACTTTCCTCGTTATTTGATAATAAAGTAGAGTGCTATTGCTCTAGAGAAACAGCCCTTGATAATGTAAAAATACCATTAGAGTTTATAAAGAATAGGACAGTGCAACCTATCAAGTACGCTGTAAGAGAGGAAATGGAAGTAGGTTAAGCTAACACCCTTGACAACTGACCGAGTACATGTCAACACACAGACCCACATGGGCGTAAAGAAACCAATGAGAGGCTATGGCCAGAGATACGTTCAGCCACAATCCCGTACTGCCGGAGACGGAAGCAGTCATTGTGGAAAGATGGTTGCTTTCTCCCACTCTACCGTTAATTATGCTTCTTAGTACGCTTTTGTATCTTTCTCAACCTTATACACCTTTAGGCCTTCGTTTATAAAATTGTCATAACAACCCTTGTTTAGACCTAGCTCGCTACGATAGGATGAAATTAGAATCTCGTGACCATCAATCAGTTATAAATTTATGAGCACAAAAATTTATTCGTACGTATGTACATGATCTAGAGTATGAGCATGTGTTTTGATAGCAATTGTGTTCATCCGAATGTACAAAATCGACCGAATCTAATACACGTATACACACGCACGCGAACAAACAACTATCAGCACACAAATCCTCATACAACATACACCTTGTACAAATAATGTCACTGTGGCCAAACTATTTCGCCACTTACAGACACTTGTATTTCGAAAACGCAATACGGGAACTCTACTTTTGCCACAGTACAATATCATGATCAATTCAGTTCAGCCGATTTTTACAAAACCAAGTAGGTTAACGGAAAGGGTATTAAGAAGGGAATGATCAGTCCTTCATCTCAACCTCAGATCAATCGATATGGAACAGAAGTGGAAAACTTCAAATATAAATCTTTAACAACAGGTTCTTACGATGAAACTTTAACACATAAATTTAGAGCCTACTCGGGGGAGATGTTTTCTAATGCTCACCTAGGGCAAGGGGAAGGATATTACTGGGTGAAAAAATAAATTCAGTATTAATAATCACGAATGATCATTTTTATCATTGGATGTTAGTCGAAGAGTACCGAAACTGTGGCCAGTAAAAGTATGAGGAAATGACGTCTTAAATTACTGTTAGGACGGGAATTTAGTTAGTAGCAATGTTCGATCTCATGTCCTTAACTTATCTGGTTCCAGTTAAAGCAATGAATTATCTTAGGTACGACTCCAAGGTCTTTGCCCTTTGCAAGAACCCATGATCTTAACCTGTTTCCGATTAGTGCGCTTAGTCTCCCGATTTGACCTCATTACCTTATCTAAATGTCCGAATTCGGACTGACCTAATCCAAGATGATACATTTTGGATGAATAAAGCTAAGGTCACTGATTATCTCCTATCTCGTTTAGAATTGACAAATTAAAGAGGAAAAATCTTCATTTCAACCCTGGGCAATGAAAACATGCGTAAACGTGAAATCGTCTTCTAAAATAATTTGTTTCTACAGTTTTGCATCTTCTGTCTAAGATGAGGTATTAATTCTTTTGATTTCAGGCACTTTTGAAAACAACATTGTCCTAACGCTGACATGCTGAAGTCTCCCTGATTAAGAAACTCAAATTCTGCCGCCCTTTTCATGACCAGTACAATAAATACGGTTGATAACTCCCAACATAGGAAGTTTACTGATGAGTATCTAACCCTTTGTCAGAATTTGAACGAAAATTCACTAACAGCACTATTCGAATGTGCGCTCAAATACAAAGTATGAAATAGTAGGGTGTATTCGAAGCAAAATTGGTTGAACAGTTAGTCAACTTTACTAGAGGTACCGAAAAGGGAATGATCAACTTTTCAATCTTACCACCACTAATTGATAAACGTTAAACGCAAATGGGAGCGTGAATCAATGTTTTCCGCAAATCAATCATCACTTTACGTAATAGTTTAAGATTAAGATAATATTCCAAAACTAAAGAAAGTAGGGAACCCCGAAAGAAACATAATTTTTATTCTTCAGTTTTTCAAAGAGAAAAATGCATGAAAATCAGTACGAAGAAAATAACTAACTTATACAATGACGCATTTTGAATTCAACAACAGTGAATGCAGATACAAATCGTTATGGAAAATCGATAAAGAATCTACATCACATAAATCTTTTAAAATTAACTTTTAACAACAACACATTCATACCTTTTCTCCTGAAGAAAAAGGGCGCATAATTGCTTCCAATAATGATGGAAATAACCAGTTTTATTTCCTGAACAACCTTGATTAGAGTTTATTTTTCGGTAAAAATGATGCCAAATTGAAGATACCAACGAATTTATGATTGATAATGCAGAAAAAGCTGTCAAGAATGGCATGATTATAATGCAATGATACGCAAATTCAGGGATCATAAGTTCGAAATCCATCAGTTCAAATGAACAGTTAGGAATGGCTGACTGACTAATACAGAACAAGAGAAATAAACAAATGCAAGTTTCTCAGTCTGGACGGCCTTAATGGGTCTTTTATTAAGTTTATATCAATATTTATTACCTTACCTGCTTTAACAAGCAAAAGATGGCTAATAATACAACTTAAAAATACACAAGATTTCTGAATTGAGTAAAAGTACAAGAGTACCATCATAAGTACAATAGTAAAAATCGTCCGACTCTAAGAGTTCGTAAAGAGTATAACCCGATAGAGTGAAAGTATGAAAATAACGTTTTAAAACAAGATAATAATATGAGCTACTGAGAAATGTCAGTAACTAAGAAATTTTCTCCGCGTATACAGTTCTGAAAATATTACATAAACTAAAAATTTGCAAGCCACAGAAAGGCTCATCTGACCTGACTAAATTCCCACCAAATTCAAGCTAATCAATCTATCGGGAATTGTGGATAATAAATCCGCTATTGAATGTAAAAGTTAGGTAACCAAAAGCAGAGAATATTAACACCCTATTTAAACAAACGATTCACGTTTCAAGAAGACATAAATACTTTGCCGAACACAGAAAGTATTATTATGACCAACGGTAAGGCTATAAACACCAGTTTTCAACTTGGGAAAACAAGTAAAATAAAAAAACAGTATTCCAACAAGATATAAAGGAACGGGATCAAAAAGATGTTGACAGTAAAGTTATAATGTGAAGAGGTTTATCTTATTTTATTTCTGACTTCAGGTTACACGGTATTTACTGAATAGTTGGTTCTTTATTTCACCTAAAATTCAAACTTCTCAACTGGTCTCCTGGAGTACTGAGAGAATTCTTGCCCACAAGTTCAGTGGTTATTGAGAAGTTAAGATAATCAATTGAACTACTTCTCAAGCGCTCAGTTTTTCTGACTCGTAAACATATTCAAACATTATACGCATTCACCTCACGTACGTTACTACCAAACACACATTTGGTAGTGGACTTTTTAACCTATCGGACAAATGCCGTTTAACTTAAGTGGACATCACTGCGCAAAGTGATTAGTACTCGCCTTTTTCGTTTTTATGCACAATTGTGGAAAATTGCGGCAATATTGAAGTAGGCAAGCTGGGTATGGTATGACTTTGCCAGTGCGCTTATACTGGCCTGATCTCTAGTTGGTGCTGTTGATCAATTGACGCAAAGCCAAACTCGAAGTAGAACAAAAATACTCAGCTCATTTGAACAGAACAAAACTAGTGTAAACTAAAGAGCACTGGTGCAACTATGCATATTCATGGCCGGAATATTCATTGAATTTAAACAACACTGCTACTTATGTGAAAGTTAGCAGAAAAAAAATAAATAATCGATGAGAAGTGAGTTGATGGCGCCTATATAAACACGCGTTACTTAAATAGATTCAGTAGAAGAGACAAACTAGTTTAAATTAGAGACGCGAGACATCTTAAAACATCAGAAAGTGAAGCTTCATTGAAGAAAATCGCTAGTAAAAAAGATACATTTGACCGTAGACTCGGAAATGGGAAGTACACATGGAGAAAAAGGCCAAAATATCTCCATCAGAGTCGATTTCTGGGTAGGAGACAGAAACCAATAAGGGTATAAATAACCAATATCAGACAAAACTACAGTGGTAAAAATAAATCATAAGAAAAAAATATAATCATCAAAAATATTAAATATTTTTCCATAACCAAATTAATATTGTATTTTTTTCCATTATTGAAATGATGACTAACCCTTAAATTGTTTACTTGGACTAATACGAATTATACTATACTGTAAAAGAATAAAAAAGGCAAACTTCGATCAAATGGAGGGAAGAAATGGGACAGCTGAATTTGAATAACACGAATTTCCATCAATAAGAGAGGCTCCAGAAAACTATTCTACCTAAAATCAGTACTGAAAAGCCCTTTTGATAGATGAACTTAAGAAGACAAAATTTGGGATTTAAAGATTATATAAAAGTGATGGCAAAAGATAAATAATAGTAATTGAGCAATAATCGATAAGTGATCTTGTCACAACTACGTTCATGGAGCCATTACTTAAATAGAATCAGTAGACAAGACAGCAAAATAACTACTGAGCAAAGATGATAACTGGAGAAATTTTAAGGAACGCAGCCACCAGTAAAATGCACAAAGATTTATCAGATGGAAATGTATTAAAGATAAATAAGATGCAATAAGACTCCGGAAGGTCGTCCATCTTTAATGGTGAAAGACGCTTGATTATGACGAACTTTAGAAACGACTGAGGCTTAAAATGGAATGCATGTAACCCGCTGTTAAGTATAACCAAACATAGGTGATACAGATCTGATAAAAGTGATTTGCGAACTTCCGGATGTGCGAGTGCTGGGTGCAAAATAAACATACAGACCAATTTTTTGAGAGCAAGCCAAGACGAGAATAACGAATAAACAAGAATTACAGAGCAAGATGAATTCAATCCAAACATAGACGAAACTGGAATTCTCTGTTTGGGAAACATGTTAACTGCTATCAATTGTGATAAAACACTGAAAACTCTTGTTAAAGACACTCCCATGTAGCTGATTACTCAGCCAGAATTGTCTGACTCACAGAAAACACAATTCAATCACTAATGAATTTGGAATAATAACTAAACTAATAATTACGTAAAATCGTTTTGTTGATATGTTGAGAGATGAGTATAATTGGCCGATTTAACGGAGAAGGTAAACGCGAATGGTCCGAAGCGTCACTAAAGAATCTTTGTCAAATAACTCCTGTGAATACCCCTCTAAGTAGGAGCAACTGAAAATCCTACCCAATCAATTACAATACTTAAGCTCATTAAGGGCAGTGGCCTGGATAGGCAGAAGTAGGCCCACATTCTATTAACCAGCGTGGTTATTCAACCACATCACTGATGAGCATCTACCTCGTAACTTCTGATGAGTACGTTGACTGCTGCACGCCTTGGTTTCACCATGGGTAGAGGGAAGTGTGGTGATCACCTTCTCCCTTAAGTGACCCTAGCTAACACAGGGATGAGTAATCAATTGCGTGCTAGAGCCAGTAAGCCACCAAAAAGCCCTGACCTTACAGCTAAGGGAGGTACAACATGGTTAAAAATAGGTATTCCTATATCCAAGTACGATAAAGTATCTCCCAAGTTAAAAGTGACGGACTCGACTAATCACACTAAATAAAAATGGCCAAAAGAATCCGGTTTCGCCATTAGTTTTTTTTCTCTGTGCTCTGCAAAATGAATGCTGAAAACATTTGGCTTCCATAAATACAGAAATAATAGCCGTCTCCCTATAAATCAATATTATTCAGTATAGAATAATAAAAATACGTAAACATTTATAAGGTAAATTTTCCTGTCCTCTCATAGATATTTAAAAGCATTCAAACGAGTCTAAGACTTATTGGTCATCTTAAATAATGATATTTTCAAGACGGAAATATTACATTAATGTGAGATAAATATTTTCCCTTGAGAAGATAGCATTTTTAGTATTCATTTCTGCTATATTTCCCTTATACTTATATTATTGGGTCGGTTGCATATTTCAAGGTCGTAATTAAAATTTGTTTTGTACCTAACTAACTTGTCCTCTTCCCCATTCTCTATCTGAAAAACTGGAATAGTGGGCACTGTAGATCGTAAAAGGTGACGACGCAAAGTTAGAAAGAACTCAAATTCTGATTGTTTATTTAGAAAATGACCTTGAATATCGAAGAATTCGAACTGATACTGATGAAACAGCAGGAACAAAATGAATCAATTCTGAAGAAACAGAAGGAATGCTATGAGTCAGTGCTAACGAAACAGGAAATTCTGATGATGATGCCAGAAATATCTCCCGAAAATCACGAATATGGAAACTGAAAGCTTGGATATTTCTTCTCTACAACCAACTGCAGAATCCTTCGTCCAGCGAACATGAGTTACATTATGATCTAGAAGCAGATCAAACTTTTATTAACTGGTTTGAAGTGTGGAGATTTTTTCCGAAATCGAATAAATCACCTGAGTGTACCTCTGAAGAAGAAACAGCCCGTCAGGAAAGAAAGCCGAACCGACGGCAGGACTTCAACAAATCAAGACGGAATAATATGAAAGCGCGGGAGAGATGCCAAGGCGGAAGTATAATTTTAGCACGAGAAAAACATGTCATTAAATATTTCCCCTTGAGAAATAAAATTTTTATTGTTCATGTCTGCTATATTTCCCATAAACGTATTTTATATCATTGGCCCATTTGTATATTTAAAGATCATAATTATAGTTTGCTTTGTGCCTCTCCTTTCAATAGGATATTATAGATAGTAAAGCACCAAAACAGGAAGTGCCCCAAAATACGAGATCATAGGGGACCCTATTAACTGCTGGCATGCCACGATGAAATTACAGATTTGAAGTAAGAAGCATGCGTCATTTGGGCAAGTGACCAAATATCACATCAATCAGTGCGGTTTGTCATCACACTACCGGATGTGTATCGATAAGTATGTAACCTCGTGATCTCTGACTTGACAGATGTGCACGTTGGTCACGTTTCAGCAACCCACTTGAGTAGAGAAAAGACCTTGAATGACATACCCATGTTCAGGTATCTTTCGGATGACAAAACATCACATTTAACTTATCCTGACCTCCGATACGTAATGATACTATGACTACTTTCCCAACTAAATTGCGTGCTACCGGCTCTAAACATAAAGTACTGACTTTATATCACAAACACGTTTACAAATAAGAAACAATCTAAAAATGGCTGTTATTGTTTACAATTTCTAATTTTGGGAAATAACTGAAAACGGTTAACAGGAAGTCTAAGAAATGAGAGGAAGGAACCAGAAAAATTCTGAGAGCTACGTATCAAGGTGTTTTACTTCATTTGATTATTTTGACACAAAGTGTAGAATATTTAATAAATGGGTAATTTCCGTTCCAAAATTCATAATTCGTCCCTTGAATTGCAGCAAATGCTTATCTACGACGTCCAATACTTCTTGACTGGCTTTTAATTATGATGGTCGGTCCTGCCACTTCAAATAACTTTTTTCTTCTCAATGGTTGAGAAGACAAAATGATTTTACACGACATTTAGCAGCCTACAATCTTAGCATAACAGAGATAAGATAGCTAAAAATTTTAAGTTAGCAGAGCTCCGAAAGTTGCGTTCACTCAGGGTGAAAACTGTATATAATAGCCATTCCTCTGTTTACGGTGACAGCTTGCACATCTACGAGGACAGAAATCCAGAGTTAGATGTGTCATGTATCTAGTGATTGAAATGAATAAACCTGTTCAAAAGAGGTGGCACGGAATGCGAATTTTCAATCCAGAGCATTTCCACTATACTCTAAAATGCTTGCTCAAAAAAGCACTTTATTTCACAGGATTTGGAAATGTTAGCCGTGCCTCTATGAACAAATGCTCTTCAATGAAGAATTATAAACCAAAAGCGTACAAATGTGAAATGACTAATGAAAAGATTTGAAATAAGATAATTTCTTACAGAAGTAGATCAAAGCATGAGATCCAAATATAAAATAGAGAACTCTAATCATTACCATGACCAGCGAGCATTACGCTGATTTGGGAAAAAAAGCACACAATATTGAACAGAGATAGTTCAAAACCATGAAAGGGAAATGACACTGAGAGCACAATGTCACTATGGGAATGAGATTCGGTCGCTTCAGAAATCTATTTTTTTGTCCTTTTATTCAAGTCTCCACGGTTAACTATGTTCGATTAGATCAATTAATCTCATATTAAAATCGATCAATGCCGAATCGAATCGACAAACAACCATTTATTAAAAAGTAGAGAACTATTGCTACTATAGTTTTTACGCGAAAAACGAAGTTTATTTTATCGACTACCATCGAGATTGTTTTTCTTAAACACTGATTCAATATGGTAAACAAACAACATGGTCTTCATTTAGCTCCTAAGACAATTGGGAGTAACTAACTGGAGCATGCATTGTGCCTTTGTTCATTAAATTTACGTCCGGCAAGTGGGTATCAGGAAATTAAGCGCAATTTCTTAGCATTTATTGGCAAAACTATTAGACGCTTAATTTAGCATTAGGTAGAACGAAGCGACGATTACAAATTAGACCACCTTAACTTATATCAATCGGTTGTTCGTTGAGTATTTTAAGGGGCAGATGTGCCATAACTTACTCTACAAGTCAAACGAATCTGAACGCTGCATACACAAATATTATTTGACTGAATCATTCTAATTAAGAATCTAGAAGCGAGATCTAGAAGTCTGGCTTTTGAAACGTCCAATCTTTATTTAATAAACTCAATTTCTTAGGTGAATTAATCAACAGTTTAAATGCTTCCCCATAGTTATAGAATTGCAATCTGTTTTACCCTGTCGTAAAATAAAAGAGAAGAAAATATTATTTACAAGGAATTCTTAATTTTATCTCCCGTGATTCCTATGATCATTACACTCCTTTAGTAAAATTTCTTATCAGCGTATTTACATCTCAAAATCTCACCTGAGCCTCTTCAAAAGTGGGGATTAAATTGTAATAAAACTTTTTAATCCTGGAGCCCCAATAACTCAGAAACCTGCACTGTACTATCTCAAAATTGGCCGAGATTAGTCAGTGTGACCAGCTATTCCAGTCACTGGGTATGCACCGACTGGTCTCGATCTTGTGATCCGACTTGCAGGAAATGCATGTCAACGACGCAATAGTAAAACAACCGTATGGAGAGAAGGAGAATAATTTAAAGATGGGAACTTAGCCATGATAGAATAATAGCAGCCAATCAATGGGTATGTTGACACCCAGATATCATTCACCATTAGCGATTATTGACATCTAAGACTAACTGGACAGGGGAATGACTGAATGTATTTTTCATTCAAAGGAATACAAAGGTAACATTTCCAGCCCAAACTAATTCTAAGAGAAACTTGTCTGATTCTTTGAATTTAAATAGCTAGAAATCTCTTACGCTATTATGTTCAGTCCAATAATTGATGCCCTAACGACTAATAAAGGAATGCCGAATATGATTGACAAACATGTAGAAAAATATTAACACAAAATAGATCCTGATTAAAGTAGTGAGTTTAAATAAATTGATTCATTTCTTTTACCAAAACGCGAACAGTGAACCCAGACATGTTAGATAAGGGCAAACGCAAGGAAAGAAAAGCGATTTGCAGAAGCATACTTAATTGCCTTATTCATAGGACCTTTACTATCATATGATTGATATCTACATATATGCATTACTAGACGATGATGTGAAATAGAATTTTATACAACGGATTTTTTACTTGCACAGTGGTAATAATTTGCACAAACATTATTATAAAATCAATGACAACGTTGCTAACACTTATTAATATGGTAATTATTGAAATATATTATAAGAAGACATTACTATATGACATTCCGAAATGTTTTTGATGAAAAAATTTAGGTGAGAAAAAAAAGAAATTTACCGAGCTCGAAGAAGGGACGTTCAAAAATACGAACTTCGACGGACGCGGACAAGCAATTATTGGCCAGGCAGGCGTCACTTGTTTGCATGTATATATTTAGGTAAACAAACGTAAAATAAATCCTGCGCAATTCCTTTTATGCGATGTGGTATAGTTTATTTTATTTTGATATTATTTCTTCCACAAAAATTCAATTTCCCAACATCAATAATGATGGCTCAAAATAATCTCGCATTACAAACATACGGATTTAAATACTGAATTATGGGAGTTTATAAGTCAAAATTTATTGGAAACTATATATAAATGCTTTGATATTGACGGTCTAAATTGGTAAGGCAAATTTTTTAACACGAACTGATGATTTTGTAAACGGTTTCTAAACCCACGGAATAAAATGATAATAAGTTAAATAATATATATTTTTACCAAAGGAATTCAGACATTCAGTTTGTTGAACTGTACATTTAAACAATTATATTTACATTCAAAATTGTATACAGGGCGTTTCTTGACAAATAATGTGTTTGTAAGAATTGGAAGGTATTTTTGTCCTAATACAGACTTCAGTTAACTCTATACCCTAAATCTCATTAGCAGTTGAAAATGCCAATTGTAAAATCACTTTGCAACTTTATTATGCCAGTTTATTTAAGTAGGATGACCATCATTGTTTTTATGATCTGCCCTTCTCCGTAGGAGGTCGTAAATTCCTTTATAAATTGCACTAGGTAATAATATTTTCTTATATCAAACCATTTTCAAACTAATTTCGATTGTGATATGATAGATGGTTGAAGTTACTACCATTTCTCTCTGAAAAACTGAACAATTTAAACTCAGTTTCGTAGAAATAATATTGTAAAATGCTCAAGGATTGACTTAACCTGTTTTATTTTGCAGTATTAATTTTCACTGGAATGGAATCTCTAATAATAATTTGACTGAACTTTGAACAATGAGTCCAAGATGGTTATTAAGAACTCCATTTTGTGTCTTGTTTTATTTTTTTCATTTATTATTAACACGGAAAATAAACCAAATAAATATTTTATTTAAGTCCATTTGAAACAAGTACTCCCTATAATTATGAGATGTGTATGTATATTTTTGATGGACGATCGTTAGCAAATGTTGATGGATTTCGTTTGTAAAGGAGAAACCAAATTAGTATAATGCTAAACATAGTTATCACTAACGTAATTTTAGTTTCCAGTTGAAACAAACTTAAGCAGCGCTTTGATACAGATGTAATTTATTGACAAAATTGTTTTTATTTTAGTGAATGCTGGACCAATCATTAATAGTAATTACTTATGATTGAATGAATGATAAAACAATCATTGAATGATGGCCGATTATTTATGTTCATGCTTGTCGTTAATGTTAGCACAGCTGCAGTTGTGCGGAAGCAACATACGGGTGGTTCGCAAGTGATGCACTCTAAAGTATATGCTCACCTACCAGACCGGTAAGTTACATTTTTAAAACAAGTGATCACGGATTCTAATATGCTTAACTAATTTCTCATAAACATTTTAAAGATGTTCCATCTTTTTCTTTATTATACGTGCTGATATACTGAATTTATTGAAAAAAAGCAGATATGAAAATAATAACTCATGTGTACTTATGTTCATGTTTATACAATCGCATTCTCACTAGTAAACACCGTTTTTACTGCAATAAGTCGGATTAATGGGTTTCTTTAAAAAAAGCAAATGGAAACGCAAAAGTTACGATCATTTTATCTAGTTATCGAGATGGAGACAACTATTTAAGAAAATCATCAATATGTAAAATTGGACTGAGCACTATGGTGGATGGATTGACATTCGTGTCCGCTAGATTTGATTTTAAAAGGTCGAGTTTGCTTAATTTACATCCACTGATTGATAATAGAAAGTAGACAAAATGCAAAGTCCAAATGAGGGAAAATCTGGGTGGTAATTATTCAAAGGTTAGATGTTAAACCTAAAGAACAATAATTTGGCCTTAATCATCACAAACTTTCATTGACAGGTTGGTGTAATGTTCTTCGCCATTGCAATTTTTATAAATCTTTCAACACTTAGTGGGGCATAGACACTGAATCTAATTTGCTTGCAAGTAACAGGCTTGAAAACTACACAGATGGGAAGTGATTTATGTTTGCGAAAATTTTTTTAAGTTAAGATGCTGTGAAATGCGAGCTTCAAAGTAGCATGAGCTGCTAATCTGATGTAAAGCTCCATCACACTTATGGAACCCTCAAACATACTATGCTTAAAATAAAGTCAGATTAATTAAACGTGCAATAGCAAGTTTGTTTGAACTTCTTTTTAAGTATTTTAAATGATGTTCCCAATTTATCGAGAGATTAATTATGCGTATTCTATCATAAAAGAATAAGATGTGATGCAGTTCACATTTATTTTGAATATATTCTGATCCGATTTGATTTTATACAATGAAGCTTGGAAATAAATTGTAGATTTCAACAGCCAAAATGCAATTGTAAATCACAATTTAAATATTTTTCATGATTAATATTAAAATTAAACTGAGGCGATCTTTGAATGTTAACTAGTAATTCTCTCGTGGTTTCAATAATATAAAGTATATAAATTGAACATTTCAGCGAATATTTAAAGCTGTTTTAATGACGATGTATAATGGTAAAGATGTAGAACAAGTCATCAAAGCATTTTTTCAAGCTTAATTTTATAGTCAACGAAATGAATTTAAAGAAAAAGTAGAGACCATATTTCACAGCTATATCGAATCGAATCATTGATTAGATTATTTTATCAGTCATTGTCTGTATTTATTGATTAATTATCACGTAATAAATTAAATTACTCTTTTGTAGTTTTATGTCATTCAATCGGTCGTATAATGGTGTCAATAATTCTAATTTGCATTTTATCCTCTTAGAATTTTGGGAGGACCATTCGTTTCGTAAAGGAACATTTCTAAGCCTACATTGATCGGAATCGAATAATAGTTCTGTGGAGTCGATTTAGAACTGTTTTACACGTGTTTGGCCAAATAAAACTGAGAAACAGCTTCATTCACTTTTCGTGCATCCTCAGTCTGTACAAAAGAACAATGAACATGAATATAAATGCAATTTTTAAGGTTTATATTTCAAAAAATTAGCAAGCGAACAAAAAATTTACAGCATCAAAATGGAATAAATTTCAAGGTCATATCAGGGCACACCCAGGCAATTTTCGAGATGTTTACTTTTCTAACGTGTGTTAGTCCAGTTTTAACTTGTAAGTCATAAAATAGAAAAAAACAAATTATATAGTGTCAAGATCCGTACGTATTGCAAGATATGTCAGGCCTTATCTTCGGAATCTCTATGATCGACGTCTAGTGCAAGGTCCAGAACCATATCGACCACGTTCAGCTTGGAAACCCTGGAATTACGACTCAGAGATCCTAGCATTTAAGAACAGAATCGGCGAAAATATTGACACAAATGTCCTCTGCTTGTGTTTTACTGACAAATCATTTTCGTCTTATACGAATTCCAAAGATGCTAGCGGTCATTTGCGCGATAATTCGAAGCTCGCTGAGCAAGGTATACTGTATTGACTAAAATCTTTCATAAATCCAATTTTTATTCATAGGTAAAAGTGTATCTGAACTATATATTAGGGGATTTTTGCGCAAGTTTTATCCGCGTCTTCCCGAAGAATGGATTTCCTGTATTTGTAATCGCCTCCTTTCTGATTCAGAATTATCATGTGTCGGTTCTCACCTTGGAATTACGGATGTCCTTCAATACTCCTTAGAGGAAAAACGATTTGATGATTCTCCTCTGCTACCAGTTATTAATCAACCTCCACCTAATAGTGCTATAGCTACCTCATTTCTTGCTCTTATCGGAGCCATTGCGAACGATCAGGTATTATTTTGCAGTTTTATTGGTAGTCTAATTTTATACTGAGTGAAATTCTTGTGTTTTTTGAAGTCATAGTGATAGTTTAGTTTTGAATATTAATTTATCAAAATTGGTGTGGCCTGTATTTCATCTCTGTTCTTTAAATACTAAACAGTGTAAACCTCATTTCGGGCATTTTGATTTTTATTGATCAGCAGGTTGAGAATGATCTTCCCTACTTTTTTTAGAGAAGGGCGTCCAACTCTCGTCAAGGTGAAGGAGTAGATTCCCGTTGCCAGCAGAAACTCAAATTTTCTCATTTTTTATTGATCAGTTTTAATTAGCTCAGTTAGTTATTTGGTTTAATGGACTTACGCTGCACTGACACGACTATACCGGATGTGTTGATTGAAATTAGAGACTTAGGAAATTACAAATAAATAATCCTAAGAAAGTTGAGAAATTTCTGATTTGAAAGACGGCCGCGTCATCGATGTATTTCACGTCTTGTAGGTTCGCTAATCCGTGTTTTCTAATTCGTGAGGTAAATGTGCTTAGCAAATAGTTTAATAAAAATAAGCAGTTTATTAAATGCTTGCACAAAAGCCTGCAACAGAACTTCTTGAATGCAAGGAAGACAATATAATCTGAATTAATAGTAGGATGGATGTGGAATGCAGCAGAATGGGGGTCTCTCACCAAGTAGGCCCCATGAGATTATCTATCTACTTAAGATGAGCATTAAAAATGCTTTCCGGAATGGGTTTGGAAGTTATTCATTTGGAATAACTTTAAGGTCTGTTTGGGTGGAAGAAAGGGCCTAACTAATAGCTTACTATTATCCCATATTGTTTACACTGATAACCCGGGCCTCAATATTAGTCAACCTTAACAACAAGCCACCTGCTGTCGACTCAGTTATTTCAATTCTCTCTCTAGAAAGCTGCAGACCTTTTTATTCGAGACTTCATATTGACTCGTTTGCTGACTCTGGAATTCTGCAGCGACTTCCCATTCCCTCTTCAAGACGAACCATTCAAATTACTGGCAGGCGTTTTGCGATTCTATAAACGAGGTCCACCTGAACCACGATTACAAAAACAAAGCAGTATGAACACCCTTCTGGCTTGCTATCAAGTTGGTATCTACAGCAACTGCCAACTGATTGGTGAAGGTAAATCTATAAAAGAAATCATGTTTATTCGTTCTAAAACTTAATGACTGGTATCATTTTTATACCCCCCCCCCTATAGCTGCAGGAGAAACAATTGATGTGGCAGAAAAGGAGGCAGCTTTACAAGCACTTAGAAATCTCTTTGGGATTCAAGATAACCGTCCATGGCTTCCCTTGAGTGGTACATATGTCTCTGTGGATGACATCCCCCCAAACCCTACACTTGAAGACTACCTTAGAACCGAGGAGCAGGTAGAAGAACAGCGCATCTAGATCAGCACGCTCACACATTTGTACATATATAGATCTGTTAAATAATCAACAATTGTCATGCAGTTGTTTTCTTTTTCATGGGCTAGAAAATATACGGGGATTGATAAGGATAAGAGGGATGGGAATTAATCGGTATCCATATCATCATCATCAGAAATATCGTCTTCATCTGCGGTGTTGTCGTCTTCTGAAGTATCATAGTCATTAACTTCAGGGTTGTCTTCTTGAAATTGGCATTGGGAGAGATCGCAACCGGCGGGAACCTTGGATATCATCCCTAGGATTTCTTGGTTCTTTCCAGCCCGCTGAAGAGCGTAAGCTTCAACGATCAGCTTAGCGACAGTATCCTGACTGTTATCATCTAAGTCCATATTTAATTTCTCAGAGAAGTAGTCTTCCAACCATCCAGCTACTTCAAGCTGATCAGTTTGTTTCTCCAAATTCTGATTTATGTACGGAACGAGAGCTTGAATTCGTGCCTTGGTATCTCGCCCTGCAGTAGATTGCTGTTCAGCGATGCGAAGGGCAGTCCATGAATCAAGCACTTTCTTAACATACTGAATAAACGGAGAATCCATTTTCACTAAAAATATAGATATTTAAGAATACAACTGGAATACTAACAGTAAGAACATCGAAAACCAAAAAAGTACGATACACACGCTTAACCGATTTGTAAGCTGCAGGACATTTATAGTGTATTTAAAGTACTTTATGGAAATAAAAGTGAACGTTTTTTAGTAAAAGTATAAGCTTTAAACGTAAACGTATATGTTAAAGTTAAAAGTTATAATATTAATAGTATTCAATGGGGAAGGTTAACAAACATTCGTTTGGTATAAGTGAAATTTTGATTTTTAAGTATTCTATAAAATTTTCTATTTATTGCCTCATAAGGCCCCATTTTTTGGGTAATTATTTTATCCAATGAAAATTTGCTTATCATATATTCAACCTTCGATCTACCAATTAGTATATTAGTTTACTTCATCCAATGGAATGTTGAGGCATTCAAATTGGCGATCTTACAAAATTTCCAACACTTCAGTTGAAGATTTATGTTGACTGCAGTGATACTTAAAATGTAGTATTTGATATACGTTAATTCAAGCACCAAGTAAAAATGTCCGATCTTGAAGCCGTGTTAGCCGATGTGAGCTATTTAATAGCTATGGAAAAAAGTAAGACTGTTGCCACTAAAGCGCCCAAGAAAAATATGATTCCTGACTCCAGGTATTTAGTCATACATTTGTTTTATTTAAATAGTATTCGCAGCGTTATGATGACTTATCTTAAACGACAGGGAAAGATATCTTTCGAAAATATTTTCCAGGAACGTTTAGGTATGTACAAGTCATTTTATTACGTATTCCATAGGCTTTATATTTTTCATCAAATTCTGCAAGTCTCAAGATTCGTCTGACGTTCAACTCGTTGAATTCTATGAGGCGATAAAAGATTTTGAACTTATTGACTCTGAACCTGAAAGAGCAAAAGAAGCCAAACGCATTTACGACACTTATATTATGAAAGAGTTGCTTTCCAAGAAATACGTAAATGCCATATTCTTTACGTTATTCTGTGTAGCGTTTTCCTTTGGATTATGTTCGACATGTCCAGAACAAATTAAATGAAGAGATAAAACAAAATTCCATTCCAAGACAACTTTTTTCGGTAATTTTATCTATTCATTTTCTTACTAAAACGATTAGATATACCTTGACGATTTGAAGATAAACATTAAGGAAATTTTCTACGAACCCTTTTTAAAAAGGTAAATTGGTAGTTTATCTTATGTCATTGTATTTTTAGCAAACATTTTACCCGCTACCTTCAATGGATGGATGTTCGATTGAATACAACTGTAGGTTTTATTTTTATATATTAATTTTTAGTGTTTTTACAGTTGAAGGTAATTTGAATTTTTATTTCCTCTCTAAAGTTAACAATGTCAGATTTCAGTGTGCATAGAATTATTGGTCGGGGTGGATTTGGTGAAGTCTACGGCTGCCGAAAACTCGATTCTGGCAAAATGTGAGTACTTAAATTCAAGTATTATTTAAAACATTTGAACTACTTTCCTAATATTAAAGTTTTTAATTTGGTCTTACTAACACAAAATTTACAATTTAAACAGATTTGTTCATCGTCTTTACGACAAACCTTGAATTTATAAACAACTAATCGTAGGATATGCTCTATTTAGGTAAATTTAAGATATTTTTTGGTCACAAAATATTAACACAATATTTCATGAAATTTATTTTTAATTTTAACGTGATATTCAGGTAGTTCGTTCTTAGTTTTATGCTTAGGTACAAAATGGCTATCAAATAAGTAGAAATTATAAATCAGAATGCGAAAATGTCTTTTTTTAAACGCGAATCTCGGGAAAGGAGATATCACATTATATTCACTCTGTTGGTCTGTTTTAATACAATTTACCCTTACAGAAACTAAATTTTATTCATGGCCTCGAACCCGTGGCCTCTGAGGCATCAGTTTTCGGGTCCAACCACATTGCCAACAAAACTGTATGAGTGGTCATTTTAAATATTTGCTTATTTTACTATTAGATGGTAATGAATGCGTTTTTCTACACTTCATATTCACCGTTTCCTTTCTCATTTTACGTCTTTCTAAAGAATCATCGACATCATCACTATCATTTATTGTCAGGTATTTTGACTATAAGTATTTAGTAAGGGAAATAAAATCCTATTGGCCATAAAAATCTAAAGCGTTCATTATAAGGAAATAATATCTTACAAATTTAAAGAGTAGTAATCTAGCTGATTTTTTTCTTTTAAAAATCATACCGTTGCGAAATGCTAATTTAGAGTATTTTCTGGTCATATCAATTTATTGACATAGACAATTGATTTCAAATAAAACGGTTAAGGACAAGTGATTTATTAGTACGAAAATCACTTTTTTAGCTTCATGTTAAGTTTATGGATCAATTATCAAATGACTAGAAGACCGTTAGATATGAGAAGTTTGAAGCGAGCTAGTTTGCTAAATATGTTGGGCTTCTTTCCATTAAGATACTTTGAAATGTTCACTCTCCTCTCTTCGTCGTAATTTCACATAAGTAATGATGGAGCGCAACCACATGGAAGGTTTTATGATCAACAAAATTTTATTATCTGTCCGCAAACAACTATTTTATTGCAGAGGAATAACTGGAGAGGATTTAAGCAGTTAAAAAGATATTTGTCTTAAAAAGCTAGCTTAAGTTCATTTGCGGCGATAGCATATCGTTAGTGGGTAAGAGTGAGAAAAGAAAAAGTAGATTATAATAATATTATAATGGTATCTAAAGTGGTCGACCAAACATCCAAATTAATTAACCCACTAATAAGAACTTGACGGAGGGACCATTAATTCATTCAAGTAACAGAAACTTTACCCTGAAATTTGGATATTGGAGCAAAAAGCCGTAAAAAGAACACTTTCCAACTTTGAAAAGCTGATTTCGTATGTCTTTTCTAAAGGTCTGACTTTAATTTGTTCGCCTACTCGATATTCATCTTTTAACTCCTACTGGACTGGTTTGTTATTTCTTATATTTAGGTGCCCCACAATGAAAAAATTTGAAATATTCTATCTTACTGTGGATGACAATAAAATTAGGGTTTAGGGAGCCAAAAAGGCTCCAGGATGGTTTGCTTTTACTTATTATTATTACCCATTTTGAAGTACATTTTTTATGATTGTAAGCTTTTATAACCAGTAGAGACAGAAAGGATAACAAATAGGATGTCAAATAGCCTGACATCATTGACATTCTAGATTCATTAGGTATTCAGCAGTGCACTTGATTTGTATACGTCATATTCAGGTACTATCCTCTGGGTTCAGAGTGATAGTTCATGTTCGCAGGTTTATTATCGAATGTTCTAAAGCGTTCATATTTCAAAACTTGTTTCCTTTGTTTGTGAGCAAACGCCCACACTCTGATGCCTAGAGCCTATTTGTCGATTTGGATAGTCATATTTTAAAATGAATTTACCAGTTTTACTTACTTGCTTAATGTTTAAGAAGATGCGAATGAATCATAGTGACACGGCCGACTATTCAGTTAAACGTTCCGATCTACTATCTCTGCATATCATAGACGCGAACTCACCTAAAACCCAATAATCAAATGGGGTCTTTTAACATTTGGATATTACATAGAAAATCGTACCTCCCAAAAGGAGTTAGAAAATCCAATACTTCCACAATTCAAATAAAGTAAGGCTCTTGATACTCTGACCTAATTTTAGGCTATATCCGAATCCCCTTCCATTTCCTACTGAGCCGTTTTACTATTTCGCGCGTTTGGATACTATCACATCCTTAAGACCTACGAAAGTTGTTTGGATCGCCATGGGTTATTTTTTTCTTATATTACCTAAGACATAAATAACTTTACAGCGTTCAATAGAGTCTATGTTAAAATTTATTCAAAATTCTATTAATTTTATAACTAATTATATCAGGTAATTGCGTAAAGGCAAATGTATATGACCAAAAGGAAGCAAGAATTAAAGAAAGCGAAATTTTTATTACTGTTACTGGGGCAGTAAAAGGTTTCCCCTTTTAAACGAAAAGTATGCAGTAGCACGCATTCCACGCATGCTTGCCTGCCGCTACATTTCGGTCACAGTTACATTTATTGAGGAAGAGAGGAGGTAACCAACGCTACAGCCAAACACAGAAAAACACTCTCCACACACTAAAAGCAACTTTATTATTGTTTTGAAGTTGCAATTTCCATATCTGACCTTCCAACGGTTTATTACGCTGGCTTACGTACTTTCGCTCTCTATCTTTCGTATTTCGTCACTATCTTTTGATTATCCTCCAGACTGGCGCAGTTTTCTCTTATTTGCTCATTCTTATTTCTCCATTTCTCCAAAAAATCAAAATTTTATATAAAAAAGTATTTATAATAGTAATATGAGAAGGATTACTGATCAACATAATGAACTGGTAAATTAAATTGAAACTATCCACAAAAATAAAAACATGCACACAATATGATATTTTAATATATCCATAATATTCGATCAGATACTCAACACAACTTTATTAAAAGAAGTTAATAAATGGAATCATAAATTAACTAAATATTTATTCCTGAATTTTGTAAATGAATGTTATATGTATGAACGGAGTGTTAAGTAAGAGAACTTAATATTTTGCACTATGGCACTTTATGTTTAATTTATTAAATTTTTGACTTGTTCTTTATAAAAACCTAATTTTCTCTCTGAAACAAGTGGATTCCAGTTATTCTGAATTGAGATTATGATTTGAAAGCCAAATTATTATCTGCGTCTTTATGTTAATGTCATGTGAAAATGCATTTTATAACGTTCAGTTTAATTAACTTGGCATTCTCCAGAGCATCTTACTTTTATTTATTTTTATATTAAAAAATACGTAAGAGTTTGTTGAAAATTAAAAAACTTCGTATATTATTTAATACATAGTAGAATGTCATTGGGTTTTCACTTTTTCCTTTCATTTTCACAATTCCATGAATTCATTATTTTCCCATATCCAGTTTCCAGTTTGTAACTTTTTCCGTGGATGAAAGAACAATTTTTTCTCTGCTTTCCATTGTTTTCCTTCATAAAATAGTCGGTAATACATACTCATTTGGATGTTCCATCAATCAGGCATCACGCAATATCCAATCCTATACTGTCCACATAGTTGCGATTTGAATGCTAGGCAGAACGAATGCCTGAATTAATAATAAATCATAATATATTTTTGTATGAGTGGCTTTATCCATTCAATATAGGATGGGGTGTAATTGCTATGGGATATAAGGTGAGACAAATGTATGAAGGTAACATGACCAACCACACAAAGTATACAGCCAGTCAATAGCTCCAAGCATTGATAACGTGAACTCATTCAAGAACTTCGGGGGAAAGTTCCGGAAATTTAAAGTTTAAAACATTAGAAAATTTAGAAAAAGTGGACAAACTGATTACTCCAAAATTCAAATGAAACAGCTCTTCTTTGGTGTCCCGAATTTATTCGCTACTTCTGGTCAATCCTCCTTCTTTATTATATTATTTTGTTCTCCCTTTTTAAATGTATTCCTTTGATTAATAGTTATACATTTTTTTGCTTTTTGCTCAGTTAATATGAAGCTGAGGGAGGTGCTATCATACAATCAGTTGAACTATATTTATACTTCTACTCAGTATTAGACAAAATAGAACAGAAGTAAAAAAATGTCCAAAGGAAAAAGAGCTGAACAGAATTTCATGTAAAGGGTGTATGAGGTATTTGAGAACACTTGTACTTTTGTAATTTAAACTAACCCGAAAATTATAATTAATGTATTATTTTACATCAGAAGATCTCAAGGCAGATACTACTATCACTAATTAAATGAAAAGACACCCTGTAACTGCAATAGTGTCTATAAAAGCGGAACACAGGAATTTTGAAATTGCAAGATCTCTAAAAGTGGTCACACCTCTCGTTTGCAAAGTTAGAAAGGGGCTGCTGAATGAAAACAATGGAGGCGAATTGGCCACCACGAGGAAGAGAAAAGAGCATTGCCAACGCTCAGCTGATTCACTCAGAACACCTGAGTTTGTGAGAAGAGTGCATGGCATGGCATGATAGACGAAAATCGTGGGAAGTCAATGCTTGACATGTTGCCAAAGATCTTTAAGTGTCTGGAGAAGTAATAAGGAATATTTTGTCATGACCTCGGATACAAATCATGCATTCTTAGGTGAGGTCAGTTGATGTCGACGAAAACATCTCAAAAGAATCATCCAGTGCGTACAAAAGGACTCTTGAACAAATTGAAGCACCTAGAAGAATGAAAGTGTCTTTGGTTTTTCTTCAATCTAAAAACTTCCATCAGAATGAAAAAGTCAATTGAAGAAACGATATGTGGGTATGTGAGGGCAGACCTCACTGAAGTTCCAACTCTCATTCGTGCGCACGAAGTTTCCAGCAAGCAACGGTGATGGTTTTCGATAGTGTTAGCAGTGAGGTGAGGAGCACATCATGATTCCCAATTTTTTCCACTGGGCCTTAGAGTCAATACAAATGCCTATGTCGAGACTCCTCAAACCATAGTTATTTAGCCACCTTGGATAGACAGCGTAGCCGATGGAGGAGGATCCTATGTCTTCCAACAAGACTCGGCTCCATCCCATAAAACTCTCCAAACCCAGGATTGGATGGATGGCGTAGAATTTTTATCATCATGTCACACATGTTGAGAAGGAAGTTAATAAGCATCTCCATAACATCAGATCCTCGTCTCTGATGGAAGCAATAGGCCGAGGAATGGAGAACATTAATTAAGGCCACTTGATGAAAGCTTGCAGTCCCTTTTGGATTCGAATTGAGTCCGTGATAGGAGCCAAAAGAGGATAATTAGAATAGAAGCTAGGTTGATGTTATGTTTATTTGTTTTATTAGAAGAAATTGCAAGTTTTAATCACTATCAGTCCTCAGATGCCTTATGCACCCCGTATTTCAGGAATGAAAATTCTCTTCTTTTTGAAGGTAATATTGCCAACGCTTATCAGATTGCATTTTTGATATAATGAACTCAGCACATAACTTAAACAACTTAAAGATGAAGTGAAGTATATTCTTCCAATAATTTATCAGTCAGATCAGTATTGGGTCTCCCTTCTCAAATCCCGATATTCTAAATCCTTTTAACTTAATTTGCTCAAATACATCCTGTAGAAGCTCCATCGCTATATCCTTGAGGAAATAATAATTATCAACATGACTTTTAAAAGAAAGCGTTTTATTAACATTCCTCTATCGCTTTGTGCTTCTCTTCAATCGAAAAGGGCTTATTTGGAAGACACTTTTTATTAACCTTTCCCATCTCAGATTTACTGCACTACAGCCAGCTGATCACATAGTATTGAGAAAAAAATAGCTTAAGATTTTCAAATGTTAAATAGTATTTAAGTAGGCAAACGGTAAAACAACGCGGAGTCATTGGTTTTCTTAAAATCCTTATTTGTCTAATCGTTAATTGCATTCGACTCGGCACTTTTTTTAGATAAAACTCGTCTGTTTTAATTAACTAACTTGTTTTCTTAAAATAATATTAATTGCAATCTATTTGTTCACTTTTTCACCAGTTCTTTCCGCTTTACTTACTTTATTTGCTTTACTGAATCAATGAAGATGAGATGAAGTAAGGTTTTCCTCTTCTCCACTCTCGTGTGACTGTGTAGAGAAAATAAATAAGTTTTGAGTGAAAAATAAATCAATCAACAAAGTTGAACACACTTACAGAACTCTAAATGATTGAATTGAATGGAAATTTGAAAATTTCATCCTTGTACTGATAGGATTTCATTATTTAAGTAAAAGGGTGAATGGTTTAAATTATAGAATATTTGATCAACATTAACCTTCTTTGTACAGACTTAACATTAAATCAAAATCAACCTGAAAAAACGGAAACTAATTATTTTCATCTGAATCTGTAAATTCAATCCAATTAGAATGGTTTATGGTTGTTTGCAAAAATATTTAGGTAAAATTGAAATAAATCTTAATGTTAATTAAAACAACTATAACAGATTAAACTGATAAGGGAAAATTATGGTATGTATATGAAATAATTTAAAAGATCGCTTGAAAAATGTCACCTATTAAGTTCCATTTATAAGACAGTAGATGACAAATTATAATTGCTTTTTGTCAAAAATTTGTTATATTAATAACCTAGGGAGAAATCAGAAAATATTTCAATTTTATGGTGGGAAAGCATTTGAAGAGAGGGAACAACAAAGCAGTTCAATATTGGTTAAGGAAAGGATCACGTGAGGTTAGAAATCAAAGTCGGAACATCAAAAGAAACCGTCCAAATTTGACCTTTGAAATCAAATTCCAATCAGTTTACTTCTCAGGCGTGCCCCGATGTTTCATTTTCGTATTTTTCTTTAAAGCTGCCCTTATTTCTTGAGTAAATTAATAGTCTTGGCATCCAGGGGTTATTAGATGGTTTATAAATTTTTACGGTTGGTCAACCACTTCGTTGATATATATTTTTCTTCTAATTACGAAGAAACAAGCAAAAATGGCAAGAGATAATACTTTTTAACCTTGAAGCTCTAACTAGAATTTATTCAAGACAAATTCTAACAATATATTTATGCATTTGTTTTCAATAACTAAAATTTTACGAACCAGTCATTGATCGTCTGATAGCAAAGCATAAATAAAATTTTATGATTCTACAGTCTTAAAGCAGATGAATTTTTTGAGGCAAGAGGTATTAAATGCCTACTTAATTACTTATTTATCTACACTATTCTATAAAAGTTAGCAAAACGCACACAGGATCTCCTGCTTTTCCCACTGAATCACCTTTCCCTAGGAATGTTTGGATCTCCTGATAAAGCGACATTAAGGTGGTCTGAACAATCTGAAAAGCCCACTTAGTAATAACTGAAATACTTTCTCGTAAATATTCACATACACTAATTAAATACTACTTCGAATGCACGTTAACTGGGGCTTTGGAATACTGCTTTAATTCATGCAAAGTGAACCACTTTCCTAGACCTTAGAAATAATTACTCTCAGGCTTTAATTTCTGATACAATTCTCGGCCAATTGAAATATTATATAAACTGGCTGGTAACGACTGTAATTACTATTGCTACCCATGAAAGTGCAATAAAACTGTTTACAAATTTTGATCATGGGATGGTATCTGGACACGCAGTACGGCAAAATACTCCTGTAAAGGATTAACCGGGTATGTAAAGAATTAAATATATTACGAGTTCTACTTAATTGAATTATGGAAGTACTGTGTATCCATAATAATAAACCATACTGTCATGTCGGAATCTTATAAATATCAATATTCGTGATTATATCCTTTGTTTTTTGAATGAATTCTTGTTCTCAGTATTCAGAGATTGCTGAACAGTTGATTTACTTGAATAGTTAATCATACTACTTCACGGTATATGTATTTTCTTACAGCCATAGGTAGGAAGATAATACTAATTAATTAAAGAGGTAAGAAATATGACAAATTCTCAATAATTTAGGTCATTTTCTGTACTAGTGGAAGTCATCTTCAGGATTCCAAATAGTTAAAAAGCTTTTTAATTTGAATCTTTTGGTTACATAAAAATCTGTCATTTTTAAACATATTGCCATGGTCAGTGACTAAAAACGAGACAAGTAGATCATAAACTCAAATAAGGACTTTTATTAATATTAGGACCCTATGAGTTGTAAAATTCAAACATTTACTATGATAAAAGTGAGGTCTGCCTATCCTTAAGCAAAACTGTATTTTTGATTGAAAACTTATTCTTAACCAAGACAAATAAAAATATTACGATTTTCAATATTAATCAAATGAAATACGAGGAAGGATAAAGTGAGGGTGAAGTGAGTGGACCGAAAGTGGTGAAAGTGAAATTTAATTAAATCCCGTTTACAAACTTTTTACTATCTATTTCACCGCATCATATGTCAGTGTTTCAAAATTAAAAATTTCTGCATTTGAACCATTGATACCATGTCTGAGATATTAGAAATTTATAGGCCGGCTGATTAAATTGAGAAATCGATTGCGCCATCTCGATAAATCTTTTTTTTTGAAAGCCAATAAGATACCAGAAAAATTTCAAACATATCAGAGCCCACTAGATGATTTTATTCACAGTAAATTGTATTAATACTGAATAATAAAAAGGAAATTTACCAAAGAAGAAATCTTCATATGTTAATTATCTTTTCAATATATGATATTTCTGTTTCAGTTATAAATCAATAATTAAAGTAATACACCTCCGTTACAAATTAAAAACATTTATGTGCTCTTTATTTTTTCCCCAAAATGAATTTAATCCTATAACTAATGGCTAATGAACCTTCTTACGTTTGCTTTTTATGTTTAAGGGATATATTTTAATAAATAACTACATTTTAAATGACTTAGTAATGTTGATGAAGAAAATTAAGTTTTGAAATATTTCAATAATATTATAATCAAGTGTTCTTTCAATGTCTATTTAAAATAAGCAGAGAAAAATATAAATCGACCCCCATTTCCTTCCTTGATTTCCATTTAGAGAAGGCTTTCAACCTTTTTGAAGTTGAAGCAGAATCCTTTAGCAGGATAATGATAGTGTATGATGGGGAAAAATGGCCAAACTAGTGCCCTTTTAAACACAAGCAGTTGCAAAATTTGACTGAGAAGTCGATGGAAGAATTTTTCATCAGTTAAAGAAGAATAATATTGCAATCCGTAAAATAAAATTGCTATTCCGATGGAGCGTAAAGCTCACAATAATGATGCTAGATAAATAAAGAAATTGAGAATCGGCTTAGAGGTGGGGAGAATTATTAATTTGTTCATTAAAGGACAGAATAAAATCAACAGTCCATTCACAGTTACAATAACACAGCCGATGCATATCACGCTATTTAATTTGTTCGGTTTATTCTAGAAATTCGTGAAAGTTTAGTTTAGAGTTTTTATAACAATGTATTTGGTTATGATGGACGACGAAACTATGCTGACATTATCGAGTCATCAAAATGTAAATGTCACACGAAATTTATATTTTGCCTTTACTTGTCAAAGGCCACATAATTTCATGGGCAAAAAGCCAACTAAGGGCATAGCAATCATGAGGATTTTGGTTAAAGGTTTGGAATAAAAGGTTGAAAATAGAACAATTAGGGGAAAAAACTCTTCTAAGGCAAATGATATTTCATTGGCGACGAAAAATAAACAATCCTTGAAGCTAAAATTAAAATTTTAGAACGATATTTATTAGAGTACCATGAAATTTATTATCTACGTTATTATTAGTGATTAACAATTAATTAACTTAAAATCATTTAAAAATGAACATTGTGAGATTGAATTTCATTAAAAAACCAGACACATTAAAATTTTAGTGATCAATTAAATGCAATATATTGAAAATAAATTAGTTTTGATTGAAGTATAGCAATAAGTGCTATGCGAACAATATAATTGTTAGTGAAAACATTATTTCTAACTGCTCAATAATATCTTATCCGGATTAACTTATAAATGAAAAGTTGCAACTTTAAACGTCAAATATATGGATGTAATAAATCTGCCACTATTCTGATTATAGTGTGCGAAAATTTGATATATATCTGTGCACTTCTCATATCGTACCTGGTATTTTTTATATTTTAAGGTATAAAGAAGAATAATGCAGAATAATGGAAGTTTTCTTTCATTAATTAAGATAATAGTTATAACTACCAGCGATAGCGAAAAATAATTACAAATTTCAATCATGGGATAGTATCTGAACACTAGAAATAACAAATTAGTTCAGAAAGGGTTGAAACAGGGTCAAAAACGAGTTTATAATGAGTCTTATTGAATTTAGGAAGCACTGATTAATTCATTTTATCATTAAATGCGTAATTCAATTTAAAATGTTCAAATGTCCCAAAGTTAAAATTTTATGATTTGGTCGTTGAATTTCCGACCTAATTCCTATCCAGGCTAAGTTGATCTCGTGAACAAACGGATTTAACTAAATAATCGATTATGTCATTTCGAATCTTTAGTGTCTTTTTATACCCATGAAAGAGTAGATGAAACCTGAAAGACTTTTCAAACATGATACAACTTATTAGAGTTTTCTCAAGTTAAATTCTATTTATAAAAAAAAATAAGATGAACATATTTCAGATATTAATTAGCCTTAATATTAAAGTTACAAATCTCCGATCTTTATTTTGCTTTTGATCATCCTACCCTATTGCATAGTTGTGTTTTATTACTCTTAATTAATTTTTATTTGTCTCATCTTTGCTCTGCTAATTCTACTAACTGCGAAATATCATATAGAATTACTTTCCTTCTCAAACGTAGGAAGAAAAAGATGAATTGAATCGGCAAGACCACATCCTTTTGATTAAATAATACCGATTAATTAGCGAAGGACATTTTAAACAAACGTTTACCGTAATTCAGGGAAAGAATATTGAAATTTGAATTTCGGAACATGAACTGCCCATTTATTAGATATTGTACAACTTGTTTCCAAACGTCAAATGAAGTAAGACTCTTTGATATCTTCATGCCGCTCTCTGCAATTTTATAATCTTCTCCACTTTATAATTTTTTGGACTTATTGTTATTTGATGTCATTTGCTTCCCACAATTAAAAGTTTTATTGTTGTGGGTGATAATGGGGAGTTTTGATTGAATAAAGCTAACAATAAGCTCCGCAAACTAATCTGCATCTAACTAATCTGAGGCATCTGGACACATCAAACCAACGCCGTTTATAAATAAACCCTTCCAACGCCCACCAGCAAGATTAATTCCACTTTCACAATTACACTTCTAACCCATATTTAATGACCTATTTTTTACTCAATGTGTGTACGCATCAAAGATAATGACCTTGGGGAGTATATTTATGTGGACTAGTGTGAATTGACTTATTTTATATTCTTTTGTGTCGAAAAAACAAGATCAAAATATCTCAGGTAGAAATTGAGCTTGGTATTAGGAAGAGTAACATAAGGAAATCAGTAAAGACTCGATGTTTCTAAACTTCGGATTTGCCCTTTCGTACAGTTCTTATAGAATCCGTCTACAATGCAAAAACACTTCAAGTATCCTCTACTGGATTTTTGGTGGTCGATCAGCCATATTTAAATATTCCATAACGTTAGATATCGCCCGAGTTAAAACTCATCTGCTTACAAAAGGAAGCATATATCATAAATGAGCAAACTTAGAAGTTCAGATGAGTTACAGAGTCGTTGGTTTGGATAAGCAAGCGATGTTATTTCGAATGACCAGGATATCTGGACGGCACAGCATATGCGATTTGACGTAACAGAGCTCATTAGCGTTTACGTAAGATGAACTCTAATAATATTTATTAAATGCATTATACGATTAAAATATGCCACGTGAATGCATTTAAACTTTTTAACTTTTACTGAATCGGAATTTTAATGTATATTAGATTGCTCTTAAGTATAAGTGAGAATATACCTTTTGAATAAGTAATAACTGTCTAATTTGCACTGATAACTTCAAAATTTATTATCTGAATTTGTATTTATTTAGATAAGTAACTCCTTTATGAGTTAAGCTCCTAGAATTAATTTTTAGCAATTTCTTTGGGCGAAAATGAAAAAAATAAATAAAACTTCAATTTATACAATTTTTTTGTTGTTCGATATTAAATTTCTTATGAAACGAATTATCTATACCTTAAAATCAGTGATGCTCATTTAGAACGATACTTTCAAAAGGCTGATCTTCCAGATGCCTTATATGTTGATGCTAATTCATAGATTCCATTTATTCAATCAAAATTCCTATTTTCACATATTGAATAAATGCAACAGATTCTAGCTTCCTGTTTCTGTAGACAGTTTGCCTCATCCGAGGGTACCAAAAGGCAGAAAACTTGGGTCCATTTTGCTTAAAAAACAATTAAAACTCTGTAACTGCATTTATATTAAGATGGTTGCAATCAAGCGGACGACCTTTTCCATCATATTTGAGTCATTGATTTTATAGGTTTTAAATGAAACTCATGAATAAGCTAAATCAATTTTAAATTTTAATAAATAAATTTTATAGACGAACTGACATCTGGAAAATCTGCACCCTTTTCCTGGATTCCCGTCCAAAAAACTGGGTCGAAGAGATACACAAACATATATTCAGGGAGTGTTTAAGTTATTTCTTGACAAGTAGATTGTCTACCAGAAGAACGCTTCTTGATAATTAGAAAAGACGTATAGATTTCTTTATGACATCAATTCAGCCTCGCAGTCAATTAGTTCAAGATAATGCAGATATAGAAGAATAATCATTTTTTAATTTTTCTCTGATATTTTCCAGTCGGGAATCAGAGCTACACTTCTAATACTGCGACACAGGGCTCTGTTACAAAACCGACCCTTTAGGCAAAAGTGAAAAACAAATATACTTTGAGAAATTAAAGTTTCTCTCACAACTTTTATCCACAACACTCAATTTTCTCTTTACAAATTATTTTGCCTTTTTCATGCCAGTGATTTCTTTCATTAAAATTATCTAAAACAAATATTTTATGGCCATCAGATTATCAAATAATGGTCGCCTTCTTTAAATTTAGTAGGTTCAGTAGTGTCACAGTTTTGCTTGATTTTCTTTCCCCCTCGAGGGCTTCAATAAATTTCTATTCTAACGGTTGTTTGTTTATCAGCCACCACCTTTTGAAATACCGTCAGATAAAATTCTAACCAAAACTAGACTTTCAGTGGCCTCGCTAGTTTTAAGAGACTCCTTTAAAATAAATAGAGCTAATAAATTACTAATATGAAAGTAGTTAACAAAAAAACGAATTTTTAATTTTACGGAAAGTTCTTCTTGGCATTTTTTTAAAAACTATATTTCCTGCTTAAATGCGCGCTAATTATTCAACTGTTTTTTCTCGAATTATTATTCAAAAATAAGGAAGCATTTTTTGTACAATAATTGCTTCCAGTGGAAATGGGATCTTTAAATTTTGTTTTGACATAGCTAGTCTAAAACACTTACACACTTCATATTTCAAACGAGTGTAGCGAATAAGATGTCGGCTGAAAATTAAGCCAATTTAAATGCAGTCATCCTTTTCGTATTTGCATCTCCTCAGTTAATTTTATTTCAATATCCATTGTTAGATGGCTGATTGTATCTTTCGGAAGTACTAAAACCGGAAAATTACCGTAAATATTTGCCTAGACACTTTAGTTTATAGTTTAAAAACGAAAATTTTCTAAATTTTTTGGAAAATAGTTGCAAAATACTTTATTTTATGCAAATATTTTATTTTTACTTAAATATAATTTATAATCGCACAATTCATTCAATTTAATTAATCACATAATTGTTTCGCTTTACTTTCGTTTTCTGCTACCTGAGAATTGGAAGCGCAATTCGGAAGTGTGTTCAAGGACAAAATGAACACGATACCAATATTCTTTTAACATCACCGCTTTTGTTAAACACAACTGGTGGTCGTCTTAGCGTTTTGAAGTTTGGTCTACGCACCAGAAACAACAAAATAACATTTAAATATGAATTTTAAAATGCATAAACTAAGTGTAATGGGCTATCTTTAGTCATAATAAGGGTGGAAAGCATTTAATTTAAACACAGTTACTTCAATTTTTGCGAAATTAGATTTTAAGTATATAAAAATGAAGAAATAACAATGTTGAATATCTTTTTGGGTTATTTGCAATGAGTGTTCAGTCTCTACCCTTCTGCTGTATTTTTTCCCTCTTCAATTTTAGGATTTTAGCATTGAAGGAGATTTGGAGAGAAGATATAGATTAATGCCATTTCTTTGGATTCATTTCTCCCCCAGCAAGTGTAAATTGCGCACTTCAAATATTGTAGCAATTTTTGAAAGAAATATTATTTTCCTCTTTACATCTCTTTCACATAAGTTCTTTTCATACATATTTAAGTCAGCCTGTAAGCCTATAAATTTAAGCATTTAATATTTAAATTAGAAACAGACGCACCTATTGAAATTCCTGAAATTGCTACTATTGTTAATCATGACATAATAAAGTTTAAATCACTGGAGAACATCGGCGTAGAGAAAATATGCAAATCCGATAAGTTATAAAACGAAGGAGAGGGTTAACAATAGTTACATAATGAAACCAAGACATCACAAGTCTTACTTAAAATGAACGTGGAAGCTTTTTTGAATGAAATGTTCAATTTTCATCATTTGCCTCTCAGATTCCTGTTTAATGTATCTAGAGCTCGTTAATTGGTCTATTTCTTTCAGTTGTTGGTCATAAAATCCAGATTTACTTGTGCCATTTTACAACCATGAACACATGGAGAAGGCCAGCTGCGATACATTTAACATAAAAATTACAATGTGGTTGCTTTGTTCAGTTTCTTTGCTAAAACGTATTTGTAAATCAGCTGAAAATTAAATTGTTATGAAAACTTTTCGGTAGTATGAAAATGCTTTCATATTATATCACACTTGTAATTCAATTTTGATTTGCAAATTTCTGTGTTAAAAGATCTGGTTTAAATAATTATTATTGGATTATTAAAATACCTCATAGGACAAATTTTACCTTTTTCCATTTTGTAGATACATGACGTCTCAAACTGTTTTATTAATTGCTCAATCTTATTGTTCAAAAATGAGAAAAAGTATTTAAATGAAATGAAATTTTTAAAATAAATTCGGAACAGATGATCCTGTTGCTTTTATTCACTCTTTTTTAGAGTGTATTAGAATCTTGAATGTTAATGATTTCTAAACTGAAATATTAAATATTGACTTGTTCATTAATTAAATTATACTTTATATTGATTTGGAAGTTTTATATATTTTATAAAACAAAACATTCCTAAATGTTTGAGAGTTAGATAAGACAATGTATTTTGCTGATTTTTTAACGGGAGAAAGTGCAGATTTTGAGATGAAAAGTGAAGATTTTTTGTAAAAGTCAAGTCATTAAAAGAATTCTTATTTATTTTAAAGCTAAGATCATTAGATTGCAATTGTCTAGTGCACCATTTTGTTGCATCATGAACTTAGGAATAAACTCCAAAACTTCCAAATCGCATCCTTGAGTTTCTCTTTGATATTTAATGTTTGTCGTTTTCAGGTCCTACCATTTGAATTGAGAAAGATGGCACCCGCGAAGATCAGATACAATTGATCTGATTAGTTGATTTAGCGCAAGAAAGAGGCGGGTGAAAATTAACGATGTGGTCTTTAGAGGCAGAAGAGTGAAATTCAAGAACTGCACTCAGTTTTTCAGGCATTCGAACGTAAAAGTCCACCTAGAAGGCATATTATTTAGCAGTTCACTCAGAAATAATTTTCAAATACACTTCAAAAGTAATTTAAAGTAATTTTGCTGAAAAGGGTAAAAGTTCATAAAAATCCATTTTCTCCTAGTGAAATTTGCCCAATTTAGTTCTTAAAATATTCTCATCTCTGCCAATTTTTTTGGCAGAAGAAACGTTGAAGGCACAACTTAAGTACGCAAATTAATTTGTTCAGAAATATTTAGCTGCTGGAGGATGCTTTACACTTTAATGGAAGTGCCATTAAGACGCAGAAATTAACAGTTGACATTTGTGACACAAAATGCGCGTTTGTGAATGAAACGGCAATTATAAATACTGCAATTTGTGTTCATTTCATCAAATTATGCTTTTAAAAATATTTGTTGGAATAAACTCTTTTATGCTAGTATTGAACAAGCAACCAAATAATCGAGTTTTCTTTGATTAATTCCATAAAAATTTATAACTTACAGCATTAAAATGAGAGTTGCAATACGTTATCGTGAATTTTTTGTTGAGTATATACATTAATATATCATTTTTGTAGTTCATAATTCTAAATTATTGACGAGTAAAACAAATTTGGCTTTAAAATGTCAAGCCTTGCAACTGGCATTTAGGGTGATGACTTTTTCGCCACCCTCTTCTGTTTTAACAGTGCAGATACCGCTCAAAAATGATTCTTGGTAGTCTTAATCTGCCAATATTGGCTAATTTCGATATGAATTCTCTATCATTAGTATACAATTTGTAATAATTACTTCAAATTTATTACGTATTGTTGATTAAGAATCATATTAGTAAATCGCCAAACAGAGCTACATTTTGCATTTAATTATGCTTTGATTCTTCTTAATTGTAGATTAACTTTTAAGTCAGAGTCAGCCGAAAGTGATACCCTTTCGCAAAATTTTGTTAAAGTCTTTCTGAACGCTAAACGCTGTTGCAGAATGAGTAGGACAGAGTAAATCTTGTATTTTTATTTCACACTTTAAAGGAAATGCGATTAATTTCAAATATTTCAGAGTCTGCTTCTCTGAAATCCAGCTTATTGAAACTGCGATTTTAATTAAGTACATTGAAACACAAAGTATTGTGTCACTATAAAGCATTTATTAATAAACACATGGTCCTATCTGTTTGTATAAATACTGTTCATTAAATTATAAATTTAAATAAAATTTCGGGTTGTTCAATATCACCCATGGAAGGAAGAAGCCTTTGCTTTAAACTGCATTGTTAATATTAAGAAAAGTCGATGAGCTTACTCGGACAAAATGGAATAAAATTTCTTGGGTAATTAATCACCATCCTAAGTGTTCACTTAGATTACTTACTTAGGGGAGGAAAAAATTTATAACTTCAACCGAATTTGTCGGAGAACATCTCTTAAAAAATGAGTTTAGTTGTAAGCAAA
>CAADRB010000014.1:1800453-1851390 GCA_900708905.1 Hymenolepis diminuta | reverse complement strand
AAGAGGATTGAATAAGCACATATTGACGACTTTTAGCTTTGCTCAACCTAATTGTCACATCAAGTCAGAGTAACTTGACGTTTGTATACAACTGACCAATAGACGAAGGTGTGACGCACAAACTGGGCCAAAGCAATTAACTTTCTGTCTCACTCCCTTTCTCAAACGTAGTTTTGAAGTGCCAAATGACTTTCCATTTCCATCTAACGAATCCTTCCTCATTCTTCTCCCTCCTTTCGCTGCAAACTTCCAATACCCTGTTAGTTTATCTCAATTCTTGTTCTTCTAGATTTGAGAAGGGTTTCTGGACCTTGTTAGTCTTCAAAATAACGAGATTTGTAGGATATATCATCAAGGACTTACTAACTCAAGAATATTGCTACTTTTAGGGAAAAAATAACTTCTTGATTTGTCTTTAAGAAAATGTGGTTCTTGTTTAACAATTTAGTCTTACATTACAACGATTTTGGCATTTTTTGGCATATATTCTTTGCAAACAGACGGCTCGGAAGAATTTATGCATTTTTAAAGTTACTACTGCAGTTCTTACCGATTGGCAGGTTTTTCAGATAAAGGTGTCCGTCGACGTATCTCGTTGTTTTATTTTTAAAAGAAATAGGAAAACAACCTGAGAAATCATTTTAAACGCTTGCATCAAAGGTAAAAAAGCTGTTATAACCAATGACAGACAGATGTAAAATGCATTTCCGTACAAAGTATTTTACATGTTATAAGATTATCTTAATTTATAAAAAAATTTTATTCTTTGAGTACTATCTTATCAGCAAATAATATTTGAATCACTAAACCTCTATTATATCAGAAGGAAGTATCTTCATCAACACTCAAGACCGTACATTTAATATGAATATTAGCATTAAAATATAAGTGAAACTCTATCAAATTTTGCAATTATTTTGCTTTCTCATTACAAATTACTGAATAAATATTGATTAAACACAAATTTTTGTGCGCACAATTTTAAGGAACTTTTGAGTGTTGCATTTGACATTGCAATATTATTATGCAAGTGTTTATTAATCAAATATTTTATTTGGTAGAAAGAAGCTCCACGTATATTTTCTTTCATTATTAAATCTTAATCTTTTAATGAACAACTGTGTTAGATTTTATTTATTTTTCAAGCAAATCTAACGTTGCATGAGACGAAATTTCACAGTGTGCACTATTCATTACTTATAACTTGTCCTTAAAGTTATCAACAATACTTCCAGCTTGCACAAGTGTAGATGCGATCTAATTATTTTAAACGGATATGCTTTTCCCATTTTGAACTCTACAGTTATTTATTCGACATTTTGTCAAAGGTTGGAGCGGTTAGTGCAAACAGATTTAAAAAACTTCGCGTTCATAGATTCAAATTTCATCGTTTATTCTCTGAATTACCGATTAAACTCTTGTCCACGATGTCAAGTGCTTATTAGAAACATTACTGTAATATAAATTATTGCCTTTAAAGTAAAATTGAAATTCACTCCTGAAACGTGGGAATTGTCGGATTCACTTCATGTAAATATATAAATTTCTCTGTCAGTGATTTTATCTCCATCCCTTCCTATTAGTGTGACTCACATTTTATGGAAAGGCGATAAAATCCCTCGCAGTTATATTTAAACCACCATCAGCAGCATTAATGCATTGCTGCAAACACCCTACTATCAGCAAAAATAATAAAATTGAAGTGAGAGGGTGAACAGTGGAAAGAGAACAGTTAGATTGCAGTTACTGCTAAAGAACGTATTTAAATTTTCGGCATCAATAGAGAAGTATTTCACTAAGTTTATCTTTCCACTTCATTTAGAAAAGAAGAACAGTTTATGCTCGTGTCAAATCTAGAGTTGAGTAGAGAGATTTAACGGAATGAGAGAAAAATATCTAAATGTTAGCTTTGAAAGGCAAAGAATTCTGATTACGATTCGTCTTCCGTAATATCCAGAATCCTACTGGTTTGTACAATTTGAAAGTCTCGAGACTTAATTATGTGACAGATCGGATGATAACTGAACTGAACAAAAGGAACTTTATATGAGTTATTAAAATCATCCATTTCATTAACCAGTTCTATTTTATAGCTGAAAAGACCAGAGGTGCACATTTGTGATCGAGCAGGTTTAGCAGTTTAAATGATGACACCATTTCCGCCGTATTGGCTACAAATTCATTCACCGCTAAGCTTTATTCAAATACCATCCTTATGATTTTGCCTTTTTTATTACCTTACGTCTTCTTTGAACAGTTTTCATGATTAAAAACTGAAGTTACTCAGCCTTACAAATTGAATTACAGAAGATGTATGTTCATATTTGAGCAAAATGGTCAGATTTTTTGATTTGTAGGTAAAAATTGAGCTATAAGAGCAAAATTTTTTTATAACCTCCTAAAATATTCCAACTGACCTAAATGATCAAGAAAGATTTTAAGACAAACAGGTAAAAGTGAAATACTCTGGGAATTTGCTGTCACCGTTTTTAATTCAATTGAGATTTATCGAGATTTTCACTGTTTTTCAAAATAAATGATCATTCTTTAATATTCTCAGTCTGTCGGTTTTGTCTTTTATCTAGTGCTTTTTTAGTAGAATGTAAGATTTGTTCAATGTAGGAATATATTTTTCAATGCCGAATCTTTCATTTGAAATGCGACAATTACTTTGTTACTTAAAATTTATATTGGCGATGGATCATAACCTATATTTCGGTCCATCAGATCATTTCTTTATGTGAATATTGACCCCTTTTTCTGTTGAATATGAAATGAATGAAAATCTTATTGCATCTCGTACCTGTTAGGGATATTAAGTAGTGATAAAAGATAATACATGCCAATCTTACGCATTAAATGAAAAAATGAAGTGGATTGTTTTTTAAAAATATATCACTAGCTTGAGACTGAAAATAGTCCAGCCTTTTCATCCCAGCGCCAAAATACTCATTAACAGTTTTAACTAAACTTGTTAGGCGTGGATGTAAACTTTATTGTCTGATAACTGCATGCATGAGTGGCTACATTGTGAATGATGAAATAGCCAGCAGGTAAAAGGTGTGACTGCATCTAGACATCAGATTGCTGTGCTTGCTCAGTGATGAAGAACGATAAATTTTTCTCAAAGTTAATTAAGTCCATCAAATTTGTTCAATTGTCATCTTTAAGCATCAATCTATTTTAATTATTTTTCTAAATGGAATATGAACCGAGACTTAGCTCAACTTAACACGTTTTCATTAGGACGATCACTTAATGTACACTTAATTGATCCAAAACTCATTGCTAATGTATTGTACTAATTAAGGCAAAATCATAAAACAATTTTGTAATTGATCAATCATAGTTATGACAAGTTAATAGCTGAATTCGAGTAATTTTAACACTTTAAATAAAATGGAAGTGATAATAAAAAATAAATCGTTTTTTGCCTAAAACTTGAACGAGATTGAAGTGATTGACAAGGTAATCAATCTACCAGTCATATTACAAACTAACTCGACGGATGGTTTGATCGATAAGTTTGAACATGCCTAGTCCCTTAGATAAATAGACCTGCTTGATAATATCCTCGCTTAGGAAGAGCGATTTTAAACAGCATTTTAGGTCTCTTAAGCACATATTGAACATATTTGTCAAAATTTTCATGTTGAAAAAACAATTTCCGCCTTACTACGAACCTATCCATGATGTAAATCATGATTATCGAGTCAAATGATTTATTGGAATAATAAAGCTGAAAATTTTCCAAAAAATACGTTATTTAAAATTAAATAGGAAATAATAAAACCTTTCATCTCATATTTTATTACTATTTTCTGCATTTTTCCTCGAAAATAGTTGTAATAACCAACTTTCATCTTTTCAACGCATACTAGGGCAGTCACTGTTATTAATAACAGTTATTCAGCAGGATCAACAATTATTAAAAAGAATAACGAATCCTAATGAATATAATTTTGAACAGATTGCAAATTTGCTAGATAAAAAAGCTATCCTAATTTTGCAGTTTTATTAAAATGAACATTTTCAAGAGTTATGTACCTCAAGAAGATGTTTTTGTTATTGTTCAGGTCACCGAAAACGTTTCCAAGTTTTAATTATGGAAAGGCAATTGAATAATTAGGTAGCAAATTTGTCCAACGAGATATTAAACAGGAAAGGTGGTCTGTAATAAGTAGGTAATAAAATTATGACATTTAGCGCCTTTGATTATTTGAACCCGCGAGATTAAAACTGTATATATCCTCACTATGGGAATATTTTCAGAACATCACGTGATACACCTTAAAACTTATTATTTGCCAGTTGATTTAAAAGAAAGATTTGTTGATAGAACTCAGCGGCTAAGATTTCTATCGGCTTCTATAAAGATGAATTGAATTGTGCAAAAATTTTAATGTCTTATGGAGGAAAAATGACAGAGAGTATATGGCCAAAACTTAATGAACGGGGAGAACGTTTAGGGCGTTTGACTATAAGCTTAGCTAGGTTTAAAAATGTATACATATTTACTTATAGTTAATAGTATTAAGAGGGAAAAACCCACAAAAAGGTTGAAAGTTAATTACAAACAAAAGGAAGTAGATTACATCACCAGGCCAAATTTGAAAAAATAAGATAACGCTAAAACCTAGGTCACAACGAACAAGTATAAAGTTATGGAGCCGAAGTAACCTCATGTGGTTTTATTAAGCTGGTTTTCGATAAATCAACTCAGTATCTGTAATGGCAAATTAAAAACTAAAGCCCCTTAGATGGCATTCATATTTAATATCAGTGTCTGCCACAATTTGACCGTTTTATTTCTTATGTCTATGAAATTTGATACAAATCAGAACTTTTTTTCCAAGCATTGATTGCCAATCATGAAACATTACCCATTAAAATCTTATTGCGTGACATATGAAAGAATGAAAACACCCTATCTTACCCTCCCTAAAAAAATTTCGTTTAGTTCAATATGTGTTTTTGTTTATCTGAATTTATTTGTGAAATAAATAAGAATACAACATTTTACTTAAGTGGCTTAAATCACTGCACGAAAAACTTATCTTAACTACAAGTGAATAAATAAAAACCAATTGCTAATGAGATAATAAAACAGAATTTATTTGAATTGACCAGACTTAATTTGAGTTGATGAGAAGGTAACGTTCTTTGTACGCGCCTTTACTTTTAAACATCGTATGTTCACGTAAATTGAAAATATTTTGCATAGTCAAGAAGAACTGGGCACTGAATTTGACCATCAAGAGATTGACTCTAGTTAAATTACGAAAAATTAAGCTGTCCACATTCTTTTAAAGAACAGTTCATTTCATGATGTTCTGATATTCAAATCTCATGCTTTCTCTCTCAAGTTAATACTGCGATCATTTATGCAAGTTTCAAAACATTTTGAAGGATCGACTTAATATTACTTATGGTTAATAACGACATGAAGCTTCATCTTTTGTTAACAGGATGCATCACCATTTATTGTCTGCATGACCTACGCATTCCAAACCCCCGAAAAACTCTGTTTTATCCTTGACCTCATGAATGGCGGTGACCTGAACTACCATCTGAGTCAACGTGGAACTTTTAGTGAAGATGAGGGCAAATTCTATGCAGCGGAAATAATTCTGGGTCTCCAACATATGCACGAAAGAAATATCGTCTATCGTGACTTGAAGGTACGCATATTGCGAATTAGTTATGCAAATTCTGTTTTTACAAACTTTTAAAATCCCCGAGGGGAATATATTGTGAAGCAACTGGACTGCTGCATATAGCGGAGGTAATTGGTTCTTTCTCATAAACCAGAAACGAATGATAGTTTAACAAAAGATCTCCAGTTGATGCTTGTTGCTAATCCCTGTTATCCTTTTTCATACAAAACGCAAATGGAGTTTGGTATTCTTGACAGAGCAGTTTTTATTAGTTACTTATTAAAAGTTTACTTTCTGTTTACAAATATCATTTAAAATATTTTTAGTTGTTTTAAATACACAAAGTTCTAAATTTACAATTTGCCTGAATGTTGCACATTAAAATTAAAAGAGATGAAGTATTTTTACCATATGTTATAACGCGTAATAATAGAAAGATAACGTGAAACCATTTATAAAATAGCAGACAATTTAATATATATTGATAAAAAATGCTTATCGGTATCCTATCTTAAGGGTAATGTTATTGAGTTCAGTCACTATATTTAAATACCACCGTTGTTATCCAACGTTTTTATTCTTACCTTATATATTGACTTATACTAAAAGAGTTCAAAAAGTTGTGCCATTAATTTCCCCAAGGGCAAATTTAAAATTAAGTAATTACAATTATCTATGTCTATGTATACACAGGGCCAAAGAGTGGAGCGTTTTAAAATAGTCCCTATCCACTACGAATTTGTGTTTTTTAGTAAATGCAGTTAGAAAGGGATCACTTTACTCATATGCTTCTGCAAAATACATTAGTGATTTATAATTCTTTAAATATACTTTACCTACCTATGATACATTTGATTATTGTGGCCTTTCACTATCTATCTATCTGAGGCCATGGATTTAGTAAGTAAAATCATGAGATTATAGTTTGTTAAAACTACAAACCTTCTAAAGTTTAGTCATAACGCTTAAAAACTAAACAAAGAAAACTTTCATTAAAATGAAATATGTCATTTCAATGGGAAATAAAGCAAAGTGGTTTAGCGCTTCAGTTTATAACTTTAGAAGCTTAAAGAAACTTACTTAATTCAGCTTAGAATGTGACCAGGAAGCCAAGTTAATTCGCACTCAGACTTAGTAAAATTGGAGGCCAATTGAAATAGGCACTTGGACCAACCGAAAGGGGTAAATTATTGATATCCTTCACTGTTGATCACTTAAATAAATAAATATTTACGTAAAGATTTAGACCCGCTTTATAAAAATATACTCAAATCTTTGAAAGAACTTTTCTTGATCTTGGTCAAAATGAGACAGGTGATTGAATTAGTGCGTCTTATTGTTGTTTTATAACCAATACGTTAGAGGTGCTACTTGTCAGTGCATCTGATGGCGACCGATAATTAAGTTAAATCAATTTCATTTATCCCTTTAGCATCCAATAATATTTTTCTAAAGATAAAATCTTAGCATTTCTGATAGTATTCACATTTAAAATTTAGCGTTTAGTGTAAGCATTTCATAGTAGAAATTATAGCAACACGTCATTTATTTAGAATTATACAAATGGGAAAAAAATCATCAGGCTTATTTTTGTGCACACTTCAACACGTTATATTGTCTCACAGTCTTTGACTAGACCCTGTTCAATTTTTCCTTAATGTTCACTGGTCCATGACATCAGTGTGCGTACTAAAATGAGGAATGTTTCAACAAAATAGCGCTTAAAGAGATGGAAAAAAGACTTCGGAGAACAGTACCGCTATTGGCCATTTTTAGGGGGAAATATTGGCTTCTATAAATTATTTTCATGCAAATGTGATGGAAACTTTGGGAGCATTTTTCAAAATTTATTTACATATTAATGATTTAGCGCATTTATTTATTTTAAACAGGATGTAAAAATATTTCTTCTCAAAATTAAATTTTATTCTATTTGATACAAACGAAATAGTTTCCTAATTATAAAGCATCAGGCAACTTTGATATTAATTTTTAATTTAGAGTCTCCTTCCGAAATTAGAAAAAAAACATTTGTGCAGTTTTAGAGCTCTGAATTTTAATGAACAGTGCTTACTAAAAATATTTCAAATGCAGAATAGATATCGGTGTTCTATTTTTAATAAACTATTTAATGATCTAACATGAATGGAAACCCACCATCAAATATATTACAGCCAATTTGATAGGAAAATGAGTATAGACAGTATTTTCGAGACAGCCAAATGCATTTTAGTCTGTTCCTTACACATATGTAATAATGGCGTAAATAAATACGCTATTAATTGAAATATAAGACAGAGTAATATTCAAATGGATGGAAAACAGATTAGTTCATTAGCACTAATGGTGAAATGAGCAAGAAATCCAAGCATTTTCAAAGTTGACATTCAGAGTTGGATCCTTCCGCAGAATGAATAAATTCATTTTTTGCTTAGTTAGTATTTTGCTTATCTGGCGTATTTTATTTCCTTAAAAAGTAATTTAAATGAATGTTTAAAAGAAGGCCCTGAATTGGTACATCGGCTTTTTATTTTATCCAATTAAAGTTTGGTTTAGGAAGAACTAATAAATAAAGCAAAATAGACCCGGCCAAATTTATAACTTAAAATTATGACCGATAGATTTTCAAAAGTCTTCATCTTCAGCCTACGATATTAACTGGCTGCATAATCTGTCCTCCAACGTATAACAATTACAGATTTTTACTACATTCTGTTTGTCTGATCAACAAATATAAAATGCCGTATTATTTCGAAATTAATGCTTTAATAATGGCCTATCAAGTTCACATAATCTATATTTCTATGCTGAGTGGTTCAAATAACATTCACTGATACATTTAATCCACATGTTACCAGTGCAAACTGATCAGTTGCACTTTAGTAACACTAAAAATATATAAATCACTAATATATTTACCTAACAATTATCATACAGAAATGCCAAAATGGAATTTAATAATACAAATTGCTCCAGGGCTAAAATAAGGCGTGCGCCGAGAGGATATTTAATTACCCAAATGGTCAATTAACTCTGTATTTTGAGTATATTATCGCACAGCTTGAACTTAAACTTGACCTCTGAAAGGTTAAGACAAAATGCGGTAAACTATACACATTAAATTTGACTAATATAATTCCCTGCTACTATTTTATCAATTATATAATATGATTACTGTTCATTTTGCACCTTCATTGGAGATTCCTATAACATTTTTAGGTATTTGTATGACATTGATTACCCTGAATGAAATCAGTTTACGAAGATATACGAGAGTAACATTTTTCTCTTTCAACTTTGTTTTGTTAGAACTATAAGCTGCAGAATACCAAGAGATAATATTTTACCTTCTCGACCATTGGCAGAAGAAAATGAATCAAAATGGCAGTGCCTACCATTATGGCTAAATGATATTGGTCAATAAGTACTGAACATTGTAGGTAAATATGTGCTGCAATCCAAGAGACGAATCAAGAAATTTAAACTACGGAACGCTGGCAGCCCATCGAGTACATATTGTACATTCCGATTTCAAAAATCAAATAAAGCCAGAATCTTTGATAAACTGATGTTGATTTCAGTATCTCATCATTTTTATTTGACTTTCTGTTGACCGATTTCAGTTCCTTGTTACAATTAATATATGTTAAATTCCTTTGTATTATTGTAGAGAGTTATAAAATTACAATTTTTGTGTGAAATAATAGCTAGTCACTTATTAAAATGTCAAAATTTATTAATTAACAGAGAAGGATATCAGCATATAAATACAATATTAAGCACAATTTTGTTTAAAAAATTTCTGTTTATAAAATTGTAGTATTGCTCATTTGGGTCCTTAAAATCATAAAAAGTGAGTTGTATGCTTTTGGTGGGTAAATTTTGTAAGTGGTTTTCTAGCTTGAGAGCCATTTAAAAAACAATAAATATGAGTGGTCTAGACTGCGAGACTTTAAAAATAAGGGCGAAATTCTTTTCTCGAATTTTTTAAACTAATTTAATCAACTTAATCAGAACTTTGGCTTTAAGGGGAAAATCGCTAGTTAGATATCCAGTGCTTACTGTGAGAAAAAAGAATTGATTAGTTTGATATTATTCTTCAGGTCAAATTGTTATTTCTTACGTTAATTATTGGGAAGACTTAAAGAAGGGAGTGTTACTTAATGTATTGTGTCGGCATTGTCATAAGAAGTTCAGTTTATTGTGCGATTTCTTAATGTTTAACTTTGATGATTTAACTTTAAGATTCATGGATGAGATTAAATCCACGACATTTAGACTTAGCAATAGTTTGTCATGTAACAAACCAACAATTATGGTTCCTATTATGCCTTAGAACTAGCCAATCATGGAGCAGGAAGGTTACATCAATATAGTAGAGAATTAATTTTAATATAATATGTGAATTCTGCGTAACATTTAACCATATAGGGATGTCTCAAAAGTGATGTGCACAGCCATATCTATTTGAGTCGTTGTACATATGTAAATCTGTCCTGATAACAGCGAATATAATAATTAGTTTGATTAAGGGTACTTAACAGGGAAACGTTCGGATCAATTCAATCTGAAAAATTTTGTTGCGAAACCGAAAATAAACTAGAAATCAGCCATCACTTTGGATTATGATTATAAAATGGTTCATAATTTAATTTCCAACTTTGCTTCACTGTTGTATGTGCTGCTTCTCCTCATATGGTGAAAAAATGTGTACATACTTGTTCGATTTTTGAAAAAAAGGAGAACACGTTGTCTTTAATATCTATCAAAATGACACAAATTACTAATTTTATCTTGAATGATGGACTTAAAGTGCAAACATTGGAAATGCTAGGACAGTCCCTGTGAATCAGGAATCGACATCGGAACTGATGATTTTTTAAAAAGCTTTTTATTTTGTCTAATATCTGATTTTCCATGGAAGAATTTTAAACATGTAACATATTTATTTTGAAAAGTATGTAAATCGTATCTCAAATAGGAAGCTGTCATACTTGATTATAAATTTTTCAAATCATTCAAAAAGCATTAGTCTTTAATATGATAGAAAGAAATAATTAATTAGCCCAACATATTCAATAAACTTTAAAGTCAGTTAAAACATTTTATTTAGAAGATTTAATTTTCTTATTTTGAAAAGTAATATTTTAATTCTTGTGGTGACGTTTATTTAACAGTTTATTACGGAAATTTTCCTTTTAAATATACAATTTTAATTAAAATTAATATAAAATAAAACTATGATAATAATGTTATTTGGTGTTCGTTCTTTTGTTCGACAGACGATGTCTTGTAAAAGGCAAAATGTACGCTTCTTAACATGATATCGCTTGATTGAATTTAAAAATTATAAAGTCTCTAATTCAATTAAATATCTGCCCTTTTCATTTATTACATTTTCATCTAAGAGCATTTGAAAATTCTGCAAATTTAATATAATATGCAAATACAAAAAATGAATTTTATGTTTTAAAATGTGACATTAAATTTTGTTGAATGAATAATTGAGTTAATATATTTATGTGAAAAAGGTTAGTGTTTTAATCACGGAAAATATTACAAAATGAAGTCATTTTATTTTTCATATTGGATCTCATATTTTTCTTGAAATTTAATGGTCATTTGCTTAATTTTATTAAGTCTGGGATGATGTTGGCCAAAATTTCTGAACTATAATTTGGAAAATTAATTTGAATGTTTCATCCTTTTAAATTACCCCGTAAATTAATTAGCTCGCAAGCTGCTTCTATATTCTAACATTTTACTTATTCCGTTTATGCCAACTTTAAGAGTGCAAATTGACTGCCTTTAAGTTATGTTTCGACTTATCACTTTTTCATTCACACAGACTTGCTCATCATTCAGCTAACGGGTGAATTGTTTCCTTTTCTTATAAACCTTACTTCAACTCCTATATAGAAGAATAAAGTAATTATAGTCTAGAGTAAAACTGTAACACAATAATTAGTGGTTTGTGGTCAGACACTATTCTAATTTGATGGGCTAATATTTATGGCTTTAAGTTTAAGAAAATTTTGCACTAGTAAAGATATTTCCCACTTAAAACAAAGGCCTATGAATGTTCCAGTCATTCATATTTGATAAAAGAGTTAATACATTGAAATAATTTTGCTATTTAAATTAACCTAGTTTGTTAAAATTAGGTCGATCGGTCAAAAGAAACAGTAGATTTTATTCCGATTTACACATTTTAGTGTTTGATAGAGAAAATCTTACTTAGAGTACTTAATAAAATTACCCTATAGTTACTAAAATGGTAAATATTATTCATTTTGAAAGCAAGGGGGTATCAAATGAATAATAAAATGCAATAAACAAAATAAAATATTCACGCTCTAACCTATTGTCTATATCCAGCTACCTTCTTCTACTGAATAGTGGTTAACGACATAAAGAATGGAAAATAAGGGACATTATACGGGATTGAAGGACTAACTTTATTGCTAATTTACACAGTCTTCCGTTCTTTATTCCTTAATAACTATCTCACTGCTCGACTTCATTGTCACGGACTTATTTTAATACTGTTACCCAAGGCAAAGCAGAGAATTTACACAAGATCTGACAATCAGAAGCATTACAATTATGATGATTGTTTAAGGGAAATGAAAAAATAGTAATTAAGAAAAGAATTCCAGTATATCAGGAATTTTTCGACGGCAGCATCTAACTTTAAAAGCTTGTTCTTGTATAAAGATCAACATCTTAAATAATTTTATTAGCTGAAAAAAATCTTATTTACCATCGTAAGATTAGTCTCGTCCAACTGAGAATTGATGTCTCTACTGATAACCTGGGACTTCAGAGTAAATATGGTTATCTTATCACTTAGTCAGCGGAATACATTCTGTCGTATTTTTTAGTCAGCAGAACGGAAGTTGCTTGTAGAACGCCGAGTCAAATCAGACATTTTACATTGATTTGCATTGCTGTCTAGACAAATAAGGCATAGTCTGCTTTTGCGCAGCTTTCTGCTTTTTCTAAAATATTATTTATGGAATGTTTTGACGAATATCAAAGTAACAGCTTTTACAATTTATTGTTTGAGAAAGATTTACAAATATTCATTGGTTAAGTAACACCATTTGAAATACTATTATATTTTGTGATATTTTTAATGTCTGAAAGTAAAAAAGGGGGTTGTGGTACGATCGATCATTTATATATAAAAGAAAAAACGAAGAGAGAAAAATGAACGAAGTGGAAATATTTCCAATATTTCGGCTTATTTGATCGCATAATTTTGTGGTTATCTACTATAACCAAAAGTTCATTTATATTTACCTTAAAAAGCGTAAATTGTGAAAAGAATTTATTTAATAAAATGCGATTTAAATTTTGTTTGGTTAATGCAATTTAATTTCACTGTTTTAATTAATACCACTGCCAAAAAATTATTTTATAAATATATAAATATAAATATGAAATCATTATTGGCACAACTCAAAATAATCGCAGGTATTAAAATGTTTGGATAATCAGTAAAGAAAAGTGTTTTAAAGCCTCATTAAATATAGCTGGTTTGAAGTGATTAATTTTACTAATAAAATATCTGATTTTATTTTAAATATTGTTTGGAAAATTAAAATTATTGCTGTCTATTTTAGTGCTGAGGCTTCTTAAGAGTAGATTTCATCCATTTTAGCCGCTGATACTCAGGGGCTTTAGGTTGTTTTAATTATAAGATAAAAAAAATGCCTTGATCTCCAGTAGAAAATGCGTTGGAGTTAAACGACCGAACGATAAATTATAATTCTGATCTCTATATCTTTTTATGTCTACTACCTATTAGTGTTCTGCTAACTTGCAGGCTGACTTATGAGGTTGCTCTCTCCCCATGTCTAATGACTTTTTGAAAGCTACTACTCTACTGAACAAGGCATGCCTTAATTTAGCCTCTTAGTCTAACTTACTTCTTGACATTTTCATTTTCAAATAGCGCAATATCCTACTAGTTTTAGGAAGTCCATTGGCTTTGTGAGAGGATTTCCGGAGACCAAGTTTGGTGGGGTTTTTAATTTATCCTTAATAACCTGACTTTTGCTTTTTTTGCTATTTGATGTCTCTATTTAGTATTATTTAAAACAGGAACAATTTAGTAATACTCAGTTATATGACTTGTAAGAATTTTTTTCTTTCATTTGTAGCCGGCGAACATTTTACTTGACGAGTGCGGCCACGTAAAGATAAGTGATCTTGGATTGACCTGTGATGTCTCCGAAGGATGGCCGACGGCCGCGGTGGGTACTCAAGGTTACATGGCCCCCGAAGTACTTCAAAAGGGTATGCCCTACGCCTTCTCTGCCGACTGGTACTCTCTTGGCTGTACTGTCTACAAGCTTCTTGTCGGATCATCCCCCTTCCGACAGCACTCAAGCAAGCGTAGGTTCTGTGAGGCTTCTCTTGGTGGACAAAGGGTAGGTGACGTTTAATGTTAATAAAACCTAAAAAACAATAATATCATTAACAGATATATTGTGTTTACTTTATTGCAATACTATTTTTATGGAGGTCTATTTTAAGAATTTTCATAAAACAAGATTTTTGCAGTTAATGCATAATAAATAAATTTCGCATTGATCTGATAAAGTTCAAAATGTCGCTTTCGAAACAATTTTCGAAATGTGGTACTTAAAATTTCTATTTTACACAATAAAATTTAACCTACAATTGATGAAAGTTTCTGATAAAAGTTTTAAGTTGAATTTTCTAACTTGCATTAAATTTGGTCTTAAAGTATATATTTTAAAATTTTGAAGTAAAATCGACAATCTGAAAATGAGTGGGTTAAGTGAATATGGTGACATTATCAACGTCCTGTCATATGAGTGTGATAAAATTCGACTTGTACTATTTAAACACTTGAGCGCGATCAACTTAATTTCTTTAACCGAGATAAGTGTTGAAATATTTTCCATCAGTTGTTTTGTATATTACTTAGCTTTAATTTTATCTTTATATTTGAGGATTTTTTATATTGTAAACGGGACCTATTGTGCACAATTCGAAGAAATCATTTGTATGCTGTTGTGAAATTAAAAAAACGGTTTTGTGTTTTACCAGAACTTTCTACAAATATACATATATTGTAATCCAAATGAATTTCTTTCGAACTTGTACTTTATTTAAAATACATAATGAAGGTTTGGTAATAGGATTTATTATTTTTTTCATTGGGCTGTTGAAAATGAAACATGGAAGATCATTTTAAGTAATTTCCCTGGGGAGTTTGACCATATTGTTTTTCATATCAAAGTAAAGTAAAGAAATTTGATTGAAAGTTCATTGTAAAATTAAGAGATTGTAAAGACATTTTAAGTAAATAACAGCTTATTTATTTTATGATACAACTTTATATATTTTTTAAAATTTGAAGTTTGTCTTTGTGTTAAATAAGATTTTGCTAAAATATTATGATAAATGAGAGCAATTAAAGTATGAAGAACATTTCGAATTCATTGAATTTATTAAATCTAATTTTTGGTGAGCTCTAAATACGGTCTTTTACCGATCATCAGAATCCATTTTGAAAATTATTACGGTAAAAAGGCATTTGAAAACTTATTTAAACATAACTATTTAAAATTTTTATTATATTATTAATTCCTATTCGTGTTATTATCTTAATATGATATACGTCTATATTTAATCTAAATTTTTAATTCAAAAATCTTTGAAAATCATTTTCATGGGTTCATATTACTTTATTCTCAGTGTATTTGAAACAGTAGTGATCCGAAACAATTGCAGAAATCATTTATTCAAATTACTCTGCCTAAATTTGTTAAAATAAATGCTATTTCAAAAAAGCAATAATCAATTCATTGCTTAGAGACTTGAGCTTCTGAATTCAGTATAGTCTTGCAAATTTACAACGAAATTATTGTTATTTTATTTTATTAAATACAATTTTCATTGAAAAACTCGAGATATCACTTATTTCCCGAGTACTATCACATATTTGAGTGGTATTTCCCGAGCATAAATATTTGTGAACTAAAACATTTTAGGGTAACTTCCAACGTAAGTGCATTACTTCGAATAATTTTTTCACGTCATAATTCGTTAGTGAAAGTCGGGTAGTCTCTTAGTCTTCTCAGTCTCCTTCACATCGGAATGGGATGCAATTTATGTCTGAAAGTTTCACATTTATTGGGAATGACAAATGTTGTCTGATTTCTTTACAGCTCTACAAATTAACTTTCAATACACATTTTTACTAATAAAACATGCAACAGGAATATTTTATGGATTTAGATTATTATACTCATTTCTCTTACGTTCAATCAGAAGCAACTTAGCTCTTTTTTTAGATTTTGCATATTCATGTAAATAATAAAACTATAACTTCTAAACCTAACTAGTAATTCTTTAGGATAAAAGATCAATATTGATTAAAGAAATGAAATTATCAATACTTGCCCATTAAGTACATTCGAATCGGGCCAATCACCTTGGAAAATGAGTGTGGCTGTTTATTGATTTAATCCATTTTTATACCTCGAATCATTAATTGTACTTCTGATCAATCAGAATTTATGTTGTTTATCAAATTTTTAAACTCTATCATGAACCGATATATTTATTTCACTACCTAGTCAACTTTTCAATTTTGCAAAATTAGAACTTTCTCCTTCTTTCCACTTCCTTTTATACAACGGTCCACAACCTCTACTATTTTCTTCCTACCTTGCAGCATTGGAGTTTGTAAGGCTTCGGAAATCACTACCTCAGCAAATTTTATTTTATTCTTTGGAAAGTTTGGAAAGTTTTACCTAGAAAGGCTATCTAACATATAATGATCATTTTATAGTAATATCAAGTAATGCATTTGAGAATTTCCCAAGGAGGCTGCTTTCGTGAATCAGTAACTAATAAAAACTGTATTTAAATTAAAATTTTTGAAAGTGCCTGATTTTGCCTTTAAATGCCTCACATGACCGGAACTAGTGTCATAGCATTTCAGTTTTTCAGGATGAAAATATATGAGTGAATTTCCTCTATGAGCTCACAATTCAAACTATAATTCAGATGAATGAGTAAACACTCTGTTTATTAAATGTAAGATTTTTCTTTTGCAAAACATCCAAATCACTGAAATGGAGTGAGGAGACAAACATATGAGATGCATAAAAAACGAAGGCAATGCACTTGCACTCGACAGGATATCTACACTATTTTGTAAAATGGTCCTGCAATAAAAGAAATATAATCAAATATATTCTGTTAGCAAGAATATAGTATATTCACAGTAATATCATTAATTTTTATAGTACTAAATACCTATACAACTATGTTTTTAAGATACAGAGAGAACACAACTTCGCCCGATAAGGCGAGTCTTTATTGCAAGCGGAAAACGCACCAAAGGTATGAGTCAAGCTAATGAGAATATGGAGGAAGTAAGGTTGAGGTATGTGTGAGAAAGCAAATGAGTGTTAGTGGTGAAAAGGAGGAGGTGGAATAAAAGGCAAAAAAGAATGGCATGTTTGAACAAACAAAGATGAGATTGCATAGGGGGGTTGATATGAACTCTAAACTGGCTCGAATCCCAATTAAAGCTTCTTATATTGCCTAAGTCTAGCTAACAGGACGCAATAATCCTTGCAAAGAATGAAAGAGAGCTGTCATGGATTAATTGTGTATTAGACGATAACAAGAGAGTGTTGTAGTAAGGAAAGTTAGTTACGGTCTAAACAGGACATATAAAATCGGCATTTTGATTATGGTTAAATAAAGTCATATTTTGCGGTCTTTGTCAGTTGGTAATCAAAGGATAAATGAGTCAGTAGGTGCTCAATATGTAGACAGACCAAGCAGACATGTGAAGCAAATACTAAAATCTACTTCACTTCCATATTATAAAACTGTAATTTTGTTAAATACAAAATAAAAATGCAAATAAGTATGTGTAGTGATCGTACTTTTCCCACGTTTTATTTAATTAATTTTACCTCCTAAATGTGAAAGTACTCATAATTTTTTCCCATAGTTTACGTACAAGCGATTTCCTTACATTTCCAGGACTTTGCTAATTCTCTTGATTTATGTCTACCTTGTGATATCTTCTCATGTAATTAATTATCGAGGATCCAACCATCCCTTTATCTTGTAGTAACGTAAAGATGAGAAAATCAACGGCTGAACAAGGTTCCTCCGTCCCCAATCAATGATTTTTAAGCCAAAGACTTTCTACCGATGAGTTCGCACATCACTTTTATATATAATATTCATATTTTTAAGGGAGCAATATTTGCGCATGTGGACAATTTTTTCCTTTGAACCTCTATGATAAGATTATATGTACTTCGAGAATTTCCTTATTTTTATGCGATTTATTTTTTAAAACCCTGAGAAAATGCTTCATTTCTCCCATTGTCCCTTATCAAATACGGTATTGGCTTATAATACAACTTGACAGGGAATAAATGACAACCATATAGTAGAGAAGTTTAAAAAAATCAGTCAATCAAAATATATGGATTTACGATTTTATTGATTATTGCACAGTTTCATTTCAACCTCGATGTTCACCAACCATTCTAAAACTTTCATTATCAGTGAAGATTTGTACTATGTTCAATATTAAGAACCGTGCATGTCAATAAGCGGTGACAAAAGTGAATTTAGTCGTATCAAACGACTTTAAGGGAGGAATTTGGGGGCTAACAACTCGCAGCGATAAAACAAGTAACTTTATTGATTTTTTCGTTGACTTCGAATTTTGATTTTTTTAGAAAATATCAGAGTATAAAATCACTGAATATAATTTGCTTTGTTACTTATATGTCAAAGAATAAATTAAAAAATAAAACACCTCATAGATAAATATTTTTAATGAAAAATAACATAGAAATATACACTGGACATATGAATAATTTCGACTGTTTTTGGAATCATGTTTTATTTACACTAAAATAAATTTCATACTGAAAGCAATCATTTCTTGAATTAAAAAAACCAACAGTGTTTGATTTAATTTTCTGACATTTAGAATAAAATATTTTGCCATTTTCATTTTAATTGAATTAAATATATTTTCCATGACTTCACATCATTCATTAAAAGGCAAAATCTGAGACATTTTTTATAAACGATCATTCAGTTGTTTCGGTGATAATGTGAAAAAAATTGTGAATTTCCAAACCAAAATGGTTGCTTCATTGTATTGAATTGAAGCTTTATATTCAAAACTTCTAAAAATTCTCCACTTGTTTACAGTTTTCAAAATTTTATATTTCCTTTCCGGAGGTTTTATATTTTCATTCATTTCGTTCCTAACTTCCTGAATTTTCTTTTCTAGGGAAAGAGGTTGCCCCAATTTTTTTACTCTTCTGGTATTCAGAATTTCCCTAAAATTGACATTCATTTCTCAATACACATTTCTTTTTTTGTTGTGTATGGTTGAAAATTCAAATTATTTCAAAACTGAATTTTCTATTTCATTCTCACTTGACCTAATAATATGGAAAAGACAGACTAAAAATCTCCTTAAATTCGTAATTTTAGATTATATCTTTTGGATATTTAGGAGCATTCAAGTTCAAAAATAACATTTTCTCCCAGTAGCCTTCTACAATTAATTACTAAATAAGGTGGACGCTGTTTTGTTTAAATTTACTGTGTATCGATAAGTCATGAATCATAATCATTTAAATACAATGATAATGGTTTTAAAATAAATTGCACATACCTTCATAAATATCTTAATTCTGACATGAATGTTAAAACTACATTTAAAAACGCCAATAAGAATATGAAAAAGACATTAAATTGGCCAAACTGCAAATTCCCAGGGCATTTGGCACCACATTTTATTGACTTAAAATGAGACATAGGCATCAACTTTAAAATTTTACATTTGAAATTTATTGTTATGGCAAATAAGGCTTATCTATGAAGACATATAAATATCCTACTTTGCAGTGGTGATTGGCCTTGAGAGTAGAATATTGCTCCTATTGGAGTAAATGTTGCATTTAGAAAGAGCACAGTCGAAAATGTTACCATTCAAATAACAGGTAATGTTAACAATGTTGAAGTAAAAAGTAAATAATGCAAGTTCTAAGAGATAGAAAATAGTTTTATCCAAAAAGTAAAACAAATAAGTGAAAAAACAAGATTATTCCATTATTTTTGTTCAACTGGAATGATTTATTTGGGCATTACATTATACGATTAGGAAAATAATTTATTCCAGCTTTCTAATAGAAATTGTCTAAATATATCCAAATTATATCCATTGAAAGTTGATTTTTTCTGATTCTAAGGCATTAACATTTAAATCTAGGTTCTTCAAATTCCGGATTCATTTGAAGATTCAACGAAGGCATTTTTGATTGGACTTCTACAAACTAATACCGAAGTTCGATTGGGCTGTCAAGGTAGCGGGTAAGTGAAATAATCTAAGATTCTCTTAACAGTTGCGCTTGTTACAAACACGAACAGGTCACACGTAAAATAAAAAATCTGCACGTTCGTAATAATATATATTCCAAATAATATAACTTCACATAAGCTGGGAATAAAACTTGGAAAATGAAAAAGAATACTATAATGAGTAGTATATTTTGGCGAAATACCGATTCATTCTACATACCCAAACAGATATTTGGTAAATCAAACTGATACTTAATTGCGTTTTTAATTTAAATTTCTGATTTTCATATTTTTGAAAGTTAATTAAAAAAATTTAAACTGTTAAACATTTTGTCTTAGCATTGTTTCATGATCCTGTATATAAATGCGAACAATTTGTTTTATTTTCGACAAATTACATGAATACATTGTTTTGTTTATTTTTCTTAGTTCTGTATTTTTAACAGTGCAAGTATCATTATTTCTAAAATGGCCATTTTAATAGTTATATGGTCTCACAGTCAAAGCATTTTTAAAACTCGCATGGAACCCATAACTTTTTCCTACCTCTAAAACAAATGATGATAAAGACCATGACTTAAAATTTAGAAACTTTCCATGTTTTTAACAAGTAAACATTTTTGCTTAAAATAAATTGTCGTAGCTATTGACAATTTGGATTATATTTATTTGCAATTTTTCTTGTTGTATTTATTAGTTTGATAAGCATATTTACACTTGTCTGCTTCTTTTATCAAATTTTTGAGATCTGTAGTATTTTCACGCTCATGTAAGAGAAGGGGAGTATTGTTACTTGTTTCTGATTACGAGGGCATGTAACTAACTCTTTAAAAGTACGGGTCTTCAAACCGAAATAAAATAAAAATAGAGACCACTAGTTGGAGAGCTTTAGGGCTGTGCAAAGAGAAAGGGAGCAGAAAGTTCCGGTAAACCGGGCTGTGATGTTAAGGTGTGCGTTTATATAGTTCAGTCTGGGAAGAGGAATGTACATTGAGGGGCATCTCCAATGTGAGTTTTTAATTGAATGCCAAGACAAATGTGACAGATGGGAGTCTGAGATCTGATGTGGGTGTTTTAACGGGCGGTCAACACTAATAAGATAGTAAGGTTATTGGAATTCCAACGCAGATCATAGACCGATAGTAGTAAAATACAAATTATTTTTAAATAACTTGCAGTATGAATTAAGAATTGTCAGATAATAGGCATAAATTAGCAGTGCAAAATTCAAAACATATTGTTTATACGTCGAAATTGTATTATTAAATGCACACAAAATCCATGAATGGTCAAAGAAATTATGTTGTACATTTACAAAATAATTTTAAATCAACTACCTGCATTATGTCAATAGTAAGATGACAATCCCATCAATTTCTAACTTGAAATTGCTATCTTTTCACTGAATTCTGTGACCACCTATAAAGGTATATATATCATTAAGTTTAAAATTTTAAACTGAAGCTACAACAAACTTTCGGTGGGAAAAATCTACTTAATTTGATGCATGGCCTAAATTTATGGGAATTTAAGAAACTCCATTATTTATTCCATCGCTCAGGGCAAATAGAAAATACCAATAACATGAGTCATGAAAAAGCAGAGTCAAGAGGACAATATTAAAAAAGAAGATATAGTGGAGGTAGAAAAACTGTATTCTACAAAATTTTACTGTTTAAAAGTAAACTAAAAATTAAAATTAAAAAACAATTTTCCTTTTTATTCTTTGATATAATTCAGTCCTTTAATTTTTAATTTTCCAATGTTTTGACATTCAGAAATTGTCTCCAGTTTCAAAAATGAATTGATTTTCAGGGAATTCAAGGATTTTTCAATAAATAAATAAATTTAAATTGAATAGTTTCCTTCTAATAGTATCAATATTAGCTAGATAATGCAAGATAAAGGGGTTCAAAGTAACTGGGGTGAATTGTAATAATAAAATGAACCTATTGCGAAACTGTACACTTTGTTTGAATTTCTTGTTTGTAATAAAATATATATCAATTTTAAAGGAAATAATATATGGCCTTGACCATTACAAGAACATCTTAAGCAAAATAAGCACTCAATTTACTTGAAATAGCTCATGGCATTTAATTACTCCTGACATATGGAGCGGAAAATCTCCTGATCTATGACACTTTTACTCGCGGGAAAAAATAGTTTCCATTTGAATTTAGTTAATCATTTTAGCCTCTTATAAATATTGATGCATCTGAAATAATCAAACTAGGTTATCCTTGATTTTTAGATCCGTCAATAAATCAATTGTTTTGTTCATTCTCTGCAAAAATTAATGTCTGGTATATTTTTCATTGTAGAGCAGAGGAACTTATGACGCACTCCTTCCTTTCGAGTATTGACTGGGAGTTGGCCAAGCGACAACGTCTTGAGCCTCCTCTCATTCCACCACAAGGTGAAGTCAACGCAGCTGACGCTTTTGAAATCGGAGCTTTTGATGACGAAGATACACAAGGCATCCGAGTAAGCATATTTTGAATATATAATATTTCCTCATAATTAAAGTTGTGTATTTTTTATTTTAAGAACTAAACAAAAGTTTTATGCAATTAATTATTCGAAGTGTATGACTTTATTTGGGCAGAAGGGTTTGGCTTTAAATCATGACTGTGAATCCACCGTTAAATTATGCTGGTATTGTGATTTTACTAAGAAAAGCAACGGCGGTGTTATCGAGTTTGGAAGTATTGAATTCTCTAGCAGGACCTCTCTTAAGTTGTAAAACCAGGGAACTAATAAAACTCCAACTGAAATATAAGAGAATTTATAATGTGCTTTTAGCTTTGATAGATAGACGCTCATTAAATAGGGTAATATTCTGTCAACAGGATATTCAGGCAAAACTACGAATCGAGTTTTGTGCATTTTATTCCTTCAGGAAAAATAGCAGAGCTTGGCAAGAAATAAATCCTAATTCACTTTTATGCGAGATAAAAAATTTTCCTTCCGAAGTAAGAGGCTGGCTTAAGCCATTTGTTTTTGCATTTCTAATCTTTTTTGATTAGTGCTATCTTCTGCACAGCATAATATAAAAGTATCTCGATTCATTTATGCAATTAGGTCTATTTTCCACATAAAATACTTTGTCCATATTTATTCTTGAATCTGAAAGATAATGTTTATCAAATGTGCTGTTTAAGAGATTTAAACATTTTTATATTTAATATTTTAAAGAAAAAATGCCCTTTTATATAAATCGATTTATGAAGCAGGGTCCATTCGTTTTCTTAGCCATTTAAATAACTCTATTTTCTTTTAAATAATAATTTAGTGGTCTGATAATTTACAACACATATCAATAAACATATTTTTGGATTCTCTGCACAGTCCAACTCGAAATTTTAAAGAAGGTTGGCTAAATTATTTTAATCAAAGATGTCATGTTGAACTTCATTTAAGCGATGAGTTTTACGGGAAATAAATATTTCATAAAATGATCAATTTTTGAATTTTATGACTATTCTTGGCATTTCAAAAATATTTACATATATTTGCCTATTCATAACCAGGAAACTAGTCTTCTTATGCGGTCAAACATGATTTCGGCATAACTGAGCTGACTAGAATACTATTAAGGGAAATCAAATATTACTAAATGGACATATTAAACCCCTATTTTCTTGGATCTTATAATATCTTAAATATTATGCTTAATCAGCAGAGTTAAGTCAAAATATTAATTTTTGGACTACAAATTCATGCTGATCCTTTGAAGGTGGTCGAAAAGAAAGTCATTCTCTGGCATAATAATCTCCGGCTTAATATATAGGTAAAAAACGAACATCTGCGCATAATTTTTGAGCATGCAAATTCAAGAATGTTAATTTTCATGAGAGCAGACTTTGCACACCCGAATTTAATTCTATCTTCATTTTTGTGAATTTTATGTACGAATTTCCCAGTACGTATTGCATACCAGTTAATTTACAATTAATTAAAATATTGGAATTTATGCACAATAAAGTTCTCTATTTAAGATTCTGACGGATAACTACTTAACAGACATTTACAAAAACATTGTATGTGCTCACTTATGATAAAGCAATTTGCCATTCTTATTGGAGAATAAATTATAGTTTTAGTATATACGCAGGAAAGGGAGGTTAAGTATGTGAGGACACTTATATTTCTGTAATTTAAACTAACTCGATAAAACAATTAATGCATTGTTTATATCAGAAGATCTCAAGGCAGATACTACTATCACTAATTAAATGAAAAGACACCCTGTAACTGCAATAGTGTCTATAAAAGCGGAACACAGGAATTTTGAAATTGCAAGATCTCTAAAAGTGGTCACACCTCTCGTTTGCAAAGTTAGAAAGGGGCTGCTGAATGAAAACAATGGAGGCGAATTGGCCACCACGAGGAAGAGAAAAGAGCATTGCCAACGCTCAGCTGATTCACTCAGAACACCTGAGTTTGTGAGAAGAGTGCATGGCATGGCATGATAGACGAAAATCGTGGGAAGTCAATGCTTGACATGTTGCCAAAGATCTTTAAGTGTCTGGAGAAGTAATAAGGAATATTTTGTCATGACCTCGGATACAAATCATGCATTCTTAGGTGAGGTCAGTTGATGTCGACGAAAACATCTCAAAAGAATCATCCAGTGCGTACAAAAGGACTCTTGAACAAATTGAAGCACCTAGAAGAATGAAAGTGTCTTTGGTTTTTCTTCAATCTAAAAACTTCCATCAGAATGAAAAAGTCAATTGAAGAAACGATATGTGGGTATGTGAGGGCAGACCTCACTGAAGTTCCAACTCTCATTCGTGCGCACGAAGTTTCCAGCAAGCAACGGTGATGGTTTTCGATAGTGTTAGCAGTGAGGTGAGGAGCACATCATGATTCCCAATTTTTTCCACTGGGCCTTAGAGTCAATACAAATGCCTATGTCGAGACTCCTCAAACCATAGTTATTTAGCCACCTTGGATAGACAGCGTAGCCGATGGAGGAGGATCCTATGTCTTCCAACAAGACTCGGCTCCATCCCATAAAACTCTCCAAACCCAGGATTGGATGGATGGCGTAGAATTTTTATCATCATGTCACACATGTTGAGAAGGAAGTTAATAAGCATCTCCATAACATCAGATCCTCGTCTCTGATGGAAGCAATAGGCCGAGGAATGGAGAACATTAATTAAGGCCACTTGATGAAAGCTTGCAGTCCCTTTTGGATTCGAATTGAGTCCGTGATAGGAGCCAAAAGAGGATAATTAGAATAGAAGCTAGGTTGATGTTATGTTTATTTGTTTTATTAGAAGAAATTGCAAGTTTTAATCACTATCAGTTTTATTTTCTGTTAATCTAAAAGTGCGCCAGGTGCCTTCAGATGCCTTATCCCAAACTGTTTGTGAGAAGTGAAAGGGCACTTTTAAAATGGCTCAGGCTATTTTCAAATATGTTAATAGTATCCAGAGTAATAAAACACTGTCTATAAATTTAGTCGTGTGAAATAAATGAAATCGGTTAACAGAAAGTTTACCAAATGATAAAGAGGATTAAGTCAGAAAGATACTGAGGGCAACGTCAAGATATCAAAGAATCTTACTCCGTCTATTTTTTTCATTCGAGTTGGAATATATTTTTATGGATATTTCAGTTTTCGAAATTTAAATTTCATGATTCGTTCCCGTAAATTTCAGCGTAAACTTGTCTACGATATCTAGCGTTTGTTAACCATAATTTAAATCCTGATTCTACTTTAATTCACTTTCCTTCAAGATATTCAGCAGCCTGCGGTATTAAAAACTCAGAAATGAGGTGACTTTTAAAGTGTAAGTTTGCGAAGCACCATAAGCTGTGTTCATTTATTGTTAAGTAAGTAAATACGTAAAAATAATAATAGATAATATGTAAATTTTTAACGTTTTTACTCTGGGTAATGAAATATATTCACTTTCACCAATTATTCTAATAAGCTACTGTTGGGTAAAATTAATGATTTTATCCAAGGAAAAGTACATTTACAATTTATTTTTACTTGTTAATAAAAATTGCATATTCGTTAAAGTGTGCTGAGTTGCAGAGTCGCCGTCTTGCAGAATTTTGGAGAAAAACTTGTTATTAAGGCAATTAGGCGCTATTATTGGGTTTTGGAACTTGTGGCAAGTAATAAATTCAATGAATATTTTGTAATGATTACTGCTGAAAGAATTGAATTAAATTCTATTAGTTAAGCCTTATCCGCATTTCAAAATAAAAAGGATAGCAGTTTTTTTAATTTACAAAAATGGATTTTTTGCCTCGAAATACTAAGTGAAGAAATGCCCTGAATGTTCTAATAAATTGAAAAATTGCTTCAACTTTACCATATCAAATATATACATAATTGTTTTAGTGGTTTAATTCAAATTTTGATGGAAAAATTTAGCTGACAGATGAGGACCAACAGGCATACAAGGAGTTTGACGTAGTAATAGCCGACCGTTGGGAACACGAAATGACCACCACGATTTTTGATGCGGTGAATGAAGATTTCGACCAAATTGAGAGCAAACGTCGAGCCAAATTGCAGCAGCGACTAAATCAGCTCAGTCAAACACTGCCAAATCAATCTGAAGGAGAAGCAGCCACAAATCCTCCACAATCGGTGACAATGTCTCAGGCGATAGTCCAGTCGCCTTCATCTTCTTTGAGCTTGACATCACCACCAACCAGTACCGGAACAAATAAATTTCTCGATCACGAAGATATTCCAAGTTGGCCAGCAGAACTCCTGCTTGAATGGTGGATTGATCCGAAGATATTTGGCTGCGGTCCATCAGATTGTTTAGTGGAGAGTGAAGTGCTTAGACTTGGAGGACCCTTTCTGCACACGTGGCAAAAGAAACATGCTCGTTTGTTTCCTAACCGACTGGAGATTTACAATAAAAATCAGCATGGAATCCCGCTAAAGGGAGCTGAAGTGAGCAATATTCTTAATTTGATGGTATTTATAATATTTTTTAGATGACTATGGGCTATGCAGATGTATCTTTTAGAATTACTGTGAAAATATAAGTTGTATTGATTACTAATAATGTAGACTTAGACGTAGTAATATGAAGGGCTAATCAAATGCCACAGCGGAATCATAAGTCCAACTGCCTTTCTTGGTTGAAAATTAACGATATTCACCACCGTTCCTAAAAATGCTCTCTTCAACATAAAACTGATGTGTCATAGTGTTTCCGATAATCAGTATGTAATGACACAACATAGGCATCCATGTAATACTACATATTCCACAGTATCACGGTTAGTATTAGCTAAAAGCTATTGGGTTAATTAAATAAAGGCTGATTATTTACTAAAATCTGACAAAATTACACAGCATTTTCCTATTTGCAGTTTATATCAATGTTGGATATTGCTTCGATCTACCCAACCCTTCAGCGCTTCAACAAATATGACGGCGTCATCATCATTGTACTCAAAAGTCAATCAAAGATTTTCCTCACTTCACAGGTTAATTAATATATTTAAAATTGCAATATTTTTCAATAATTTCGATGAAAATAATATGTTTTTCCGCATTACGACAAACTTTACCACTTTAAATAATTTACAAGCACACATACAAATAGAATAATGGAATAATATGAAGCAGGGAGCTGAATAGGGGGTTGAGTGTAAAATCTCTGCCGTTATAGGAGTTCCGCCTTATCTAAAACAAGAATTCAATAGGTTTTTTTCTATTTTCTAATCTAAATCATGAAGGCATAAGGATTCATAATCTGTCCCCAATATTCTAGCGATAGTATATTTTCAGTTTGCTCATTGTTGATGGATCTGTAAATGACATTTGAAATTGAACCATGCCATATTGTTACATCTGATTCTGATGACAGCTAAGAAGAGCTAGATGGCACTAGCTAAAACGCTTTAAACACAAGTCTTCACAGGCTCTTTGAAATTTATCAAATTGCATTAGTCAAACAGAATATAATTAATTTTCCTATTAACCTAGTAGTAGTAATTAATAGAAGAATGTTAATGAAAAACGGTAGCAAATACTTTGAGAACTTTTGTTATTTAAATGAATTTTTAAAATAAGATTTGGCTTGTTGAAAATTTCTTCATTACGATTTTTGCCATAGTTGTCAAGAGTAACAGAAATATTCTTAAAGAAATCAGCAATTTAATTAATGCTTTATTTTGCTAGGTAGACGTTTTACTTTCTACCTGGCTGTTAAGGAAAATTAATACGGATCAGTTTTCCTTGCTAATCTGTTGTGACTTCCGTTTTCTTGCATGGTTGCTCTCACTAGCATGAACCGTCGGTAAGGAAACCTACAACGCGCTTTCTCTTCTTTTTTACCGTGTAAAAATTCTGAACGAAACAGGGTTAATTCGTAAATTGAACAACATCACCTCCCTTCATTTACCGCTGTGGTTTGGATTTCAATAAATTTCTCCCCATTTATGTATATCAAGATTATATAGACTTAAGCCTATATATAGATAACATAGTTAATAAATATATATCAAATTCGATAAATTAAAAAACGTATTTTATTTCTCTTGGCAAATCAAAAATTTTACATTGTTAATCATGGAAAACCATCAAACACTTTAAAACAATAAACTTTCTATTATGGAATATAAGTGAGGGGGAATTGGGTAGTGTTTTATTTCATTAAGATCACCAGTTTGTCCACTTTTAACTAAATGGATTATATCCCAAAATCCTAGGTTCAAGTTTCAGGATTTATCCAATAGGACACCTTTAGCGAAAGCCCACTTACTGTTTGATTAAACCGATTGGCCGATTACGTCGTTCCGTTTCTTTTGTATCTTTATGTAACAAAATAAAGGGCTCTCAAAGGTTTATTAAATAAAATGTCTTAAAAGATTTTCCATTTGTACTCACTAAATATACACCTTCATCTTCTATACTCTGAGCCTAGGCTTAATGATGTTGTAATCATGGTATTGCTCCAAGTCTCCTCTAGTGATAATAGACCTTGCATCAGATTATTATCAAAAAATGATAATATTTTTATTATTTGTGTTTTAAATCAATGCGGTTTGGGATTTGCTACTTCAAGGACCTTTCACTTCTAGGTGAATTTATTTTTTCATATCACATAGGTACGTCATCTACTTACTCCTTTTACTATCATCTTTGTGTACATTTTGTGTGTAAAAATTGTGAGCAACATCATGAATACCAATGAATTCTTCTAGAGGGTTACGTTAAACGAATTATGAAATTATTCGATTAAATTAATCCTTTGTCACACTTATTTCACTATATAAAATATGCTAATTTTAATATGGATATCGAAAAATGGTAAAATTTTATTTTGATTAAGTTCTGCATTTAAATTCAATTAGCCAATTAAAGTCTAAATGTTTAAAATTACCGCGAATATTATAGTTCCTTCGAGTCTATAGGTGGTAAATCAAGAGATGTTTGTAGTTTTTCGTCCATCTAACTCGTGAGACTTCTTCAAAAAAACAACACTTTATCAGGTCAAGGCTATTACATTTATTTAAAACAAACTATAATTTCGGTAGGTGATAACTTCAGAACTATGCAAATATATTTATCCTAAAAAACTTTAAATTCTTGCATTTCGTACATATCTACTACAAAATTACAGTAGAAGATAAATAGTATTAGATTTTCAAGCATATTAACTGCTTATTATAGACAAAGGGTAAACGTGCTAAATCTTGTTGGATGATGTCACGTTAGTGTCACCAGTTTGTAAGAGATTAAAGTAGTTAGTGATATAATTTTAGAACAGACAACAGAGCCTAATTTCAAGAGATTGGAAATGAGAGTCTAGAAGAGTGTGAGGTGAAGGGATGGGGAAGTCGTAATAGAGGACAGCACAAGCAGATAAGATCTTGATAACCAAAGGGTTAGTTTACAACTGTATATCTATAGGTTTAAGGTTGACAAGGAGGGATGAGATGATTTATGGACAAAGTAAGTAATTACAAGGGAAGTCTATGGATAAATGTCAGGTAATTGATACGTTTAAAACTGAAGTCCTGGTCTAGTGATATCCTCAAATTTATTTTGATAAACATAATTATTTGGTGGTATATGAACCATTTGCCAATTCATCTCTATCTCACCAACGTTTAATTCAATCTTTAATCTAGAATGTTCCAGAAAGTTTACTGTTAGCCGGTGTTTAGTCGATTTATTGAGTTAGTGGGTTATGTACCCTCTTTGAGTAGTCAATTTTAGTCACACTACAATTGAAGCGTATGACGTATACAGGATGCCAAAGGCATCTGATAACACCCTTTGCATTTTCAAAAAACAGAAAATAGAGCTGTTAATCGTTGAATCTTACAATCTTTTTTAAAAAAGCAAACAAACATATGATTTGTATCCGAGATCTTGACTTCTCACGATTTTCGTCTATCATGCCATGCCATGCACTCTTCTCACAAACTCAGGTGTTCTGAGTGAATCAGCTGAGCGTTGGCAATGCTCTTTTCTCTTCCTCGTGGTGGCCAATTCGCCTCCATTGTTTTCATTCAGCAGCCCCTTTCTAACTTTGCAAACGAGAGGTGTGACCACTTTTAGAGATCTTGCAATTTCAAAATTCCTGTGTTCCGCTTTTATAGACACTATTGCAGTTACAGGGTGTCTTTTCATTTAATTAGTGATAGTAGTATCTGCCTTGAGATCTTCTGATATAAACAATGCATTAATTGTTTTATCGAGTTAGTTTAAATTACAGAAATATAAGCGTCCTCAGATATCTTCCCCACCCTGTCCATGTATATGTTTGTTGAAGGCCTTGTATAGCTCAAGTTAATTTAATTCATCCATTCAATTTCATTATTTTTCATCTTCGTCTTAAAATGCTACAGCTCTTAACAACTTGTAATTCTACTCTCAGATGATCTATAAGCAAAAATCGGACAATAATTTGTTATGGTTTCTCCCAATTTATTCTTAATTGAACTCATGGGATGAATCATAAACCTTTTGGTCCTCAAGATTAGGATAAATATGTCATAAATCATTCTGTAATGGCAATTCTACTTGTTCATTTTGGTTTCCATGTCTTCCTGGGTTGTAGCTCTTAAAAGATAATGGCATGTATAATGAGTAGAACACTTAGAAGGCGATACAGATTAAGAATTTTTAACTTAATAAAAATTTTATTCATTTTATTTGTACGAAATGACAAAGATTAAATCTGCCGTAAATGAAGCGATGAAAGTTTTGATATTAAAACCGGAGTCAGAGAAGTTGATTTGCTAAATCTAGAATTAGTCATGACATGTGATAGCGTGGGCGTTTCGTATCGTATTAAATATTTCCTTTTCAAACTATTTAGATTTAAAATAGGCATTAATCCATGACAAACTTAAATAATCTCTTCATAAATGTAGTGAGATAATATTCTACCATATCGACACAACTATCGGTATGTAAATCGAAAACGCTAGAAGAATAGCTGGAAAATGAATTAAATTTCTGATAATAGCGTGACATTCTTATTAGGGATCTACACTTCAAATAACTGAAGAGTGGCAGTTATATAAGTATGCTGCCTCATTTAACTTGAGGTGCTTATTCAGTGTGTTCAAAGTTTTTATAAGCGTCGAACGCTACAAGAGTCTGTATGGAAGACTGTATCAAACGCTAGGGCTCTCCGAAGTACCAGGGCCTAAAAAATAAGATTACGGCTGTATGAATGTAAGCTTAACTGTAATTGTATTTGTGTAGATCAAAAAATAATAAAATGGACGTATCTTAGAGGGAGAAAATGTTTTATATAAGCGAAGAAGAAACAGAAAAAAGGAAACCTGTTTGAAATCAAAGTGATTGAGTCTGGCTGCCGATTCAAAAATGTGCTATGCACATGCTAAGTTACTTGTCAAAGAATATGTATGTGAGTTTTCATAAATTTTTGGCCGCAGGTTGTATAAGGTCTTTGCAGAAAGGAAAAGAATCCTCTCACACAGTGGAAGAGATAACTGTTCTACGAACATGACAAATGCAAACGACTTCAAAGGCTCAATTTCTGTATGCTTTGAGATTTACGACAGAGAAAGATAGTTAAACCGTCAGATATCAGAATATTATTCCCAATGTTTACATAGAACACGATGTTTGCTTACCTTCGTGGAATTTCTAAAGAGATGAATATATAATGCCGATGTTTTTTATATCCATGGTCTCAACTAACATCCAGACGCCGAAAACATGAGACGGTGAGGATATCGCATAATTCCCTAAAGTTGGAAAATTGAAGGCAATAGATTAGGAGATTTATTAATTGCAAAATTTTTTGTAGTTCGTAAACTAATTTGTTTTCAACTAAGGCAAACCATTGGCTTAGAGTATGAACTAATAATGGACAAAGTTGGACTGAGTATTTGATTCGAACGAACATAATCTGTAGCTTTCAAATTTCCATACAAACTAAGGAACCCACATTTTAGCCTAACTTTGGGCCACAGAAAGGTAAACGGTGATATTATCCCTTACACTTCGATTAAGGTCATCGCCTAAATACTAAGCTTCGCTCACTTCTGGTTATGAATAATCCTTCAATTCTTCCTTAATAATTAGTCTTTTCCCCTTTTCTTACTCAAATTTGCTGAATATTGCTGTTTAAATTATCCAATTTCCAAGTTACCTATTATGAATTTTGTAGAAATCTGGAAGGGCACTAGCTTGGACAATTTTCTCTAATCTTAAGGCTTTGACAACTAGATTGCAGGCTTTTTTAACAAGGTAAATCACAGGTTATCAAGCATTACTACCCTGCGGTCCATATTTTGTCTGCATTAACTGATATTTTAACGGATGATCAAATTCTTTTGTCCTTTAAATATTTTTCATTCTAGATTCAAGAATCCATAACACAATTGTGAGCTTTCAACACCGCACATTAGTTAATATGATAATTTAGTGAATTAATTAGTGTCATTTCTTCCTTTTTTAGGATAAAATAGTTGTAGAACAATGGCTAAATGAACTTCTACATGCATTTGAAGCCTCCAATCAAGTAATAAGTAGTATGAGTCGGAAAGTTTACTGGATCTATGGAATAGATGAGCCAAAACTCTTCGCCAAGGCATCTCCGTCCTGTTTAAATTCCTCCCAAGCACAACCACCTCCGCCGCCTATAAATTCGGATTTGGCGGCAAAAAGAAAGCAATTCCGTCGTATCCAGTCGTTTCAAACTGCTCTCACTTCTCGTAACTGGTCGCCGCCCCCACCACCTCCACCTTCAACCCAACCGACGACCCAGACACCCATTCAAGTTCCACCGGTTTACCAAATACAGACGTCGACCGCGTCTTCACAGCAACTGCCGGCGGTTGCTGAAACGAATGCCAGTTCCAGACGTGCAATGTTCAAGAATCTCAACAAAATGGGCTTCTCACGAAGTCAAGATGTTGCCTCCCCTCTATTACTGGAGTGTACAAAGCCACAAACTTTGAGTGGACATCAAAAACAGACGTAGATCGTCGTCATTCGCATGCAACTAGGCTTGCGTGTGTGAAATGGGGGTACTTGTTTCCTTTCTCTATTTTACTATTTTAATCCTCTGAAATATATTTCCCTATAGTCTCTTGATTACTTTTACTCAAACTGATTTATGACCTATGACACAACAAGTATGGTTTAATAACATGGAATAATGGAGAAAAGCCTTAACATGTATAGGTAATAGATCAGTAAAAGTGAAAATAATGGAATCAGAAGAACCTATTTCATCCAAACCTAAGAATCGTCAAGTGATTTACTTTCACATTTTTTCCCATATTATAGTGCTGCTATAGTGGTGTGCGCTACCTGGGGGTCGGGTTGTGGAAAGTGAATGAATAATGACTCTCACCCACTCTGAGATGCGTACAGCCAACACTTTACTTCAACCTACAAGTATATTGACTCACTCTTATATATAGGCATAAATAAAGTCGATTAAGACGTTTGCATTATTTATGGTGAAACCAGAAATCAAAATTAGCCTGAATCAAGTCACACAAGATGAAACTCAGAAATAATCTGACTGAAGATAGATAGTTGAGCTTTAGGACACAAAAGATTACAAGAGAAAGATATAACTTCAGCCCCAGACAGATACTTATGGCTAAAATCCAGTTTCACTGAGAATCAGCTGAACTAAATCATGATTGTCTCAATTTTCATACAGGAATGATTCAATTGACCATATTTAGTTTTCTACATTTGCTAGTGGCAATTTCGATACCGCATAATCGATATCGACTGATTGTATATGCACCTGCATCTAATTCATGTCAACTTTGGTCTATAAAATAAAGAATTTGATGTTATAATCTAAAATATCCACAAAATGTATTTCGCTCGGGATGTTTAATGACAAAATCTATGAAATAAGTTTTTAACTTGCCTCATGTAAGTAAACACATTAAAAAATCGGCGAGTGTTAAAAAATGTTTAAATTGTAAACAGTAAACAGTGTACAGACTAGTCACCTATGTTAAATCCGAAAAATCTAGTGCTAATATAAGGATGGGATCGATGCCGCAATTGGGCATGTGAGCTTCCATCTGCTATTAAAAGAATTAAAAGGAGAATGGAAAACATGTGACAATAAATTCTAACATTAAGTGCACCTGGAAAATAATTTAAAAACCAAAATTAAACATTTCAGCCAATCCAAAGAATGACGAGGCCTCGGCTGCAGCAGAAGCTCTGATGAAGTCATTGTAATTTACTCTAATCAGTAGGTTGCAGACAAAGAAAATTCTAGTTTAAAGCTTTACTTGAATGACTCTTATTATAGAAGTACGAAGAAACTTGAAAGTTGTACTGATATCGATTGAAAGTTGAAATTCCGCTTGGTAAATGTAAATTCTAGTAACTCAGATGATACTACATGCTATCAGAATCAATGCAATGAATTCAAATAAAAACACGATTATATTTCAGCACAAGACATCGTGGGAAAGCAAACATCCTAGGATGGTAGAGACAAAACAGATAAAAGAGGAGTAGGGGGAGATGAAGTGGAAATTGAAAAGCCATATCTGGATATTAGAAAAATTTGATGTTTTTTATTCAGGTTGACCTAACTTTGTTCAATAGACTGATCACCGCTTCATGTTCCGAAATCTGAATTTTTTTTTTGCCTCATAGATTACTGGGCAAGTTCAAGTTAACATTATCTCATAGCTCGTCAATCAGTTTTTCTTCTTCATCCAAGACAGCAGAATGGTACTAACTTACATGATTTTAATATAACAGAGCTTACTAACTGACACCAGATGAACCTTAACAAACACTATGAATGAAATGAATTCTAGTAAGCCGGGCTAAATGAATACATTATGGTTAATATTAATTATTTCCTGACGATTAATTCAATAGACTATATCGATGTAGCATGGTAAATCACAATTAAGTCCACATTACCATTAGCTCTGACCATCGTGGACAATAAGTCACTTAGCACTTTTGAGATAAGATCAGGAACTTTGAACTTTGGAACATCAGGAAATGAGATAGTAATCTATACCTTTTTATATAAATTGGAGGGTCCAATGCATCCCAAATTTTAAAAAATACGTCTTTTGATGACTCCATATACTTTCTAATGAAAAAATAGTCTTAAAGCTAATGAAAATACTAACAGTGAAATTTTGCTAATTAAGTGTTGCTCCACGTAGGCTTTATCGAAATATTACCGATCGTAAATTAAAATATAACATAGTATTTTTCTTTCCTCATTAGAAAACCAATTAACCTATCTGTTCTTTTGTTTTTGTATTAATTTTGCAGTTCATTCTATTATCCGATGTCAGACTGCAATATATAAGTAGGTACATTTGAAAAGCGCAAATTACGAAGACTTATTTAAATACTAAATTAAATTAATTAATTTAAATCAAACTATTTGAAACTCATTGTTAGAGTGAATTTCGAGTATTCCTGAATGCCAAATGAGAATAGAACATATGTACAATGACAGTGACATTTGGGCTTTTTCGTTGATTCCAATCTTGGCTTTTTTATCACAAAAAAGCAAATATTAATATGAAAAAATCAAGTATTTCTTGCTATATTCCTTTTCCAACAATGTTATTAGGCAAGCAAAAGCTAGCTTTGGTAAAGTAAAATTTTCGTGATTTGCATAAGCAAGAAAACTATATTAAAGTAGAACAAAAAAAGATTGTCAAATAAAGAAAGAGTAACTTGAATTTGGTATATTTTATTATTATGAGAACCATCTTACACATCTGCACAACAAAAATGAATAGGGTTACAATGAAATGACCGGCATCTCAAATTAAAGTCCTTGTTAATCCGTTCTTTACAATGTGGACACGAAGAAGTACCCTGAAACCCAGGTATCACAAACCCTAGACGCTATAGCGTAGGAGATTTAATTTCTTCAGAAAGCGGGAAATGGGCAAGAAGACATCCACACGGTATGGAGATAGTTTTAGTTGTGAGGCGTGAAATAATATTAACAAGTTTAGTCATCGTCCACACACGCCGGTTTAAAACAGAAGAGAGCGGGTTATATCTTTTTAAACTTCAAGTAAAAATGCAACTAAATTTTATAAAAAATAAACAACTTTAACATCACACCCAATAGATTTTGTCTCCCAGCAAATATAATTCAGTTCCTCAAAATTACTCAGGAAAATTTTGCATAATGACTCCTCACTGTCTGCCGAATATTGCAATAAGTAATAAAATTTATTGACACAGTCTCTCATAAACGGCCCCCACTCAGCAAATAAATGTTCTGAAATAAATAAATTTTGTTAAAAACTTACATACTCTTAGTAAAAACATTTTAATATACATTCCGTTTGCCAGTTAAAGGTACTCTTAATTCAATGTAGGATATGAGGGCAATAGATATTTGAGAATGTTAGAGAACGTGACTCAGATATACTATGATATACACGCTTATGAATACCAACATTTTAAGAGCTTCCAAAAGTCCTGGAAGCAAAATTGTATCGTAAAAGTAATGAAAATGAGGAGCTCGATGAAGATTAAGTTAGAGAGAACAAGGCCCCTGCATCTGTTGTTAGTCAGATAAGAGACTAGTAAACATGAGATATGAATTAACACTTAGTCAAAAGAGCGTTTGTGAGGAGTATGTAGACAGTTCAAATATATAAATTGAGTTCATCAAATGAAAGAATACCCATATTATTGCCTCCATTTTTGGGAATTCCTAGCAGTTAGATTAGATATAAAGAGATTATTATTGTTCAAATTTTAAATCAACAATAGATTTGATTCTTGACATTACTCTCTGCATTCAAGTCCATTAAATAAGATCGTTGCCGACTTGAGAATAAAGTGACCGGTGACCGCGAAATTCCATTTTTCTTTGATAACTACAAATTCAGAAAAAAGCAGGGGACGGTATGAGCAAACCTATGTACTTAAAATTACGAATTCATGATAGCGCATTGTCGGAATGATAAAAACAGACTCTTTCGCTGAGGGTATCGGTTGTCTTGGCTGATATATTTTGCCTGTGTGCAAATGAAGTGAATAAATGGCCAATGAGTAGATTTAGAGAATAATGATGCAAATCTTTTATAACCTATCATTGCCAAAATGACCCAAGAGTTCAGAGACTGGTATCATGAATAGAGTGAATGTTATATGACATTGAATAAGTGTCAACATTATTATAAAGTTGGAGTTAAGCCCTTTAAATTGGACACTGTCTTTAAAGCTGTCTATTTCTGATAGTTGAAGAAGAGATTAGCCAAAAATCTTTCCTAAAACTTCTGAACTGACGGCTTGGGAGAGAGTTGGCCTGGTTTTCAGAAGTTTCAGGATTCCAATGAAGAGCAAATTAAGATATGTTTAGCTTGATTCAGTTTATGGTTATAATGATGTGGTTGTGTTCCGAGGTTAAAGTTGATTCCGACAACTCTGAATTTTCAACCGATATTCACTTAATGACTTCAATGTGTATCCTTCTGAAATTTTTCAGCTTCAAAATTTGGCCAGTCGGAACTTGTCACAAAAAGCATAAAAATATCTGTAAATGAAAATCATATTCCTATCTCAAGTATATTTTATTCATTTTTCTGACCTAAAACACTGCCGAATTTAATAATCGATAATCCTTTCAAATCTATGTATATTTGCTCACTTTATGAATAATTTTAACAAGAAATTTTAATGACAAATAATTCTAAAATTTTCTTTTTCCCTCTGGATAGTTGCCAGAACCCCGACTCAGAGTTGCCTCTTTGCCTGTCATTACTATGGAAAGAGAGGAGGTGTTCTTGGCCTGAAAATTTGATATTTTTTCAGGAGAGGACGAACTAACAAAACTAGTATCAATTCAGTGGCGGTCTCAACGTGAGTTAAATACCTAAGTATACTTTTCGGTATGAACAATTATGTTAGAAAATTTTTTGTTGGTACAGCATTTTTGCTCTAGGATTAAAGCAACTGGAAAATGGAGTAAAGTTCTAGAAATAAATGACAATTAAATTTAATTTACTTTAAATGGTGGTTTGTTTGAACTTACCGTGTTTTTTATTGAGCAAAATACCACTTAAAAATTAATTAACTTTAATCAACGTCTTCCTAGTTCGACTTTTTAAACATTATGGACATTTTTGTACTCTTACTGTGCGTCTGAATTTCCTATTCGAAACCATTAAAATACCAATACTAATTGCTTGCCACATAATTTAATTGTTCATAAATTTAAACTTTTAAATGTTGCCTAACTTAACTTACAAAACTTAAATATCTTAGACTCCATTTAATAAAAGTTGTGCTATAATGTTAACTTAAAAGCGCAAATTAAAAAGGTCTAAGATCGGAGCCTAAGCGTATTATCTGCCAGAATCTAAACTCCTTAATATCACGTCTCCGAATTTATAAGAACCATGCTAAGAAATAGGCATACTGTGTCAAACCTATTACTACACTTGGATGTTCATAAAAAAACCAAACCCGCAATTTCAACTCCGTGGCAGAATTTATCAAACTTTCTAACTAATCTCTGATTCTTAAAAATTTATAGTATTTGCCTGCTTTGTAAAACATTTTCGAGCACAATGTCAAAATTAAATTGCAGATTTATATTAAAGTAATAAGCATATTTTCATGCCCTGTCTATCTGAGATTGGAAATATGATGCTAGAGCCTCTCATGCTTCTTGTCTTAGGATTGGATCTCCGGTGACTGTGAATTGTTGTTGGCAACGTATTAAAACACTAACTGAATTGCTCGAAGTGTGTCGATCCTAAAGATCCAAGTGTATTAAAAATAAGGCGGGCGATCATCTACAGCGAAAGTGCTCATTGAATTCTATTAAGCTGAAAAGTTTGAGCTGTTTTTACTGTTATAAATCATAGTTCACGCCATCTAAAAGCTATGCGGAATTGAAGATTAGAGTGGCGCAAACACACATTTTTTAAAATATGTGCAATTTTAGATGTTAGCTTTCTTCTGGCGTCAAAATATTCAAGCCCGCCATGAAGCGAAAAGGGAATTTTAAACTTCACACATGAAAATCTTTGTAGTTGTCCCCCAATTATGTTAAAAGCTAATCTCTAGCAGAAATGAACTTTTCAAGTATCTTGAATGTCCTAATGACAAAGTGGCACAAGTTTCAACTTGGGCTCAGGTAAGAAACCCTCAAGTTATACCTTCCTCTCCATTTCGTAACTGTAATGTTTAATGATACACGTCAGATCGTCCGATTTTTATTTATAATAAAAATATTAACTGATCATTTTTTCATCAAACTGACCTTGTAATTTAGAGATATAATAAAGTAAATTACCATTGTATTAGTAATATATATCTCCTTGCATGACTCTATTAAAAACTTGTGAATATTCTACGTACATCGCTGGGTGGAGAAATTCGGATTAACTTTTCAGACACTAATCAAACACTGATATTTTTGTTAAGTGAGATTATTTTCCAATCGTGTTCGGCATTAAATCTTGCTTTCTTTGAAGTCGTGACCGAACTATTGCGCTAGTTTTCGAAATAAAAACGTCCTTTTATGTATATGGACTTGACAAGTACGAGGTGGTGATTTGGCCATGTATTTAATACTCAGATTTCCATTTGATTGGTCGCAAGTTCCAAGCAGAAATGAAGGACCAATCAATAGATCAAATGTGGTTTTTTATATAAAAAACGAAATGTATTTATATATGGAAAGTTTAAATGATGAACCAAATCGATTTCTTGCATTTTCAATTTATGCATTATTATTAAAATTAATAACTGAATGTGCTAAATTCAATTTAAGACAGAAAATGAATGAATATAAACAAACCGAAATCTTGTTTTACTGTTGTGACATTGTAATAAGTATTAAGGTCGATCGATCTCACATATCTCATGTAGTTCGAATATATTTGATAAAATAAAAAAGTTGAGAATTCACAAAATGAGGCTTTTCTTAATAGAGCAAATGAAATTGAACGGTATGGAACAATAGTATGAAGAAAAATGAATATATTTGTTATTAATATCATTAATTTTGATAGAGTGTTAAGTATTTTCAAAATTTATCTGTTTCATTTAATATGAAATAATATTAATTTATCCAATACATTTTATTGATAAGAGTGAATAAATAATTGTAATTAAAATATATTTTAGACGACGAAATATATACCCTTGAAAATAGCATGTTATGAGGTGGAGAAAAACAGAGCATAAGGAAATTGTTCTTAAAAATCAGTGATTCTACAGGTGCTTGAGTTGCATGTAGTGCTCCATTATGCCATCATAATAGTAATAAATGTAGAATATTAGTTAAATCAAGTTCGTACATGTCCGTGTCATTACACTAGGTATCCCTATTTAACTTCATATACTTACTTTTATCTTAAGACGGGAGAAAGAATTCACTTCACATTACACATTTATTTATTAAGTTATGGCACTGCTGTCTTCTTCATACCTGCTACGCCGTTAATAAATATAAATCGATATTTACTACTTTCTAATTCCTTTTTCATTAAGAATTTGCATTATAGTAAATTCACTTATTTAAAATGATATAAAACATACGAATTAGACAATAGAATTAATTGCCTTTAAATTCTAGCACAGGGAAGAGAGAACTCTCCAAGGCTTTATGATTATCTTTTCTGCAATTGGGCTTTCTTTACCAGCTTCAATTTAATTCATGGATTTATTTTCTCTTCATTTAAAATAAATTTGGAATAAAATTATGTAAATATATATCCGATAGCTCAAAATGTAAGAACAGGATTTCTTCATCACATGCTCACTGTAAAGATTATTAACATTATTTGCATATTTACTTAATCTATTCGATTACCTCACTTTTAGATCTATGATCGTAATTTGAAATCATTTGAAATTTTCAGTTTCCTTGAATGGTTGATTTATTCATATTCTTTGTGTAATTATATCTTGCTTCCTTATTCCTAATAATATAAGTGAGTGAGGCTAATTTTTGTTTAATAAGAATATGTATTGTTTAATGTTCCACACTTTGCATTCACGTATTGAAGTTTTCATTCATTCGACTAAAAGTGGCGCAATTAAATTTACAACATTCAATAGTGAATTTTGACAGAACTCAATATCATGATGTCCGTTTGTAGTGGTAATCCATATTAATGCCCAAACTATTCAAATTATGCAATCAAGGACGATAGGAATACACATAATAATACAGTGTTTTTTGTTTGAATATCCAAACTGCAAATATATGAAAACGAAATATAAAGTTTTCAAATAGCACTTCCTTCTCCTAAATGCTATATATAATATTGCTTCCATATAATATTGCTACTAAATAAGCAATTAAGGTTCAAAGAGGAACTTCTGAAATACCCAAACAAGTCCTTGAGTAAGAGGGTAAGAGCAAACCATAATGAATTTAATTATATGTGAGAAGAATGAGGTTGCTAAAATACAATTATGTCTTGAATGGTTATGATAAATGAAAACAGTTATTGTCGAAATTGAAGGAAAAATTTAGGATATTAATGGATGTAGTTCCTGGAAGATGGGGAAAAAGTGAAATATTTTCTTGTTAATTATAGAAGCAGCAGTTATTAATAAGGGTGACACCGGCATTAAGCGTAGAAATATCTAAACAAACACTGAGAATTAAATATTGACAGAAATCGATGAAAAGCCAATGCGTTTTGAAAGAACGCTAAATGATAAAATTAAAAGTATTTTTAAGTAAAAGGAAATTAGCATTTCCGGTAAATTATTAATGGCAGGTGGTTCAAAGAAATATCTGCGGGAATTTATAAATTTTTCCTTATATTTCATAAGAAATGAGTTGCTTCTGTATATTACGGTTTTTATAACTTTATTAGCCTCTCATACGAGCCAAAACTCAATGATAGCACACAACTGCCTAATGGTAGGTATTACTCCAAAATTCTGCATTTTAACACATTATAGCAAATATGCAAATTTTATAAATAATTAACAATTAATTGTCATCTAAGTTTTTATTGGATAAAATTGTTCACTTTCATCCAACAGGCCTGAATAAACAGATTGCGCCGAAATTGCTGTTTTTTATACACGCGCTATTACCCGTTACATTCAATTGCACATTTCAGGGGAAAAAGATATTATCACCCTTTTTCTATGCATTTCATCCAGTAATGAATGGACGAGGGATAACCGTTGGGTTAAATCTTATGCCCTGAATAAAAGTTTGTTTTCTTATTTGATTTTCATTTGTTACTAATGATATATTAGTATTTCTCAACAACTCTAAACCATTTCAAATCCCATAGACATTCGCTAGCAAGTCGATCAAAATGTTCTAAAGGTTCACTTTGCCATATACAAATTTTATGCCAATCCATCTGCAAGCCTTTGCTTGAAGAAAACCTTCCTTTTACTGTTTCGATTGCCTTATACATGTAATCAGACTACCACGGTCACATTTTACAGTTATATGGGTACATCTTCACACCAGTAAATACTCCTCCATATTTTACTAATCAACAATGAGGCCTAACTGTCATCTCCAGCTCCTGTCTGTCAAATCCTTCCTCGAATTCTCTTCTAACCACTGAGCCATCTCTTTTTATAATCAACTGCTGATCAGCTTCATTGCCGGCACCCTCCTGTCTATAGTGTTGTATAACTATCTACACCTTTCTTGGCTACCTTTCATTAAAGTACCCAATCACCGAGAACTTCATCTATATTTGACGACTGAAAATTTCGTTTTACAACAAATTTTGACTTTATTTTATCCTGCTGATTTAAAGCTTTTTATTCTTAAAATGCTACTTAAATTACTAGCAGATAGGCGAGACTTGTGAACACAGATTACGCGAGGTACCTTAACCAATTTCTCAATCTAATCAACTGTTTAATAAGGTCGAAATAATGAAAAATAGATTTGGAATCCTGAAATAAGGAATTTAGAACCTTTCTCATAAAAGCTTTAACCTCCCACTAACCTAAAGAGAACAAGCTGATAGATCCAAAATTAAAATAAAGTGAGATACTTTTGATCTCTCCTAGCCTCCCCTTCTCATTTTTATTAAAATTAAGCTCTTCCTAGGGCCAAGATATTTTCCTTAATTAAAATGATAAAAGTAACAACCTTTACCCCTCGTCTCGAAATAATTAATAATAACTTGGTTTAATTTTAATGAATTTTATGATAAGTAATTATATTGATTGGGTCAAAATCAATACCATCAGGTTGATTTCAAGGAAAAATAAAGATTGAGATACTTGATTCAGTAAATGCAACATTCAGGGTATAGTTTATATAGAATAACTGGAAGGTAAATTAACTGGTTAATCATGCCCTACAGTTTGGTGATTTTGGCAGCTGTCAATTGGTGATTTAAATGATGGTTGAGGGCTTACTCAATATCGCCCACACTATATGCGCGCCTTAGGTTCCACCTGGTCGGGATACAAAGTCGTGATAACAACAACTTTTCACACGTTGCCCTCAAATCTTGACCTCTAAATGATGCTGCAGGAGCAGATTGCCCTAACACGGTGAGAGATCTCCTTAGTTGAATAATAGATCGATCGGAGCAAAATTGGACAAAATGTTGAATCAAATGGTCTACTTGGATCCGTAATGAGCGCTTCTGGTACATTACAAGTTCACTAGAGTACAGGGATAGCCAATCTGCTTGTTGTCGACGAGAGTAGAATAACATCAGGCCCTTTCAAACGTGAATTTATCATCGCGGTGCATGTTGCACCTTTAGTGGGCCTGAAGTGGTAATTTATAGCTGAGTCCTGGGAGAATCTGATTTCGGCAATTGAATATGAATAGAAGAATAAGGGATTTCGGCAACATATAGGCAGTGGTTGAATCCAATCTAGGCTCACGGGATTGATATTTTGATCTGTAACGTAGCACTTCTTGAAGATCGTCTTCTCCTGGTATGTAACTTCGCATCGCATTGATATGTAGAGTCGCACAGAACTAGATATTGGGGCCCGTGTCGATCTGAAGCTTAAATGTTATACCATTAACGCTTAGCTTATCATACTTTCTAGAATTAACATTTACCTGTGTTAATGTGCTATAGCTCTGCCACGTCTGAGTTAATGCTCTCTCGCTGTTCAAGTTAAACTGTTCGTAGAAAATTCTCAGTAGAGGAATTTTCGTTGCCACTCTGGCACCGACATCTTTGATAGGGCCGTCCCGATGATAACGACGTTCTCCGTAAAATCAGAGTTTTGAAAGTGGCTGCTTCTGATATTCGTTGGATAATTGTCAAATAGGAAGTGGGTCCCTTTTGTCGATTGGTGGTGTCATTTTCAGGTCCTTTCAGGTTGAGCACTCGAGGTTAACGGTTCTGCAGCAAATTCAAGTCCGTAATGTGACTTCTTGACATTGGCTTCCTTGTTTAATGGTAAAAATTTTCATCTCTACGTAAGTTAGAGTTGAAAAGCTAATTGTTGTCACTAACGATCGAACCTAAATTACCAATCATCTTTTCATATGTTTGGTCAGTAGGATTCATCTGTTGAAAGTAGGACAAACATAGGTATTAGTTGTTTCTGTTAAATCCTCGGGGCAGCGTGGTAATTTGAATGACGTGGAGGCGATCTGCCGTGTTGTTCTTATAAATATCACGGTATTGAATATAAAATGTTACATAAGCTTCACCCTCAAGAGGATTATGGTGAAATATGTCTACATTTTTCACATAGTCTTTGATAACTTCATCTGAGTGAAGGTATATCTCACTATTAAAGAGATTCGGCCTTCCATATCCGCGTAATTCGATAACGCGTCGTCAAAATGTTACAATCTGTCCTTCTTTGTATGATATCTTAACCGACTCTTAGATTCCCTAAGACATTGCACTAGTTACAAGTACGACCCAACAACACCATGATACAAAACGACCTAAACGACCGTATCAAAATAAGATGCACTTTTTCGTGTTTATAGACCGATTTATATTATGGGCTAATTACGACCGTAATGTAAATAAATTCGTCCAAACAAAAGGTAATTAAAAGGAGGAAAAAAGGAATCTTACATATGGGAATTGTCTAGGAGAAAATACTATTTTCTGTTATGTAACAGTTTAGATAGAATAAGTGAAAGGCAAACTGCTTAGTTAATCGTCTGGAGTTCCCTCAGATGAAACTTTAGTGAGCTTTGCTTTACTTAAAATACCTTTGATCGCTTATGGCTGTTGGAAGATACAAATGGACGAATTCAACTAGTCCTGAACATTCCGAACATGAACTCAATCAGATACCTAGAGATCAGATCAGGAAAATTGGGCTTGCGAACATTTAGATATTTCGGAGGGAACTTTACTCCTCATGAAGAAAGAATTGGACAAGTAGATAAATGGCTGCAACAGAGGGAAATGGTTTTGAGAAAAACTAGGGTATTTTGTCAGTGTTATTTAGGATAATTGTTTCTTCTCTTAGCTCGAAGAACATGAGGTGCTATTATTTTAAATGGTCTTTTGAAGAGGCTCGTACTAAATCCAATAGCAGCGCTGAACATGACAGTTTCAACCATCCCCTTAAACAAACAACCAGATATTGATTAGTAGCATTCCTTATTGATTATCACGACTAATTTACAGCCCTAGAAATGTAAAGAATCCTTCGTTTCCAAAACGTAGTGGTTCTATATTTGAATCTCCATTAGAATACATTCACAAAATTTCATCGATAATCCTCTACATATCACACTTATCTAGCTAGTGGTCAAAAATGGTTTCAGTAGAGGATAGTGAACTGAACTAATGAAGTGATACGTTTTCTATAACCTGGTTTTACTCATAGCTTTTACAACCCTTTCTGGATTAATTTACTATTCAAATGTTTTCTCACAGTTAGAATCGTAATTGCACCTTCTTATGAGCAACGTAAACTTATGGAAGGTGTTTTTGCAAACAGCCTCAATATAAGATTAAACAAATCTTTCATATCACTTCACTGGACCTATTAATTTATTCACGATATATGGCCAGAACACAGCATTAATGACTTCTGAAACGTACCGGATACCCGATAGTTATGGGTAATTAAGGATGATTACAATTTATGTACATGGAAATAAAATGAGTGATTATATCTCATCAAAAAGTACAAAAGACGTTTGTTGAAACAAAATAATCCATTGATTATTAATGCGAAATCCATTGTGCTTGAATACCTTTCATCAGTGCGACATTGAAGGAGCATGAACTTTCCATGAAATATGTGAAGTCACTATTTTCGACTGATAATTAGTTTAAAATATATTTTCATTGCATCTATATTAAGATTGGTTCCATCTTTGAAGAAGTTAATACCAGCTGGGGAGAAGTAAATAAGTCTATATCCTTATTGACTGCACGAACCTAGCTAATACAAGGCGGAAATGAGATATAATTTGTAACAGAATGCTTTATTGAGCAGGGACAGAGAGGAAGTAACGACCCTGCAACCAAATGCTTCAATTGGGATTAATGGAGAGAGTACAGTTCAATGATGAAGTAGGGTTGATAAAGTGCTTAGGGACCATAACATGATTTATACTTAAGACGGCCTGGTGCATGTAGAAAATGTGGTAAAAGATAATTAGCGAACCACGGTAACAGATAAAGTAAGTATGACATAAAATCACAGCGGATATTTGATGTGGATCTTTTCCTTGTAAATGAACGCTTAAGTCCGTATACTTTAAATAATGAATTGTCATTTATTTTGTAGCCAGGAAAGGTTACATTTGGTGTTTTGTAAGCAAACAATGTTTGAGTAGCTGAGGGCGACTATTAGAGGGAGCAGACCCTTTGGATGTTGAATACTTATTTTTTAAGTAAAATTATTGTATTTAACATTTAAATCAATCTATTTAAAGTATTTGCCCTGTAAATTTATTTAACAGGGAGTACAATCATTACATCCGCTTGGGAAGTTTTACTTGCCATCTGATACGAAAGCAATAGTCAGACTTGACTTTCAAATATAAGTAAATCTAACATTTATTTGAATAATCTTGGATATTCAGATAAAATTGATGAGTATAGGATGCAGAGTATTTCCTCATTTTAAAAGGAATCATTTATTGCCTGCCTGAATGATTTTTCACTTTGAACCAAGTTTTATTAGTTAAAACAGTTAGCGTTGGAGCGGTGATTGAATTCTTTGTGCAAAAAAGGAGTTTAATACAAAATATGAAAATGAAAATTTCTACGGTATCATTCTCTTATCAAATATAATACCAAATATTAGAATATAACATTAAACTACACTTTTTGTGCCATTTTCTATGCGCATTTTATCACTTTACTACTTACAATTTTTACCATTGCTACAATGGTTTCTTTTCCTCATGCACCCAAATTTTTAAGGCTATATGTGCATATTTCGTACGAAATATTATTACACCTAGTAGAGTTAATGAAAAACGGCGAAATTAAGGTGCCTATTCATTGGAAGGAGACTGTTCAATATTTTAAATATAGAATGAAGGATTGGAAAAAATTTAGCATGGAATAGATGACAGGAAATCAAAGCAGAACCACCACTGCTGGACAGTCATTAAATTAAGTCGATGGTAAGTTCAATTTTCTTTATTTTTAGAATGAAATTTTATATTTATTTTGAGTTTCTGGTTAGTTCCAATGGGAAAGTCACTTCAGAAGCCATCTAATTTGCTGTATTTTCTCTTCAGTATTATGCAAAAAATCTGTTGTTTTTCGAAAAATAAACACATTATTGTGACAGTGCTTTATTTAATTCACATGTAACCAATGCATATCTACTTAACACAAAATATCATGCTTGACCAAAGACTTATAATTAACGAAGCCATTACTAAACCGTTTCATTCGGCTGTTTTCAAACTGTGATCATCAAATAAGCACGCCTTAAGATGGTCTTTCGTCTTAGCTATATTGATACCTGATAAATTCGAAAATTCTGCCGGTGTTGGCACTCGCTAACTTACTTTTAATAAACTCGGCAACAGAAGTAGCAGCTGAAGTGTGAACAGCTTGTGATAACTGATGTCCTTTAGGCCAATGACAAAAAAGCAAATGAGGGTCTCATTTTCTAAGTAATATGGCTCCTTGCATGCTTTTTAATTTAATTTTCTAAAGTCCACTTGGTTTTATCAGAGATACGATTTAGATATTTGCAGCGGATAAAGGAAATTTAAGAGATTTCAGGTCTGAAATCAAATATTTCTATAAATATTAGTGGTGTTGCAGTAGTATTTGTATATGTTTGTATTGTTGTTATCACATGCCTCATAAATTAGTTCAAATTCATCTGAAAATAACATAGATGGATCTAGTTTAAAAGAGTTGATGGTGATGCTGTTAAATGGTACATAGTAGCAATTTTAAAATTATTGTTGATCAAGTTTAACCTATAAACTAGTTTGAGAAATAGACTTTTTGTTGGAAATACAACCGTCGACAAGGTATTTTAGCCTGGGAAAAATACAAAATTTCTGCAAATACGTATCGGATTAAAAGAAAATAACGGCGGAATTGTTAAAAGTGCGATTTAAGGAATCACTATTTTCTCTACTCAAAATAAAAACTGCCAGTCTATCACTCCCATCCTTGAACAACTAAAGAAATCATTTACTAACCAGTTATAATTTCATAGTGTAAAGTTTGATTTATCTAAATTAATTATTTAATTATCTGTTAATAAAGGGTTGGGAATTTAATACGATCCACCTTGACTAGATGATAAAATTGTAATGAGATATTGTCAATATCTACAAAAGGGCTCTGATGTTTACGCCACTATTAATGCTAATGGTATATTTATTTGCGAAAATTATTGGCATTCGCTTTATAATATGTAAGTTACGAATGGATAGGTTTCAGATTCTGGTTTTTTTTATTGAAGGGAGAAGTTGAAATGAATGTGAATTGTAGCTTTGTTCGAGTTGAAGTGCGAAGCTGCTAACTGTATGCAAACATTCCCGGGAAAGAAAGAGATTCTATTATACACGTGAACACTAATCCTCAGACTTAAAGATCAACAAGAAGCTCGAGTGTCCATTTTCCGAAAAATTTCAGTCTTATATGAACGAAGGTGATTGGAACGACACACATCAGAATTTCATGCTCAACTTGATATATGATTCAACTGGAGATCCTTCAAAAGAAAATTTTGAACTCACCAGGCTTTCTTATGAAGAAGTAAAATTTTGATTTTTATGTACTATATTTCCCTGCCTTTTTTCCACATTGTGTCTTCACAACTATAGCTGTGCAGAGCTACATCTCTTTCGTCCATAATCCTTATAAATAAACGCAAATACTATAGAAATGAGTGCAATAGAACATAATTTGTCCTAACTTATATTTCTTTTAAAATCACGATAAGTGTGGAATTTTCCTTCCACGTTTCCTTATTTTTTATTAATTACTTCCAAAACTAACATTAATTTTCATAAAATTCTAATTTTGACGCATTTGTTTTCATTAACCGATTTAGCATCAAATTACATCACTATTATTACGCCGATACAGTTGTAAAAACCATTTGTCCTGTGTTTAGACGGTCGAATTTATTTTAATAAGGTCTTCAACCTTATGGAATAATGTGCGTGTTATACATTCAGTTATTTATTGTCAGTATTTTTAAATTTTTTTCATTGTAAATTAGATTGAGTGAGGACAAGTCAGATCAGTCTAGTTGGGAGAAATTTCAGCTATATTTGATGAGTCCTCTTACTGTTTCGAGATTTGTATCAAATCTGTTTTCTTAAGTATACAGCTCGTGTTTTTTAATCCACATTTTGATACTTTTGACCTCTTTATTCTGTGTGAATATTTTTTCTCTTTGCTTACAAATAACACATGGGCTGAAAAATCCCGGGCCTAACACATGGATGGCGCTAATTTTATTTCATTCACCTTTTTCAGTTAATACTAACCTTCAAGAGACAGCTGTTAAAATTTCATGATATTCTATTCATTACTTTGTGACCTATTGTGCTAAGAGTGACGCTACTTTTGTTATTTTCAAAACAATGCATCAAAAACAATTTCGTGTTTTAATTTTACACTGCTTCTTGATGGGAAAAAATACCGTTCAAGCAATGCAATGGCTTGAAAAGTGTTATGGGGACTCCGCTCCATCAGAAACAACAATAAAACGTTGGTTTGCTGACTTCAAACGTGGTCATAGAGACACCGATGATGCAGAATGCAGTGGACGTCCAAATGAGGCGGTAACACCAGAAAACATTTAAAAAATCCACAAAATCGTTTTGAATGATCAAAAAGTGAAGTTGCGTGAGTTTGCTGACATCGTAAAGATATCAAAAGAACGTGTTGGCTTCATATTGCATGAGCATTTGACTATGAGAAAGCTCTGTTCAAAGTGGGTGCCGCGTTTGCTCACTGTTGACCAACAACGAGAACGTGTTGATGATTCTGAGCATCATGT
>CAADRB010000014.1:1664550-1786397 GCA_900708905.1 Hymenolepis diminuta | reverse complement strand
AAGTGTTGAATTTGTGGACATCCTTTGAGTGTCTCTGTGAGTCTGTGCGGCTTGTGGCTGTTTCCTTCCTTTTATACTAGCTTTATGAGCACTTTTAACTCTTTTTAATCATCTCATATCACTTGATCAAGATCGGTTTTGTCCTTTCTTTCTCTAAGCCTAGTATCATATGCGCTCTCTCTTACTTGCAAATAACCTCCTTGAAAGTCAAGTGAATCTTTCACTCCAACATCATGAATTTTCTGCTTTAAATTGATTTTTCCAAAATATTTACTCTTAATAGCACACTATATGATGGTCGTTTTAGAGTTGATTAAAAGGAAATTATCTGTGCTTAATATACATGTATGTTATCGAAAGTCTTGCGATTGAGTGGTCGTATCTAGAGGTCTTCATTCGATTAAGGCGAAACCGAGCATTGGCACAACTTGAATGGTAACTGTTTTTCATCATGAAATATAATTTACCGGACAAGACAAAGCTCCAAATTTGTCAACTTTGTATTAAATCGAAGATGTGTCTTTTTAATATGCTGTAATTTCATTATATTTACAACAAGTTCTCAAAAATGCAGAAGAGTTGGGGAATTGAGGAGTTTTATTAAAGGCTCGCGTTATTTTGCGGTGCTTCCCGTTTCTCCGATCAGGCTGTATTTTTATTTCCAATATTTACTAACATGCTTGTCTTTTCTTTTCCAGCAACCTTTCCGCCTCGTAACCTTCTTATTCCAGTAGTGTCTATTGTCAAATTTTGATTTCTCTGCTCAGAATCAAATTTTTCCTTAGTTTTCCAGGTCAATAACAAGCCTACCTTTCCCTCCAGCGAATGTAATTAATCCACGAACAGAACCAACAACTCTTTCAACAGAACTGCCTATGAAGTCAAACGTCTCAGGATACAAGTCAATTTAATCTTTCTTATCCAACCAACCTAGCCGACTGCATCTTCATCAGTACGTTAAAAACGATCACCAAATTCGGTTAAATCAATGTTCCCAAAAACGTCATTCATACCGTGTATTTCATTATCCGGACCAGTTAAGACACTGACGCCTAAACTCTCTAGAAATTTCGATAAAACCCGTAACTCTCAAATCATCGTTCATATCAGTCATACCCGTCCGTTCTGAAATTGATTAGAGTAGGAACTAGAATGTGAATCCTGACTCTGACCATATCTTGTGCGGTTGAGCTTAACATTTGATCTCGACTTGGCTGAATGTCTTTACGATTATGTTGATTAATTGTGGATTAATAAAACGTTTTCATCCATTAAAATTTACCTAATATTCGTTATTGTATTACAATAATGCATTTGTATGTATTGCTATAAAAGTCATTTCGTATTTTATTAGATTAATAATGTTCAGCTCGACGTTTGTACAAATGAAATTACTCAATAAAATGGACACAGCGTGGGCGGAAATCAATTGAAATACTGTATGACTTTTTTCTACAAAAGATAGAACTCATGAGGATATTTCTGCTTTTGAATTCAAAGTTTCAAATATAAACAGTTGTTTGCAAATCTAACTATTTTAAAATTATATAAAGTCAATACTGAAGTCGGTCGAAATAATCTTCGAATGTATGGTTCTATTATTATTATTTCTTAAGATTAAGTTTTCTTTAAAGGTTGAGAAATCAGGATGATCTTACATGATGTTCTTCAGCTTTCATGGTCCTAACACAGCACATCTGAGATAGCTGAAATTTAGTTATTGTATTAAGGAAATGCATCGGCTTAGATGTGGCTAAGCCCAAACTTCTATCTTAGGTTCTCACTTAAACAAATAACACGATTCTCACTTGACTTATAAATATTTCCTCAAATTGAAAAGAAATTAGAAATATCATCAGCTTCTGATGACATTTTGCAAAATTCTGAAGATCTCGACCCTAAGTACAAAATATTTAATTAACAAAGGAAGTATTAGATTCAGTTTTGTTATTTCGTCCTGAATTTTTTATTATCCGCAGTGCAATTAATTAGCGTTTGTTTAATGAACGAGAAACGTCGTCTGTAATAATGCCATTCATAATAAGGTAAATAATATATTAGCGAAATCCAATCAAAAGCCAAAGGTTCCGTTCGCTAGCTAACTGGATTCAGAGGGGAGCTGGATATGAATTTCCCAACAGAGGATCTCTAGAATGCTATTTCTCTGCCCAAATTGAGAATCCGAAAACGTTTGCATTTAGTGGAGTCAGATTTATTATTGCAACCAAAGTGATCTCTGTAATATATTACTTCTATCCAGAATGTGAGCTACCGACAAATTGGGGTATAACTTCATAATTTGAAATTTAAAAACTTTAATTATTTAAAATAACTTAGTGAGCTCTGTTATTTTCACCTACCTGGTCATGGTTGTCAGAATAAAGGAGTGAAAATTTACATATTTCTATTAGATCTCCTTTCTTTGTCCACTGGACCATTTTGCTATTTGGGTTGTCAGATGTTATCCCATGATTAGAACTTGTACTCTTTTCATTGATATGAATTATCATATCAACTCAAATAGTAATCATTTACTTTATGAAAACGAAGCATTCATAAATTGAAGTTTAATCGAAATTTGATTCATTAATTGATAGTTACCTGACTGTATCATAACTTTTGAGTTTAATGTGGCAGTTCTTGATGATCTTTGCACCCTTCTGAGCACGTATCCTATTAACGGCCGTCAAACTTTTTACCGAAATAACTGATTTTCAAACTACGTAACATATTTAATAACTTGACAATACTTTTCATTCACCCTCCTGAATAGATTTTCATTCCTCTCTTCTACAATTTTACCATCATTAGGACTACATATGAAGGACACACAAAACTCCATTTTCGGAATTTTGGCCAGATGGTTGCTTTTTCTCACTCTTATTCTTTTAATATTTTTTGGCCTTTCTACTTCTTGTTCATAAGGGCTTATATGCCCATTCATTACATCTTCATCATACATAATACGACTCTAACAAATACTCATTTAGACTACGCTTCTTACAAATGGGAGAAATGGGTTGGAATCGCTCTTCTGAGAAGAATATTTCCAGGGTAATTTTTAAACTCAAAGCTACCTGTTTTCTATCGCTGTATGAACAGTTTTCGCAATAGGTCACTCAGTAATCCAGTGTCCTAATTAATATTTAGGTGCACGTTGCTCTTCACAGTTAGTCGTGACTAAAACTGTTATCGGTTCGGCATTGTTCTGACCCTCAAACACCGTCTTATTCGAAGAAATAATATCTGTTGAAATAATTATACGTCTCGAAATAAGCGTACTTTAAAATTCATGAATAGCAACTTAGTATCGGGAGCATTCTAGACTATTAACTATTCGTTATCAAGTCATTATGTTCTGTGTATGACTCATCTTTTCTCTATTAAGATATTGTTTGCTTTACTTCAGTTATTTTACTACAATATATCTAGTTTTTTTTGTTTTTATGTCTAGCACTTTTTACCGCTTCATTATTCTCAAGATGAATCCCTCTTTTTCTCCCTCCTTCCCTCTTCTTATAGCAAACTTCAAAGGAACTTATAAAGACATTGGCCTAGCAAATTTCCCCACCGTGTATTGATGATTCTATTCTAAACAAGACTGATTCTCTTACATTATCCAGCACCAATTTTGATAAACTATCCAAGAGGCTTAATTTTACTTTTTTGTTCGCATCTAGCCCAATGACGATGGTGTTGGAAAAATAAAATTAATAATGTTTTTTGCTTTTCTATGTGAATTGTTTGATATAGCTAAGGGAGGCCCCAAATGTCCATCAAATCAAAAGTCAGTGAGTAGATCCTGATAAAGTACTCTTTTCCCTCTTTACTTGACCAGACAGACGGAGAATTCGAATCAAACCTTCTTGTTCAGCTGTGTATAAAGTGTCATTATAGATAATAAACCTAGTACATTTACAGGCTGAAAATTCCGTGATGAGATTAAATTTAATTAAATTATTTCCCATGTCAAGGCTAGAAAGTTTTACAGCTTCTCATTATAGGTAAAATCCAAATGTGGAAATCATAAACGGAGAGAATGTTCATATTTAAGAAGGAATTGAAGAGCAGAGTGAGTAAAAGACTGAGTCAGGAAATTAGGAGAATCGTACTTAATCTGAGCTCGACAGTTATCAGGTCACCTGGTGTTTCGAGTTTAATCTCTTCAGATTTATTCTTTTTTTAATCATCTTACTCTTCATAGGGGAAAACTGGTGACAAGTTTCATATAATTTCCCAGCCATCCTATTTTCACATATTTCTAAAAGCCATTAACCCCTTCTTTTAACCTCGCGTCAACTATTTTTATGATATACAGAGAAATAATCAAGAAAAATTTCAATTTCTCGAACGATTTTGCATGATATGTCCATGTAGTGAATGTTATTGTGACATTATTTACCTAAATCAAGATGAGTAGATTAGGACTTTCGAACCTGAAGAGTAGAATCTGCATAAGTTTTCAACGTTCGGGGTCTTTCATGATCTTCAACACACAGCAAGATGAAGAGAAGAAAATTCTACGACAAGAAAAATTTATTAGAAATATTTATTGATCACTAGAGAGACATAGAAGATAGTTGGATAGATCAGAGTACGTTGTCTATAAATTAGAATGATGAGATATGTTAGTTCCCAGAACAAAATAAACCATCAAGGAAATTTCGGAACCCGGACAATAGGGACCTCCAGCCCTGTAGAAGGAGTAATAAATCGCATGTAATAAAAGGATTTTAACGTTAACCAGTATTTTGACCTTATAAAGTGAATACCGATACATGTTTACTTAGCTCAGTCAGCTCAAATAGCTACATGTGCATTTCATGATGAGGCAAATCGAAATATAAATATTAATTATTTCACTGGTATTTATACCTCTTATTTTGGCCATTTCGGTAAAATTTCTGCTACATCAAAGTAATAGTAGGTTCTAAACGTATAAGAATGATGGCATCTAAACTACTTACTTTTATGATTCCTTCGATTGATAAATAAAAGTGCTATGAGGCAATAATATAGGTGCACTATTCAATTTTCAGAAGAGGACTAATTGATTAAACGTTCAATTTTGACAGAATATGAGCTTCAGAATATCCTTGCTCTATCCAGCTCAAGGATTTGCACTTTACTTAGTGGGCTTAAAATCAACGTCTGGGCCTTCCATATGCTTACCTTTGGTAAAGAATGGAAATACGAAAGTGCGCGTTTTCATCCTTATGCATACTAGGTCGACAAATGTAAAAGGTAAGAGTTGAATTTGCTTGAGGAATACACAGCAAATATCCGACACAATCTTCTTTCACAGTAGTGTAGGCGACATTTTTTTAAAGTTAAGAGAGCGAATATAGTAGAGAAAAGGGTTCATAAAACGTTAAAGGTTCATGGTTTGTGGGGAATGGTAAAAGGCTGACTGTTCAGAAAAGTCACTAATATTGAGTGAAAAGAAAAGAGTGAGTGGCGAAAAAGGTGGTTGAACAGAAAGGGGCGAAAACGGGTTGTTGAGACAGGCAGGGCCTCCATATATAGATAACAATAGAAGAAAATTGAGAATTTGCTACCAAGATCACCAATGTTGCAGAAAAAGATTAGAGCTTTACATTGCTTCTCCAATGTTCCCGGTATTAAGCTACTAACCGAGACTTCTGAAATATCTGACACTCATTATCCCAGGCAGGTAAATTATCAGCTCCATTGTCCCCGAAAGTCAGAGGACAAGAAGTAATTTAATACATCTGTTCCTGTAAAGTACAAATGGTTCTGTATTGTGAGTCCGTTTCACATATTTTAACCGCCAACCTTTAAAAAATGGTGAAGTATCCAGGATACAAAATTCTTATCGATATGATAATATAATGAGTAACACTTTGCATTATGTGGTCTGAGGTGAGAAAATTTTCTATATAGTGACAAATTGCCTAGATACTATCGTGCTTAAACACTAGGAGAGGAAATATATTTTCTTGTATTGGTTAAAGTTAGGAAAGAGGAATTGACGTAACTTGTCATTTTCTGGTAAATCTTATTAATTGAGGAATTCACAATTTTATCACATGAAAATCAGCTAAAGAAGAAGTGCAACAACTATGATGGGACTAAAGATTATGAGCTCAAATAGCGGAAAAAAAATTAAAAAGTACTTCCTAAATGGTATAAAAGATGATAAAAATTATTTTTTGCCAGAGGTGACCCCATAATGAAAACAAACAGTGGTGAATTAGGTATTGCACTGTCACCAGACACAGGCGTCCGAGAATGTTTGATTAAGCTGGTTGAACTAATAGAGCCTGAACTGGTCAACTATTTCGAAGTATGTCTAAGGGAAACGACAGGTCTTGGTGACAAAAACATTCCAATAGATGATCCAAACAATGAATCAGAACTTGCTATAGAGTCTGAATCGGAATTCGAAACAGATCAACTTCCAGATTCGAAAATTGATTCAGGGTTTCATATTCCAACTGATCCAGATTTTAGCGGCGACGAAGTTAGTCACTGTCTTCTCGAACTTGTCCGTGTGCTTCGTCCCGATTTGGCTGATCAACTGGAACAAATCAATTTTTTCAATCAAGAGATGATTTCATCTTCCAACCTAAAAGAACCCACTCTTCATCTTACCAAAAACCCTTCCAAGCCGTTTGAATCATCAGAATTTCCTCTGATTCAAAAGCTTTCTGTTAAACAACCCCAAATACCTAAACCTAGTGTTCAGTCAAGAAGATCGCACCTTAAACCTTGTCTGTTAAAGCTTATTCGGTATTTTGACCCTGAATTAGCTGAATGTCTTAGAGAATGCTCTTAATGTTTGTAAACTACTATAAATAAAGTATCATTTATTTATCATATATTATTCCTTTCAGAAAATTTCAAATAAATTTTAATTAAGGCACTTTAAATTATTTCAATGGATATTAAATCTATTAGCTGAATAATAATGTAAACTTTGTTTTAGTATATTTGTACACTAATTGGTTCAAACATTTAATTAATTTGTGACGAAGTGTTACAAGATGAAAAATTAGAAGATCACGCAAAACAAATGAAAGATGTAAGATACTGGACCGATTCGAATTGTGTGATGGTGGATGTTTTGGCATGGTTTAAATGTATTATAAGACTCAAAACAGAAGACAGCAATCTTGAATTGATAAGCAAAAATGTGTACTCAATTATTCAATGTGTACGACTCCAACCCAAATGCTAAAAGAAATAAGAATCATTCTATGCCAAACTTATATCCTTGTTGTAATATATCCAACCTCCTCCCCTTAATCCATATAGAGCTGCGTTGAGATACTTTTCTGTGAAGCAAGACGTGATAAGACCCAAAGGAATCATCTTTAGATTTTCTGAATAGATGTATGTCACGGGATTTGAAAAATGATATAAAATATCAGGAAAATATATTAGTTGTCATGGAGGGAAAACAGTGTTAGTTCTCAACTGGTACTCAACAATAACCCATAACTTACCTTTGAGTGAAATCTTCTCATTGAGACCCACTAAAAGTATGTGAACTGCTACAGCTTTCGACCACAACGGTTTTCTAATATTTTATTCTTTAGCCTTACATATTGAACTGTATTTAAAGCCACTATCATTAATAGCACAGCATCTTGAAGCAATCAAAAGTATCTCTTTTTTCGGGAGTATAATTGAAATCAGTCAGTCTTATTTCTACTTAAGGCTTGTCAATCGACGAAGATTTCGTAAGTATTACATTACAATCCGCACCACCAATACTTTTTGCTCCGAGCTATTGAGTGATGAATGATGCTTCTGTGGCTTCGGCACTTTCCAGAATGTTTTTAGAGTGATGGCGAACTAAAGTGCAACTTCGCAGGCAAGCTTTGCTTTACTCAATCGTCCGAATATGTTTTCATTCTGTTCCCTGATAATACTTTAACTATCTCAACAAAATATTTCTGGTGATACTGCCTGGTGGCTTCTGAAATCGAATTTGAAAAAATGTGTTTAACACATAATTGTCTATTTATAATGCAAAACATATTTCAGGATCTTACGAAAGCCCAAATATTATTTAACTAATGTGGCGATTTTCCATTTGCCTGATGGTTTATGTGCATGGATAGGCACTGACAAGTGCTCGATGCAGTGATCTTGGAGATTATTCACACTTGCAAATTGAGTTTACCAAGTTCTTGGCCTTCACATTTTCTGAGTACGATTTATCCTCCGGTCTTCAAGCAGTTTATCGGTAATTTTTGCGTTACCGAACACTGCTAATTAAATTTTAATCTGCTACTTGATAATATTACTAGCTACAAAGCTAATCTTCTAAAGAAACTATTTCTGCCAACATCTCTGCCTTTCATGTGGTTGAATAGGAAAATAGATTCAGAATCATCCTCCGTCCAATATTGGCTTCTCTTCGCTATTACTAAACTGGAGTACCTTCTACTATGCAACCATTTGTCGTGATAACTTGAATTCAGTTAATTAGTTCAAGTATATTCAACCAGTGGTCCCGATTCAGAATTCTCAACAAATTAATAAATTTCGATTTTTCAAAAAAGGTGAAGAAAGATTTAGCCATTAAAATAGAATGTAATTCTTAGATATGAATTTGTAAATTTTGGGAGAAAAAACAGAGATATTTTGAAAACCGCGTTTGTCAAATCCTATAACGACAATCGTTTAAAGTACAAAATGAAAGCGATATATTATAGTAAAATGTTAGTTCATCAATCGATTATGATACTCTGAGGATGAGACCTTGAAATATCATTTTCCCATTAAATGGAGCGTTAAAGAATACTGTTCTTCACAGACGACAAAATTAGCTCTACCATTTTATCATGTTACGAAAAGAATTCGGATGCCATCATATGTAGTACTTGCGCGCTCACACTCATAGGCATGCTCAATCTCTGCCCATCAATGAACAGAAACACTAACTAGGTTTTAATAGCTTTATCGCACCCCCTTTCACCCCCCCCCCTCACGATCCAGATTGTTCTCACTCAGTACTGACGCCTCCTCTTTCCACCCAGTTCCTCCTTCTTTTCATTCTTCCCTTCTTATCTCATCCATATCCAATTGTCCAATACAAATTTTTTTCAACTTTTGGTCTTTTCATTCGATAAAGGCTCAAGTAACCTGATAGGCTTAAGGTGATAATTAGTTCTTGAAGGGGATATCAAGCCTAATTTGACTTGCCTCATAAAGTAGCTTTACTGTGGCAATAAGACCTACTTTATATTCATTTGATTGGATATAGTTTCCAAATGATATTTTTCAGTCAAGTTAAAATTATTTGATTTGTGGATTTTGAAGTAAACGATATATGGAAAGGAACAGGTATTAAAAGAACCATCAATGGTGCAAAGTCGAAACAATTTATTTACCGACTGTTTTAAATTTTTTTAATCAGAAAAATGGACAAAGAGGAATATTAATGTGCGACTTCGTTTAGAGATTGTTGAAAGTATTATTTAATAAATGAAAGTTAATATCCACATATTTTAAAACATGTGAGTTTGAAACAAATGTTTATATGCTAAGTGGATGCAGAATGCATTGAAGAGATATGATAGCTTTTAAGGAGGTAGAATGGGTGTACTCATATATACAACTTCGTAGAATATTTTTTAGTCTTTTTATGGGAATTTGCGGAATAAGTCATTGTCTTATTTGTAGATAATTAAGAACTTCCATTCATGAGGAATTAAATCAACAGGTCAGCAAGTCCTCTGAATATTGGGGACATAATCCGGACCGTGAATTGGAATGCCATCTAATTCAACTTAAGCATTGAGGCATTACAAATCAAATAAGGTAAGATTCCTCGTTTAAATTATATACTTCTTCTCAGCCCCCTTCCTCCCACTCAAATTACTATTTTCCCTCTTCAAATGATTTCTCCAATTAAATTTTCTTTGTTTATTTCACCATGGGTAATAAAATTAATAATTTTAACATACTTTATAACCGGTTTGCACATTCATTTAATTTAATTGAAATAACCGTCACTTTTTAAATGGTTTGCCATATTTTGTGCTCGTGAAGATGTTAACAGTAGAAATAGTGAAGTAGACTGAAGAAAATTCTTTATTCAAGTGGATTGCTTTTTGATAAGCACTCTTCCAAGCATTTGCCCACTTCAGGATTAATATCATATGCGATTTGAAGGAGGTAATATCTAGCAGTAGGAGATGAGGCATTTTCGGGTTCAGGCAACAGTCCTGATGACTGCGGTCTTTCCGCATTCATTGCTGACGCTGCTGGTTCTTTCAAAGGTAAAGGTATTGTGGTTACTGGGTCCGATAGTGGCTTAGGCTCTGTTACTGGTTGATCTTCCGATTTATTCTGAGCAATTGGGTTTTCTTGTGCTTTTGACACTAATTTGGGTACCATCGATGGTTCCATCATCGGTTTATTCACAGGATTAGCCATTGCAGGCGAATTGAGAAGTTGTGCCGGCTCAACTTTGGTTTGGGTATAAGGCATGGGTTTTGGATTATCAATATGCTCGGAAGCGGTTTTCAGCTGCGGTGATGGCATCACTACAGGTTTGGATTCAGAGACTGGTTTAGTAGCTGGCTTTGATCTTGGCAAAGTTTCTGTTTTTAAAACCGATGCTGGTATAGGTTTCGACACAATCATTGGCACTGAGACTGGCTTCTCTTCTGGTTTTGATTTTGGATCAGGCTTTGCCATTTTTGAAGATACCGCCAATGACTTTGTTTCTGGAGATGAATTTGATACAGATTTAAGCTGCATTATTGGTTTTTCAGTTACAGTGGGCACTTGCTTAAGTAGAGGTGAGGCTTGAACTTGTGGTGACAACTTGAGAGCTGGTTTAGGTTTGATTTTTGGTAGCGATGAAGGTAGAGTGGTCGAGTCGTTACAGCTCTCAACACACTCACTCAGCAGTAGACTTAGCATTTTCATCAGTCGCAGAACAAACGTACGGAAATCTTCCGGTTGTTGCATTTTTCTAGCATAAACGTATCATTTTATAAAATTTATATCCATTTGTTCTTCTTTTATATAACATACTAGTACTTTAATGACCATTGTTTGTTCATCAGAATCACATTTTCATGCTTCACGCATTGAATAGCATGTGGACTCTTTTCATTTTTTCCACTTTATTAAAACCTTATTTCAAAAATAAAACTGTCATTTGGTTTCGCTTTCAATTTGCTATTTTCTTTTGATGTTAAACTTCCCCATCGCTATAGTACTCCGGCGAACGACAGTAGTAGAAGTAAAATTTGCCGAGTTTTGCCTTTACATCCCTCCAGTTGCTTTTGCTGCCATCAACTGCCCTAGGGCACTTTCTCATCTCTAGGTACTTTAAGAGCTTTTCAATAGATTAGAGATTAGAATGGGAGTGTCTGAAAATTACAACAAGCTTCACTTATAAGGGTGAACTCATTTAAGAGCAGAATGAATCATTCCCCTGAAAGTCTCTATGTTTAAATGGTTGTATTATGGGACCAACTCCATCTACTTTCTTTCATTGTAATTTGATATAATTTGAAATTTGGAGGCAGTGTAACCTTTATTTTAGAAATGAAAGTCTGTAATAATTAACATCTCTTGAGATATGCATTACCGTAAACCTAAATACTGACTCTTTATACCTTTGTGGGAATTGCATTGAAGTTGGGATTTTTTAAAACCAAAAGAGATTTGTCATTGAACTGTCAATGCACTTAGACTGCAGACTTGGTTTTCCAATTTAATACCGTTATTTCTGTCATTGTTAATAGACCACTTTGATTTGGTCGTTAATTTACATAAAAATTATTTAAATAAAAGAATATGTCTGGCTGTATAATAAGAAGTATTAAATGAATGACCTGCAGTCTTCATAAACATTCCATCAGATCGGTCTGAACGACTTTTCTCAAACCATTCCGCTGAATTATTCTTCAAATGATCTCCAAACAATCTTCAAAAGATTTCAACCCAGGTTGAATAGTTTGCAAATCTCATAATAAAACCATTTCAATTATAATACCATTCCCAAATTTTCACAACAAACTGTTAAAATGAACTATAACGGTTTCTTTCATAACAAAGAGTCTCTTCTAAAGTGCATCCTCTGACAGATTCATGATTTGTAAGAGTAAATAGAATTTTGATTAAAACCTTCTGAATAAAGTTAAATCATAAAATAATACTATTCATGCACTATGGTATATGATCCAATCATTTTACGCCTAGATTTTTTATTGATTTGTCAGGTTGTTGAAGGATAACTTGTAGAACATAACAAGCCCATATTTGTTCTTAATTTAGATTTCGGTTTTCTCTGTACATGTAGGATTCTAATGAGAATCACTTACACAAACCATTGCTAAGATAAAACTGCAAAGTAAAACAACCCAGTGCTCTTTGCCACTAGAGGAAATTAATATTTTCAATAAACTCAGACCATCATTGATATAAATTCACTGGGGTAACGTAGGGGTCAAAGATTGTTATTTGTATTTCAAAGCACTGGGATAATTCGGAATTCAAATCAAATAGAACTCGTTTGGTGCTTTAATTTTATTTTTAAATCCCCACGACTAGTCTCATTTACCTCTCGTTTAATTACTTTGTCGTTATCCATGTTTATTAGCTTTTCTAGATTTAAAAACTGTATTGATTTACTTAATAATACTAATAACATGAAAATATTTTTTTTCAAAATTGCTAATCAAGAATTAAAAGTTTAATAACATTCAGATGTCAAATTCTAAAGGAATTTGTGCTTTTTTATATGTGTTAACCATAATGGTAGTAATGCAATTATTTCAAACGAAACTAATGCAAAGAATTTTGACGAGTAACTGGACTTTTGTTTGAAATCTTACAAAAAAGGATTTCATACCCAGTCATCTGTTAATTAATCAACATTCAGTCTGATTATTTGTCAACTTAATTAAATGTAAGAAAGAAAAAATAACGAAAAGGGTTTTTTACGTGTTGAGGTTAAAGAAAGGTGTACTCGACCATTGAGATTGGTGGAGTTCGCATGCAGAGGCCTCCTCAGCCAATCAGCAATCAGTATCCCTGCAGCTTGGCGTTGTTTGCGTTTAAGGACCAAGCTTGTAGACAGCGACTCATACGGAGCTCTGTTCGTTTAAAATTCTTACTATCTCATCTCATTCACAAAATAAACTCTCACTATCTCATCGCTTACAGATCAATAAACTATCTCCACTCAACACCTTTCTTGTTCTCACTACTGTGGACGCAGCCTAGCTAATTTCAGGAGCAAATTTATAATAGATAACTCTGCTAGACGCCGTCTGGACTGCTTGGGAGGATTACCTAGCTTTAGCAAAAAGGCTTATTGGTGTAGCATCCGCTACAGATCCAAAAGTTAGGTCAGTAATCTTAGCTGACATGCGTTAATCAACATATAAAATTCGAAAAATGGAGTTAAATTACTTATCCAAGGCCAAAAATCTGTGCTTTTTTAAAAAATTCATACTTAAGTCAAGAAAAATAAAATTGTCAATATATTGAAATAATTTCTACGTTATCCATAAGTAATAAGAGTCATGCTTTCCACTTAATCACAAGATATTGAAAATATTGGATAAATTAACACGTTTTACATTAATCAGTCATGTTAGCACGAGAAAGTAAAATGATGTTGTTAGTAAAAGTTCAGACGCTTAATATAAAAGACTGTCAGTTAGGTAAGTAACGTGGTCATCTTATTAGATATACTTCTTATACAGTCAAGACAACAAACACTATAACTGGAATTCGCTGTCTTTATTCTGGGCAAAACGTTATCTACCCATGATCGAAGTTGAGCGCAAGCATGCTGAATTAAGGAAATTTGCCACACATTCTGCTACTGCAAAAACGTGGTTCATTGAAGATTATGAAACGGTTCCTAAGTCGGATCAGACACACCATTCGTTTGAACAATGTCTGCCTAACTCTAAGTCTCACTTGGCCGAAATTGTGGATTCTGAAAAAATACATGATTCCGCAGGAGATTCAAAAACTATCGAACAATCGAAAAGCTGCTCAAATGCGGAACTCCACAAGGAATCTCAAATCAGCCTTGTCGAATGTTCCGACGGATCAGATGCCGAGAATGGTAAAAACGACGCTGCAACGAATTTGTCAAACATTAGATCGAGGCAGGTGTATGAAGATCTAAAAGCCACCAACTCTAGTTCCCAAGAAAACCTAAATATACCTTCTGATTCAAATTCATCAATTGATAAAAACGGAACTCTCAGTACTGAAGAGAATGCTTCAACTGATACTGCTGAGGAGATTGAAACCCTATATCCTTTCACTGATAGCAATGAATTTATTGAATACGAGGATCATAGAAAGTCAATACCAGCTGACATGTATAAAATGTGCTGGGTGGAATTATCCACAGTAGAATCTGCTGTAAATACCATGATAGATCCTGAGTCGAAGTGTAATACGGAGAAAATTATTGATTCAAATAAGTCCCAATATGCAATTGCAGTCGATAAATCGGAAGGAGATTCTAACATAAAAAATGAATCTACACCGAAAAATGAACATTTCGATGAAGCTAAACATGAAGTCAAAGATAAAGCAGCAGGTTCACACCAACCCAAGTACAGCAAATGTTTTCTCAGACTTGTTAGAGTACTGCAACCTGATCTTTATGAGTATATTGAAGACTCCCCGGAAGTCCAGCAAATTATTAGAACTAATAAAAAATTACTATTGATGACGCTAAAACCCTCCCAAAAAGCTCGATCGGCATCTCAAGTTGCAAAGACGACAGGAAACCAACGACAAAGTCATATCTCAGCGTACAACCATCCACCGTAACACCAAGGTCAACTCTATAGAGGTTCGGACATTCATCTCCATGTATAAAAATGACGTCCAATACGGCTTCTATGGTTTCTAATCCTAGATCCGGACTATATCAAGTTAAGCCGCGTGCACCAAGCCGACAATAAAAGATTTTCTGCGACATTTGATCTTAGTTTGGGATTTAGTGGTTTGTTGGAATTGCAGGACAGACCGAAAATAAAAAAGAAACTCGAACGACTCATTTCTAGGAGCCAAACAACCTAAGTTGATCGATTGTAAGCATTATTATTATATGTCATCCATTTCAAAAATAACAGTAAAAATAAATAATATTGCTTGAGTCAAAAACACTTTTAATGACAAGAAATTATTAAGAAAATTATTACCAGTGGGATAATAATAAAATACCCAAAAAGGTGCTGATAAAGGAAGTGGGAACTCAAAGGATTTTAACTAACCTGAAGCCTGATTTGTAAGATTGATTGATTTTTTTTGATGCTCAAATATATGTTCTTTTCAATATTCGAAAATCAAGATGTCATGATTTTCAGGCGGCGAAAGATAAATCTAGAGTATACGTTTATATTAGGCTCAGTATGTTGAATAATGGATTGTTACGATGTTTGAGAACTCCTCGACCGATTGAGAGACTAGGAAATTTAGAAACAGAATGTTTGAGCGCGAAGATTGATTAATTACATTCCAAACAAAACTCAAGATCAGCGTTTTTTAATACACCCTTGAAAATTTTCAATAAATGCTTGCCAGTGATTCAACGGTCTATGTGCCCGTCTGCAAACCTAGTGAAATATATTCGATGCCTATCAGTACGCATCCAGTGAACGGAGTGGCCTATTGAACTGATCAAGCTTGATCAGCAAAGAGAGCGACTAATGTAAGTTTTTCGTTGGGCAAGCTCCTTAATGCTAGTCTGCTTTGGCTAAGTGTCCGATAACACTTTCCTCTAATATGGTTGGGAAAATTCAAATTTCATAGCGTATGTGTGCTCTTCCGATAATCCTTTTTTTCAATAAACTAATTAATAATCAAATTATACGGAGTGCTTGAGGTATCTGATAACATTTATATTTTTATATTTCAAACCAACCCGATAATAATTAAGATATTTTTCTACATCACATGATCTCATGGCAGATACTAATGTAACCAATGAAATGAAAAGACACGCTGTAATAGTGTCCATAAAAGCGAAACTTAGGAATTTAGAAGTTGCAGGATTACCAGAAGTCGCCACATCTTTCGTTTGTAAAGTTAGAAAGGGGCTGCTGAATGAAAACAATGGAGGTGAATTGGCCACCACGAGGAAGAGAAAAGTGCATTGTCAACGCTCTGCTGATTCACTTAGAGCACCTGAGTTTGTCAGAAGAGTGCATTATGTGGCATGATCGACGAAAATGCTAAGAAGTTAATTATTTATTTAAAAAAGGTAAACCATACGTATGCACTAATGACCATCTACAAAAATTGTATTAAGAGCATTTTTTAATAAACACAAAATTGCAATCGTAATATCTACCACATTAATGCAGTTAAAAAAAATAAAATCTGTAGGATTGTTGAAAATAAACTTCCTGAAAAGATCTCCAAACACATTTTAAATGTTCAAGAACGTGGTAAGACATCGGCAAATAATATGAAGTTGCCATATCTGCTGTCTAAACATAAAGATTGTGATGGATCATTACTGTTGTTGGAATTTGAGTAACAGCTAACGGTTGGCAGTTAACAACTAACTCCAGCAACAATAATAGCCAATTTGTAGCCGTTTGGGTAAGAGCTAACAATTGCGGAGCAGAAAACCAAGGGTTGATTAGACCAAAACGTATTGAACGAATCGCGAAAAAGGTTTCAAGAGAATAAAAGGGATTTAAAGAACGGAGGCAATTAGATGGCAGCGTAAGCGTATGTGTCTCACAAGCGAGGACGCGCGTGAGGGCATAAATGCAGGTGTGCTTTAAATGAAAAGGGGGGATAGCATGAACAGAAGGAATAGGTCCGGACATCGCCGTGGCGAAACGACCCTTTCAACCTTCATTCAAGGATCACCTAATTAGCTTATTCCGATAATAAAAATAAACCACCTGAGGACACGCGATGTTTGTTAGCAGGACGCTTAGGGTTACAGTAGGGTCATTCCCTTCAAAAACCACTGCAGGAATGAAATAATTAGATCTCAGAGATTATTGAGGACATAGACGAAAATTTTGGAAACACGTAGGAATTCGTCATTCAATGTCATGTACGGTCTAGTAAAACCCAAGATCATATGATCAATAATGGAGTCCCATGAGTTTAAAAAACTGCGAGCGAATGTATTTCTACAATTCAATAATTAGAGCTATATATTTCTCAGGTACCCAGCATATTTAAGAGGTTGCTTAATAAAACCTCATCCCATTTTGCCATACCATATCAAAGATCCGTTCGCATGAAAGGGACACTGATTTTGTTTCCAACCCCAAACAACATAAAGTTGGTCGTGAAGTAAACACACAATAACAACAGCTGGTGTAAGGAGATATAAAAACAGACTCCCTCGGTAGATTTAAATTTAGTTCAAGAAGGAGGACGAAAAAAGCACTAAAAATACGCATCACTTCCCTTTTTCCAGTTACAAGTGCAATAGTATCTATGAATAAACAGCGAATTTCAACACTCCAAAAAGGATAACGAGAGAGAACATATCCAAAACCCCTCTCTTTCATCTGATCTTGAATCTGATATCACCGATACACTAAAAATATTTGTCGGTTTACCTGCAATTTCACTTGGGTAATGGAGAGGACATAAACTAGGTGTAGGACAGCTATCGTCGGACCTACTAAGACATCGTTTCAACCACGATACAAGATGAAGTTGAGGAAGGGAATCAGTAGTAATACTCCTAAATGAGAATAAAGAAGCTAGTGCAGGGAGAAGGTATTCTGACAGAAGGTAGGAGGAACGTCGAAAGCTAAGCCGAAATATGGGTTTGACAATTACTARAACACCACATCGAATCATTCTGGTGCTCTTGAGAGAAATTCACAGGTCTCACACCTCTTACACTGGATTATTGATTATTGGTCTTTCACAGCCATGTCTAATAGTGTAATCTCGTCTCTATTGCAGTAATTGGGTAACCTGGTAGCCAATCATTTCCCAGGTATCTATGAGCTACATTTAACAGATTCTTTTCCTCATAGGGGAAACGCTGAGCTAAAGTTCTTCCCTCCCCCTTCTTCCGAGTCAGACTGCTACAGGGTATAATAAATAATACTTGACCACGCTCCACTTTTCACTACCTCCGTTATGAGAACTGATCCGTGCCACCTATGATCTCGACCCTCAGTGACATCCAGATCAAAAGCAAAACGAGATTGGTGATGGATGATGTAAATGAGCAAAGATAAGAAGGTTGATCACGTCACTCCTAATTCACAAAGAACGAGATTTACGTCTAACTTGATAACAGCTGGTACCCTGAGCATCGGTTTTGAGCACTATTTGAGCCTGTCATGGTCTCATCAACTTCAATGAGGGAGCTGCAGACTAATTTGACGCGTTCTATCAACTTTTCCCTTACTCTGAGAGGAAAGGTAATTAGGAGGTGATTTCAGGTCTGTGATGACATTTAATTTATGCAGACATTTTTGAGATAAGACTATTCGTGCACTGCAGTAAATGCAATTCTCCTAAAACTCCAGCAACTCCAGTTAGCCATTGATCTGAATTTCGGACCTAGACCTAGACCTTCTCGAAACGGAGCAAAGTTGGTCATCATTTCCAACGTTGGCACTTTCAAAGTTATCCATTTGAAATATATTACACCTCATTGTTTGACACATCTCGACGAAGGAGTGACTGAGACCTAAGTAGACACGTAATTAGATCTATACACTCCCGCATATCCTATTTCTCCAGATTCACAATACAGACTAAGCGAGCTAGAGTATCTAAGATAAGGTCTATGTGCACGCAATAAACAATCGAAGGCGAAATGTTTATGCGAACGAATACACACAAGGTACAATTCACAAGAGATACAAACATGCACATTAACAAGAACCGTTGAGATAAGGACCTTTTAAATTTGACGGATAGCTAAGCGGACTAGGGATGGAGTTTCAGCCATCCCAGGCTTTAATGTAACCAGCTTGATTCTATGAACAAACCAGTTAGCAGTAGAAAGTGTTACTCTCGTATTACAGTAATGGTTTCAGAGACCCGATTAGAAGTAGACATCTGAAATGAAATTAATGATTGAGTAGATTACTACTGTGAACGATTTATGCATAAACTGGGAACGGAGATGATTGATTGAGAATACACAGACCAACCATTACGAAGAGCCCTGCAATTTCAGAAGCCTGTCTAGTAAATGGTTGGTCCTGGGACTATCAGCGCTTGCCATACTCTCATGGTTGTCCATGAGTCATCTGTCTGTGGGGAGAACAGAGCGTACTCTCATAGTTCAAATAATAAGGGTTAATCTATTAGAAAAGTTTTTAAGAACTATTATCTTAATGTTTAATTCAGAAGAACATTTATTCTACTTTTTACAAATGTTTTTTAACAACATTTGAAGTGAATTTCACCAACAATCGCTTAAACACCAAAAGAAGAAGACCATAATTTGTGTGAGGCATTTTCTGGCACTTTTATATCCAATAAAAAGAAATTTCCAGAAAGTTTTAAAAAGTTTTGTTAGTGTTGCTATTTATGCTCATCAAATATTTTCCCCCAACAACTTTAGTATTTTATTTTGTTTTCTTCCCATTATTATTGAAAATAACGATTATTCCTTCAATTTTTTTTATTTGAACTAACATGTATCAAGTTATACTATACATATTTCGATTCGACTAACCATAAGTCTTCTATAAAACAACGAGAATTTGTGTTTTTCTTCATAGATGGGGTTTCAGTTTGTAGATCGTAAAAGTTAACGATGAAAGGCTTAAAAAGTCAAACTTTGAATATTATAGTTGTTTATGAATTTGAATTTATTGTAAAGAATAATGAACTTTTTCTGATGAAACACCAGTAACATTTCATTATGATGCAAGAACGATTTTCTAAATTTATCAATATGAAAACCAAAACATTGCATGATTCCCTAACCAAACCATCTGCGAATTCTCTGCGAAAAGTGTGGGGATATTTTCTGGAACGATCTCGATGATATCTCAGATGATGTAAAAATTTGACTGTTGTTATGGAGGTTAGAAACGGCTGAAAATGAAAAGCTCAAATGTTTGATCCATCCTAGGAATACTTCGAATCTTACTTACTTGTTATAATATTTCCAACACAGTAATTTAAGCCCTAGCGGGATTTTCAAAATTCTTTTTTCAATTAACCCTTGACCGATAAATTGTAAAAAGACATGGATCAATGGATCTATGTCAACAGTTCTCGGTAGTCACTTATTTTTTTAAACCTTTGCTTGAATTGGATGATATTAATAAATTTTTTCAAGGCAAGCGATATCATTAAGCGTCATGAAAAATTTAGGCTTATTCAACCACCACTTACCCTAGCACGGTGTTTATGTACTGTCCATAGCAATAGTTTACAGGTATCTTTCCTATGTATATAATTTTTCAATAATTGATTTCTTTACAGTAATCAAAGATATCTTTGCCTAAAATATTTATCAAAGTACAACAAAGATGAAACTGAAATATATCAAAAGATTTGTAACTCCTTGTATAACAGCTTTATCTTTAAAAAATTTTCTATAACTTCCGTCTTGAAAAGAGGGACAATATCTTGAAGTCTGTGTGGTTGAGAAACTCGTGTTTCGCCATTTTTCCCGAGCTAGCCATTTCTCATACTTAAAGTGAACTTGTATTATTCTTAAATTTCGGTTTGGGTTTTGGGTTTTATACTATTAATACCTTTGTCATTTCGCTTCGAGCGGTTTTGGACATTTTTTAATTGTTTTGTGTCAGTCGCCCCTTAAAGAAAAGGTTTTCATTTATGGGACATATATAGCAATAACAGAATATTTAATTCTTCGATCTTCCCAAAATCTACATATTGAAAGTTGCTAACCATTATTACTTGTTAATATTAAGTAGAACAAATATCAGTGATTTGACCAACGGTAAAACGATTTGAACTCACTATTAGGCGCAAACGAATGAACATTTCGTAGTATTAATCACTTGAATCAAATTCGATGCTCTAACATGTTTAACTCCTCACTTTTCTAGCAGGCACTCAGGTAATTAGACCAACATATTTTTTGGTGAAAATTTATTAAGATATTTTTTCATTATGGTGTGAATTTTCACCGCTTTTTTTCTTCAGCATATATCAAAATGGCATTTTATGAATACTGTCCCAATCTTGTAGAAGCAGTTCAACGCAATGACGTTAAAGCCGTCGTCCAACTTTTGAGAATGAATGTAAGTTAATGTTTGAAATTGGTTTACTAACCTCTTCCTTCACTTTAGGCTTCACCAAACGCTCGAGATGAAGTAACCAAGAGGACTGTACTTATGATCGCTGCAGAAAAGGGATACATTGAAATTGTCAAAAAGCTAATCGAGTGCAGGGCTTTTATCGATCTTACAGACCGTGAAGAGAATATGGCAATCCATTGGGCTGCTAAGGGTGGAAATTTACAATGCTTACAGTTTTTAATCGACAGCGGGAGTCTTTTAGACGTTTTAAACGCCAATAAATATACCCCTCTTATGCTGTCAATTTTAAAGGGGCATCGTCATATTGCTGCATTCTTAATTCAGCGAGATCCCTATTTAATAAGGGGTCTGAATGAACATGAAGAATCTGAGTTTACTCTCGCTATTGGAGGGGTAAGTAAACATACTCATTTTACTGTCTTTAGAATAATTTTGAAACAGCAAAATTGATCTTTCAAACTGATGTTCCCGGCATTGATAAAGTGAAGGAACTCCAGATAGCCTTACAGCAGGCCGCATTGAAAAAGGATACAGCAATTTTAACTTTTTTGATCAGTCTGGGTGCAAACGTCAACAATTCCACAGAAGAAGAAGATCCTGTCATTTTTAGAGCTATTTATGCCAAGGATGCTAACTTAGTACAATTTTTTATCGAGAACGGAGCTGATGTCAATTCTAGGGACAGAAATGGCAAGACTCCATTAGTACTGGCAATCGCATTAAGTCTCGAAGATATCGTAAATGTTTTAATTTCCCATGGTAAGCTACTTTGAATAATTCATCAATAATTACTTTATTCTTAATTGAATAGCTCTTGCCATTTGGTTGTTGACTTTATATGTCTCTCTTGGTCTCAAACTGGCTTTTCATTTATCTAGGTGCTGAAGTTACAGCAGATGCCCTTAATCTCGCCCATCGAAAAGGACCTTCAAATGTTCTTAATGCACTCAAAAGGGCAAGAGGAGAAATTTTATAAAATTCTTTTATGTACACTCGAGAATAATTCCTTTTAATAAATGTTTTATGGCTTAGATATTCTTAGTTGTACTTTATTGTCCCACATTAACGTTCTTAATCGTAGGAAAGCGCTTGGATAATAGGTTTAGAAATATTATTTCGTCCTCGTATGAAACGGAAACTAAAGTTGAAATAGTTGAGAGGTAGGTAATAAACTCAGTACCTTAGTTTTGGAGGTTCGAGCCACCAATATCCTAATGTCTCAATTTTGGAATTGAACTTTTTGGTTCCTAAGAGAGATTACTTAAATTATTCATAGCTCGTTCTTCATCTAATTTGATTCAGTGGTTGATCATGCCACCTCAATTTATCTGTTATCTTTTTACCTCTTTAGTGCAGGTAGATGATATGTTTTTAACATGACACTGAATTTGTATTTTGCTTCCGTTTTTCTCTTTGCAAATCAATAGCCTTAATTTAGGATTAGTAGTCACGAATATATTTTGAATTATCCCTACTCAGAATTTTTAGTTCTGTTCTCTTTCAGAGATTAAGTTATTTAATCGGTCATATCGTGTTTTTATGACTTTCATTCTGTATTATCAATCTTTTCAATTTCTTTTAGTTAAATTAAGTGGTAGAAAATCGCAAACCGAATTCCAAATAGAGCTAATTTGTAAGACTTTTCGGATAATTGGTAATGTTAATCGACAGTAATGTCTCAATGAAAGGTTGTTAAAATGGGGGACATTTATCCATGGAATAGGGTCTAAAGTAACACTAAATGCCATCAGTAAAGCGGCTTTAAGAGCCCAACCAAATCAGGTATATATCCCCCACGAAACTAATGAATTTCCCGTACGCCAGCAGGAACCAACAAACTTCCCTAGATGAGAGTCGATTTGGATCACGTGGGAATTTGACAGGTGGAGAAACGAAGGAAAGGAGAAAGGTTAGGAAACATATTTTAATTTTGAAAGGAAATATACGTTGATTTCGGGCAAGTGGGAACGAGGATGTGATAAAGAGGCCAAATTTCGATATTCGAAGTTGAACAGACTATTCGTGTTCTCCGTTTGTCTGCCTAGACAATAAAATACTCTTCACCTAGCAAATAGGACAGTGTACTTGATAAAATACTGAAGATCCGCCTAAATATTTCATAAAAAAATAGTAAAAACCATTAACTGCGGCTAAATATTCACATTAAGAGAGAGAATAAAGTGAATATTAAACTGAAAATGCGGCATTTCGTAAAAATCCATTTATGTTCGGAAGTTAAATGACTGGTTCTATGACAAAATGCTGAGTCAGGAGGTAAGCTTGAGCAAAGCTCAAGATGCTGCGAGCAGAAAGCCGAAAAATTGGTTAGCAAATTTATAAGAGGTATTTCCATAATATAGGCGTTAGGAGGCCTATTCGGATATTTTCGTTTCATTCGAAAGAAACTCGCAAGTATCATCCTTCGTGCACTGAATTATGGATTATTTGATTTCCACGCTCGCTCTTGGATATGTAAAACAACTGTGAAGACCGCATTACTGTAATTACTGGATAGCCGGCTAGCTAATCACTTTCACATATCCAATTCTACATAAGTCAATTTATTTTCTCAATATTAAAACCGTTTTATGCTTTTTTCCTGTTGTCTGAAAATTTATTGCCTTATGAAGGGACAAATGGGTGCTATAAAGATAATGCTGGAAGGATTATTTTAATGTAGTTGAAAATAGAAACCAAAATCGTTGAATTTTGGCTCATCTCCTATGAATAAAAAGACCAAGGAATTTGAAAATATGGTTGTTTTCAAATTATAAATATTTAATGAACTCTGATGAGCTTTTCAATATGTTTACATGATGTGAGATCATCATGCTTTCTTGATCTTTGGAAGAAAAAATTAGTTGAAGTGACCAGAATGTTCATCCTGATTAATCAACGAGTCAATAACCACTGAAAATCAGTAATCTAGGATGCAAAATATTTTCGTGCCTAAAAAGAGTTTAACATTTGGTTCGACGCTAATACTCCGTGTATCACAAGGGCGCAAACTAATTGTATACTTGGTTATAAAGTTAAACAAAGAAACTTCCAATACTTTAATTCCTCTCTAAACATTTGTATGATCCCACCCCCTTTATCCCTTATCTTAGTTCCCTGTTACCCTATCATATTTGCTTATCCACGCTGAACAACTGTATTTCGTTTGCCTCAATAAATTTTAGTGAGAGAATGCTTATTTTATATCCTTCTTTTCGAAGTTTTCAGATTTTTTCGCGCCATTTGAATTTCAATTTTTCAATAAAATCACCATTAAATTTCTTTCAATCCAAAATTTATTACAATTTTAAATCATTTCTCACGAATATTTCCTTCGTAATTTTTCGCCGTGAATTAGCCTGACCTTACAATTTCAATATCAGTGATTCCCCGTAATCTTATAAAACATTAAACCGGAAATGTCAATTGCTGAGTTGGTTGAATTTTACTTTAGATTTATCTGTCACAACTTGTTTCTCTCAATTATGTTTTTCTTTCTTTTAAAACCGACCTGTCCTCCTTTTCGCCTAACGCTGATGTTATCATTCGTTCCGAATTGGCCAGTTTACTCAATAACATCGTAATGACGTCATGTACCGATTTTAAGGGATCTGAATATGACTGGATTTCTAAACGACTTCTCAAGATAATATAAATCGACGCATTCTGGCCAATTGACACACAGACCCACACACATACGCATCTGATTGCAGAACAGCAGAACAAGCAGTCTATGTACCTCAGCTATCTGCTGCTCTAAGCAATCAGTGGCTCACTATCTCTGATTAACTTGCTACCAATATGAATACTGCCAATTACTGCTTTATTCCAATAAAGCTTTAATCCCAACTGAATCAGGCATCCTTCTTAAAACTCCAACTGTCAACTTCATTGTTTCTGCAATAACTTAATAAAACCTCTAATTTTCTCTAATTAGAGACTTTTCCCATATAAATTTATATGGCCAGAACGCAATTAATAAAAAGCATTGCATTTCAACGTTGAAATAAACGTTCTTTTCTATTTTCATACCTTTATTCCTTTTAATAGCATAGACTCAAAAAGATGCCCATCAACCTGCGGATCAAATCTAAATACAACATTAAGTAGGCATAATCTGAGATTTGGCAGGAGTTTATTAGAAGGAAAAGTCCTTGTTATAGTATGTGAATCTGGTTCCTTAGTATGCACTACTAAATGTTCTGGACTAGTTGCAAAATTTTTATTCCGATTTTAGTTGAATTTCGTTATTCGTCACCGGATTTTCATTCTCACCACTGATTGACTCCACAGTGAGATTTTTCGAGAGAGAGGAAATCTGTTTCATACTTCAACCCTGGTTTTTCAGTCCCCCCGGAAGTTTCATTCTCATCATAAAGACCCAAGTAATTAGCTAGTTCCGGGTCAGTTTCTTTCAGAAAATCAAGAAACTCTTGACTGACATTTTCATTAGGGCTCGCTAAGAGTGCTTTCTTCGATTCTTTTATTGTATTCTGAATGTATTTTTTGATGTCCTTTTCGATAATTTTGGCCAAATCTGGATCGGTTTCTTGCACGAAATACATGAATTCTTTAGCGACTTCTCGCAGACAAGCATTCACGTCAGGCTGACAGCCTGGTTTTAATTCAATCTTTTCTGATTGTTGATGTTCTTTCTCTTCTTTAAGGAACTTCATAAAGTCTTCAGCCATTTGTGGATGGATTAGGTGAGCTGCGCCAATAAGAGATCGGTCATAATCAAGCTGTTTCACCTTAGAAAGTGGCTCCATAACCATATGAACATTCAAAATATATTACTACTGCAAGTAGTTTAAATACATTCTCCTAAGCACTTTCCTCTTCTTACGTGATATCATCACATTTAATAGATTTCATTTATCTCGTGTTCACTTTAACACTCATTTGTTTTCATTTTAGACCGTGATTGTGAGGAAAGTTTTCTATCTAATTGCACCTCATGATATTGCGACTTTTAATCATGACAAAGCACATAAACTCAAGGAATTAAAAATACTTCAAACTAAAAATTAATTATCAGTAGGGAAAAGCAAAAATAATTGGATGAAGTTCATCTGAGTTATTTATCCATCATCTTGTCTGTATTCTGTAGAAGAAAACAATTCCGTAACTAGGTTCCGGGCTCTTGTTTTTGAATTTTCAAATCATTAGATTTCGAGTTTCATTATAGCTGAAATTCACAGTTATAAGCTGAATTGACCAAAAGGTTGATCTGGGAGATTGGTTGTGTCTATTCCGATAAATTGACAATTTCCTGTTCGGTAGACTTGAGAAAAACTCACAAACTCCGATTATCTATTATCCCACAATCATTTATCGCATATCCAATGCCGTAAAAGCAAATTCAGCCATCGGGTCGAGAGATGAAGCATGTCATGTTTTCCGAGTTAACGGTAAATTTTTGATAAGGTTTATAATTTTAATCACTTTATCTGTAAGTTATAGGTTGTAAGAAGATCCAAGGGTATTGAGGTGGTATAGCCACCTTCTCAGCTAAATCAAGCGGTCAATAAGCTCTGACTATCGAAGATATGAAGTCACTGAGAAAATTTGGAGTTAACTAATAAATTCTGAGCTTCCTAATGTTATGAGCTTTCATCGTTGACCTTCTTTCATAAGAAATAAACGTATCAATACATTTGGAATTTAACTAAAGTAAAAATTTTCGTTCTTGGACTTCATTATCTTATTTTGTTCGACATACCGCCGTTTTTCATCGTAGATTAGTCTGCTGTATCTCATATAATTACGCTTTTTCGGGATTAAAACAAGGAAAGTATTTCAATTTTCTTTCATGGATAATAGCAATTGTAACCACCTTGAATGTTGATTGGAGCTGCCCTGCACCTCAAAAACAAAAATGCTTCATTAGAAAGTATTAATATATGGAATCCTCTAAAGTCTTCTGAAAAGTTAAAGGGCCAAGAGAAGGCAAAACATCCGGATTTAGTGAAAATTCATCATTTGGATGTATCGGTACATTTTACTAAAATTTTGTTCTGTATAAACAAAATTATTAAAAGTCATTTAAGTTGCAAATATGTTTTATTATTTGCTAAATAGAATACGATCGTAGCAATAGCTCGGGTAAGTGGGTTTAATTAAGTGAAAATATGATTCATACTAGTATAGTATGGTATATATTTCCTAATTTTGGATGATCTATACTAAAAACGAACAGTTACCTACTTGTTCTTATAAAAAATTTGAAATTAAAGCAAATTACACACAAAGGAATCCTGATTCTGAAGAAATACAGTTATTCCCTACCGTCTATTATTATCGAAATTCAAAATTTACTGTTAATAACAGGAATTTATCAAATTCTTTACTTTATACCTAACCACTTCTGTTTAAGGAGTTATATCTTAATTTTCCATTAATGAAAATTTCAAAATATGTCCTTTAAGCTCCTATATAGATTCCTTTCCACAATGTTCAATGGTCATGCCATGTCAGTAGAAGAAAAGAGTAATTTTTTGATTCTATCTAATGTGGTGTTCTGAACATGCGGAGTGGTTTCGGAATTAATATGTTTATTGTGACTTTATCTTCACAAATACATCCACATTCTAATTCTCTACACTTTATGCTCCCCGATGTGATGTTCTTATCCAAATAATTACCGTAATTATGTGTTTATCTATGTGGCAAGTGACAACAATAGATAAGGTCGTGTCAATCCCCGCTTAGTCATCCTTACAAGGTCATAAGCTTTATTTAACTTAAAAAGCAATTTAATGATTACAATTAGTCCTATACCAAAACTAGGTCCACTTAGTACCTCAGCGTCCAGATTGTATATTTATTTAAATTCTCTTTTGGTCATTATGCTTTAATACCAACCTCGTTGGAACTTAATTCAAAACTTATGAAGCATTCAGAATTAGATTTACAAATTACCGGCAGTAATATCCCACAATTTGTCTTAATGTAATATCTGCATTAATAGAAATTTTATTTTAACTCCCCACACTTTTAGATAAAATTACAATTACCTGTACTATAAATGAAAAGAGAAGTTAGTACTCGATTTTTGCTAAGAGTCCGTGTGTCATAATTATATTATATTACGAAAATTAAATTGTTTGTAGACTAGTCGCGCAAAATATTTTTACAGAATATTCTTCATAAAAGGCCGGAGAAGAGAAGCACAATAGACTTTAGGAAATAATAGGTAAAAAATCTTAGAGTTATATGACAAAGGTCTTAAAAATAAAGTCAGGGAGAAACAGAAGTCAAAGAGGGACACTGCTAGAGCTTAAGAGAAGTCCTCAATTTCATAATTTATCGACGAATTTTAGTTCAAACTAGCTAAATCAAAAAATGGAGAGCAGGGGCTTCCTAGATTTCAGGCAGGAGTGTTAGACACTATGCTTAGGTTATTACTCTAGCTGCAACCTCTCCCCCACACCTCATCGGTAAGAATAAAGACCCATGCTTGAATAGGTCTTTACATAAGTGACTCAAATGCGGCACGTACGTTAATTGTTCGTATACTTTACCTGCTGTGGAATGAGAGATGGCCAACGAAAAGCGGAACACAGAGAGCATAAAAAGCAGACAGTGTAAAGAACGATTATCAATTAACTTTAATTAGAAATTTCCGAAAGGATAAAACGTGCGAAAATTATAGAAATTGGCCTAAGCACAAAGTATTTTAACGAAAATATTTTATTCCTTCGATAAGTTATGTGTGGTTACTCAACTGCGTGAAAATGAATCCAATGATAATGATTTTCAGCACACAACTACCATATGATAGTTTATTTCGCATTGAGAGAAATCAAAACTTTTCTTCAGTTCCCTTTTAATTACGATTATATTTCTGGTGCCACCTCCCCCGCCATTTTGATGACTTCGTACATTACTCAGAATGTCTGAAAAATTGTATTATTATCACTTTAAACAATTCATGCCCTCTGGTCACGATATATAGCTAATCTCGCTCAACAGAAACTCCCCCACCACCTACTATATCTTAATTATATTTTCACCATTTTAAGGGCTAACCTCGATTCGGGTCATCAAATCGTTAACATTTTTCTAGCAAGCAAAACATACTTGACGTCATTTACTCTTCCGACTTCAAATTTAGGTTATTGGCCTGGCAATCCGGAAAGAAGCTTAACTGAATGGCTAAGAGATTTAGGTGTACCAACTTAAAGTTTCTTAACAGTCCGTTCTTACTACTTATACATAACTATCTACAAGCCGATATCTCAGTCATTAGAAAGAAAATGACATGTTGCTACAGCGAATACCCACTAGGGTTAAATAATTATCCAGATATGCAGCCTATAAAAATTACTCATTTTTTTCAAAGTAGCAAGACGAAGATTAGTCGTTAATGGAGAACATTTCGCTTAATCCTAATTTTTACCTTGACGCTTCCCCTCTAAGTTGAATTTTGTCTTCGATGCCTTCCGAAGTACGTCAGTCTAAATCATCTGAGATATCGTTAAGTTCCGTTGGGAAAACACTTTCACATCATAAAAGTTAGACGTTATTAAATAAAATGGGAATAAAACATGAAATAAGGTTTAGTTTCTTCGAGAGAAAATATGCCGTTATTCGTTTTATCATATTTTCATTACATAGACTTTATGCATAAACTTCGACAAGCAGTTAAATTGCGTTTTTCACAAATGAGACATATTTAACATCTCAGAGTCTGCATTTTTCTGTTTTTAGCATAAAAATGTGGTTATTTCGCAAATCTTCTTTGAATTTAACGCAACAGGTTTATTTTTAGGGACTTCGAAGTAACAAACACAAGTTTGCTCATCATATAGAACTCGATTGAAGCCAAATTAAGATCTACAATATACCTCTATCCTAAAACCGATTATTTAACGTTCTAATTTACAAAAGAGGCCGAAAAAGAAATAATAATCACATGTTCATTAAAATTAAACTAAAATCATCATTGACTTATTTAAAAATGACACCAATTTTATTTTTAAACTTGAAAGAAAAGCAAATTAAGAAAATAGTAATTTGTACAATTTTGCCTATTTTATGCAATAAGCAAAAAATATATAGAAAATCAAACGGAAATAGCAGAAAAAAGGGAGGATTATTGAATCCATGTTTTAAGGTAAGATAAGAGATATGGTAAGATAATTTAATATTAACGTGATAATTAAATGACAGTGTTGAATAAAGTGCTTTATATGAAGTATAAAAGTGTAGCTAGACATGGTAGCAGCAACGAACAAATAAGTAATATCAGAAAAAAAGCAAGTTATCAGGAAGATGGCGAATCAAGAGAGGATGACTGCCTGGTTTGTCAGTATTCTTAAGGAGTTGGATCCACAACTTGCAGAGTGTGCTGAGCAATTTCAGAACAATGAACTTAATCCATTCCCCAAACCATCTGAAAAACAAATGCCTGAGGTTGTGGCAACTCAAGTGCCTGAGCCAGAAACTACACCGGTTCCTGTTAGTAAGCCGGATCCAGCGATAAAACCAGTTATTAAAGCTATGGAAGCCCCCAAGCTGACTCATACTCATAACCTCGGGTTAGTTCCAGCTCCTAAGCCAGCTCCAGGACCCACGCCAGCCCCAGCTCCAGCTCCTCCTCCTATGTCAGCCCCAACTCCTTTTCCTAAGCCGGTTCCTACTACACCTTTTAAGTCAACTCCACTTTCTAAGCCAGCCATTAAGCAAACTGAATTACCTAGGCCATTCCCAACACCCGCTCTAAAATCTGAACCAGAAACTACTCTAAGGCCTCTGTCTGAGTCTACTCCTAAACCTCTTCCGAAACCTCCACCAAAATCGACTGATCCAATCTGGAAATGTTTCAAGGAGATCGTTAACTATGCCGATCCCGAAATGAGCAAATATCTTGAATTTTGCATTACAAAGGAGTAAATCATTTTTTGCATGATTTTTGTTGAAGTCGACTGATATTCCATTTCATATGTCCCCTTCTTAATAATCTACATTTTACATTCAATAAAATGTTTTTCTCTAATAATGAATTTGATTTTTTTCAGAAATAATTACCGTTTAAGTTTACTTACAAATAAGCATTCAAGTATTAAATTATGTCATGTTTGTGTTCTTCATCCAGTATTATTAGTTTTACTGCATATGAAAATTGGTTTCCAAATCATGATGTAAAAGCCCTTCTTATAACACGTGGCTAGTGAAACATTATCAGGTCATACTTAATCTACCCAGTAGAACAACGCTTAAAACCTGGGTTCACCGCAATTATCATGTAAAAAGAATGGAAGACATACATGTCTGTAGGTAGGAATGATAGAAAGAAACATTAAAGAATATAGGAGCGACATGGCTACTTACATTTTCAAAGCAACATAGGATTGTATCTGATTAAATCTCAGGTCTTAGCTTCTCAGTGCTCTACTGTACGTCTATGTTAGTTGGCGCAGGGATAAATTTTTTTCCTATTGGTTGGTGAGGTTACTAGCTTAACCTTCTTTCGATGCCCACAATAGCAATGTGCTTAGTGGCTTGCACAGAAAAATTTGTGTATGACGGTTAGGAAATGAATTGCCAGAGTAAATATGCGATTTGATGGTAATTTCGAAATGCATGCAGGTAATATATATTGCCTCAGAAGGCCACATTTTTTATCCTTGGAGAGAGTAATGATAATTGTCTACGATATTTACACCAAGCACTCCTTTTCATTTCTTAAATAAGGTGCTCTAAGTCTTTTAGCCATCTAAATAACCAGAGAATGAAAAGTCATTCAACGCCGCTCAAATTAAAATATAGCGTAACGATAACGAGAGTTTAATGGAATCATTACACGTTAGAGCAAATAAATAGCACAGCTGCTAACTCTACTAATTCATCGATGCAAGCGTGAATAGGTATCATAGAAACTGCTTACTAAAGTTGACCGCAAAAGTAGTATAAAGGCAAGGGTGGAATAAATAAACGTTAGAACCCTACAAATTAAAATATCTTCGGTTATCAGAATGTCCGCTTTTCAACCTCATTCACTTGATAAAAAACTCGATCAATTCAAAGTTGTTATGAATTGCAATCATTTTAGTCTCTTAAAATCTTCCTTCTCTTCCCTATCCTACAACCTTTATTACTGCTCTTCTCAACCAGATACTTATTTTGCAGTTGCCAATAATAAAGCGATGGAACCCGCTGTGTTTGTCTTATGTAATCTTTTATCATCCTGTTAGCTTCTTTGCAAATCACAGTCCATGTCAACTGATAGGTTTATAAATCCAAACATGAAAAATTCGCACAACCCAATAGTTTTAGCCTAATAAATGTGGGAATAAAGCTTTCTTCAGTCATTAGACGACTGTAAACTAGTGTGAGAAGAGCGGACGTATGAGAATAGAAGTATAAATCGTCGCTTTTGAGAACCGTTATTTGCCACTTCGATACGGGCGCTTTCATTGCTGAAGTTCAACTGAACAGAAGGCTTCATGAACAGAGCGGCACCCAATGCATCTTGTGTTTTGCAGAAATTGTTAGTTTCGGGCCCAAGATCTTTAAATTTTACAATAATTTTCCCTTTCCGGTAAATCCAGTACTAAAAGCTATAAATTCTTTGACCAAGCTAAATAAATGGCCCTAAATCATTACGTTTCCCAAAATGGAATGAATATAAGTAACTAGATTCTTGAGCTTAACCAGCAATTTGTGTGTCTTGTTAGATTTTTTCCTACACCACTTTCCTTGCATTTCTTCTTGTTGCATTCAAAGCTTTGTAATGACAGAATAGTAAGAATCTCGATTTCCAAAAGTAATAAAATTTTATCGTTGCTTGGCGATTAAACTCCCAGTTTAAACATTCTCGAGGTCTTTGACTCACTCCTTCAGGCCTATTTTTGGATTAAAAATCTCCTCAAAGAATCTGTGTCTTTTAGGTTCAAGATATTAAGTTTATACCCTGGAAATAGCTGATGTAATGGTTTGGCATCCAGGCATTCTCTATTTCTCATAAAAATCTTTTTGTACTGTATACTTCATAGCAACTAGAAGAGGAGTCGTCAGTTTATACAAGGCCTTTACCAGCTAATTTACACTAACATACAATGAATTAAGTAAAGCCACTGTGCGGAAAGTTGGTGAATTACTATGACCACCTATCTCAAGTAGTTAAACGGCCTGTTAGAATTGAGCATAACTTTACTCAACAATCTGGTGTATAAATCGAGACATATGAGGTTTGGAACATGAGTCAGTGACCTGGCCACTAAGTGTGCAGTATCAAACCCGACTCGAGAATCAAGCGAAGTGAGAATTGTTCTATTTCCCCCAACATCTACTAGATCCTTCCTTCTTTTCCTCTTTATTGAACTATTTTACTCTTAATAGAGTTCGGATGCTTTCCTAGGATAAAAAATGAAACTATTTTCTTGCTGCTTTAATTTGAACATTATGAAATAATAATCCTCATTAATTTATAACCTATTAGGAACTACGTACAAAATACTCAGAAGACCTCAGAGAGAACATGTCACGTAAATATCGCAATTTGCACATGTGTTAATTACAACTGTTTCAACAGAAAACGAGACGCAGTTGACGTAAGGAGAAGTTACTCATACTCCAGTCATCGTACCTTGAAGGGGGCTCATGATATGGTTCGACACCTAGAGCCCACATAACACAACAATACATTAAACAAACAATCCATGTCCCTAATAGATGTCTGCGACTGATTATCAACTAGCAGAAAACAATTTCGGTAACGAATTGAGCATGTAGGGAAAATTAGTTTTTGCTCAAAGAAGCTTTTTGAAATCGAATAGTCTATTTTCATCCTCAAGATTTGAACTATTAGCCTTGAGCAACATACATATTAAACTTGAAATTGCAGCTGATGACCGTTTTTTAATTGGAAGCGGTAGCCACAGATATCCTATCTTAGTCGAGAAAAGATGCCAAAAAATATTGTTTATTCAGGTATGTCATAGAATAAACCAATTCAAGAGACCTGTATTTAATCTTCTAATATATTGTTAGCCAAACTCGTATGAGGTTAAAAATATACTCGGCATGATTTAATTAGTCAGTTGTGCACACTCGGCTTTTAACACCAACCTTATGATCAGTGCGACATTAAAATATCATTAATAATTTCAGTCCGGTCAAAATGAATAAGATTTAAATTGCAACATTCAGACAATTTAAAATTTAAAAATCCAAAGTAATAGCAAATTAAAACAATTTTCACAATTATTTAATTAGAATAGGAATGGAGATAACTAAAATACCCGTTTATTCCTACAGCTTTTCAGGTAGGTTATACCTCCATCGAGGTCATGCATAAGCTTCCGTTTCTACATTCCTTGCTTTAAAAGTACCAAACGGTAAAATATAATGAAACGATTGTAAAATAGATTCAATCTCAACAGTAATAATCCGACCAAATAAGGTTTATAAATTTCTTCCAAATACACAGAGTGCGTAAGGCATCTGAGGACACTTTTAGAATAACAGAAAACTTTTAATGGTTGAAACCTACAATTTCTAGAAACAAACAAATAAACATAATATCAACCTAGGTTTTATTCTATTTATTCTCCTTCGACCTCTCTCACCCACTCAATTTGAGTCCGAATTCGACTGCAAGCTTTCATGAGGTGGTCTTTATTGATGTCCTCCATTCCTCGGGCTATTGCTTCCATCAGAGAGAGTTTGGAGTTATGGGGATGCCTATTAACTTCCTTTTCAACCACGCTTCGCTCAGTCCCACACGTGGTAATCAAAAGGATTAAGGTCTGGTGAGTTAGGAGGCAGTCACAGAAAGTTCGATGTGACTTGATGATGAAAATTCTCGGCCATCCATCCAATCGCGGATTTTGAGAGCTTTATGGGATGAGGGCGAATCTTATTGGAGGACATAGGGGAGTCTTCTTTCATTGGCTACGCTCTCTATCCAAAGCGGCTTAACAACGGTAGTTTGAAGAGTCTTCACATAGGTATCTACATCTACGCTGACTCTAAGACCCGGAGGAAAAATGCTAGCAACATCGAAAAACATCACTATTGCTTGCTGGATACTTCGCGCGCATACAAACAGTTTGAACTTCAGTGGATTCCGATCACACATACCCACCTGCCATTTCTTCGATCGACTTTTTCAAACCGGTGAAAGTTTTTTGATGGGAGAAACACCAAAGACACTCCCGTTCTTCTGGGTGCTTCAGTGTGTTTAAGAGTCGTTTTGCACACATTAAACGATTCTTTTGAATTATTTTTGTCCATATCAACTAACCTCGCTTAGGAACGTACGAGATTTATATCCGCGGTGTTGATGAATAGCAATCATTGTATATTGTTGTTCCTTCAGACTCTTGAAGATCTTTGGCAAGACGTCGCGCGCTGACTTGCCAGGATTTTCGTCCGTCATGCCATGCCATACACTCTACTGACTATGTGGATGTCTAAGTTTAGAGTTGCGTTGTAATATTTTCCAAACTTATTATGATAAAATCTTTCTTAAATGACTTTGTTTAAGGGCATTGGCTAAGAAATCAAACCCGGTGATCGAATAGATTGTATGCATTAAATTGAATAATTTACCTTAGTCGGATGACATTGGCATGCAATTATGATAAAGGATAATTAAATTTCCAGGTATCAACAGGTCAGTCGAATCACAAGAGTATGCCAAAGGTGAAAAAACCGATTTTTAAGACATTATATAGATGAGATCCCAAATGATAATAAAGAGAGTATGTAGGTGTGGGCAACAAGGCAAATTACAGACAATTTTGCCATAACAGTAGATTAACGAACCCCGAATTCAAATCTTTCCATTCAGACATGTGTTTCCTTAATTTTTCGGTAGCTTAATAGCAGTAGCGAGAATTTTGTAGAAAGAAGACGTCTAAATTAGAATCAATTAGTTCTAACTTATAAAACTAAAACAATTGTCAAACGTAGAAGAAAAACGAAATTTTCTTGTCGTTTTACCACAGTTAGAGTCTGCTAACCTAAGCAATTGTTTCTCAGAGATGGCAGAATTTAAGTTGTGATTTTATAAAACTTGAAGCACTGTTTTTAATGAAAGTATTGTTTCCCTTTAATCTCTTGGTCAGTAATCGGGGATATCTGATATTCCTATTCAAGATGAGAGTTGGAATAAAGCTAAAAGGAACTAAATGTTCATCTCACCAACCTTGTAAAGAAAAAATTGGCGATGAGAGTAATTTTCTACCTGTTGAAACCCTAATGTAATCCAGAATTTGAAACTTCACAGGAAATCAGACATCAAACTAAACTCACAATCATGTTTCATCTCAAATAAATGAACCAAAATGTCAAAGCTATATGTCCTTTTATTCACATTGTACTTGTGATGTGATCTATAGTACCATTGTCGGCTAATTTGATAATTCGATTGCAAAAGACTAAGTTATTTTGTCCTCAATTATGAAACAAAGATGATAAAACTTTATTCAAGATGTATATTACTGCATCCATCAACCTGTAACCATTCCCAGCTTGATCAGTACAATATGTCGATCCTTTTTAACATTTGAATACGCTATGTAGCTTTCAGGATAGCATTTCTTGGAAATAGGGGAGTGAAATGCAAAGATTATAGTCTTTAAAATGATCTCTATAGATTGCTTAAGTTGTAACTAGAACCTCTCAATTTTAGTTTCCTCTGTTACTTAAGATATTTCAATTTTTTGAGACACACGATTAGCAATTCTTACTGCTAACTAGGACGTCCACAGTAGAAAACTGTCAGCCATAATAACTTGGATAATTAAATGCCCGACAACCCTGCGCGTCAAATATTCCACTCCTATCGTCCCAAAATTAGAAGACGGAAGAGTTTTTGAATACATCTTATTGGATCTTAGTAAAGAAAACAACTGTACCTTAGGTGCTGCTGGTTGTCATTTCTTTAGCAAACAGCAAATAAAAAGAGGGAGTTCCCAAAGTCATACTATGTGTTTTTAAGTCAAAGCTGGATACAACATCTAATCAACTTGGGAAACTGGCCAAATTAAGTGAATGGCACGTTAAGGGCTATGGTTCATTTGAGGACCAAGCTTGGAAGACAATTGGGTGAAAATTGCAGGAGAAATCAACTTCAGGTATTGAGTTGGCATTCATTTAATCGCGAAATTCAGAAATCAGTTCAAATTATACTGTCAGCAAAGGAAATTGCACTTACAAAATTGGCCAAGTATAAGAGCACTGGTGATAGCGGCGCTCTCCGTAAAGATCAACTAATAATTAAAATGGTATAAGGTATTAATTCCCATGTTCAATGATAAAATAATGCGAAACGCAACAAATTAGTAATAAATAAGTTGATAATTAAATAATAAATACCCGTCTGTTTTTAATAAAGATGGTATTCAATGTAATCATCGGACAAGCGGATGCATAGATTAGCAGGGGGAAAATAGTTTTAGAAAAGGGAATCTGATGCTTAATTCATCTCCTCTCAGTCCGAAGAACATATGCCACTACATTTTAAACGATCTTTAGAAGAGACTAACTCGATGCCAACACTGAGGCTGACATAGATGTGTCTATTTGACCATCCTTTTCATTTATAACTTATAACAACCTGAAATTTGACAATAGAATTTATTTTTGATCATAATGCCCGAGAAACAGTGATCCCATGGATAGCGCAAGAGCACTCCTTTATTTTAGTATACATTCGCTTATATCTGACACCTTTGTATTTCACAATTTTTGCTTGAATACCCTTAAGATGTGGATTTACAGTATCAGGAACAGGAATCGACGTCGCTGGGTGTTTTGGCCATAACATTCCGGTTAGACCAGAATTTTTTGTCGTCTTGATCAATCTGCCTTATTCATGACTTCATGTGTGCTTTCTTTTTATTATTCCTTTAGGGAGAGAAAATTAATATATTTTGATATATTTATTTACTATCAATATCAACGGGAAATATGTTATGTAATTAGTTAATCTCATGAAATTGCATTTGGTCAACAAAATTAATCGAAATCCCAACACATTTAAAGTTCTTCTGAGAATAGTATTAAAAGTGTTTACATACAATAAATGATACATAGTTAAATACAAAAGCAAAGTTTCTTAATAAATGTGATTTGATTACAAGATTTAAATCCGGCGGCTTTTTTAACGTGACTTGATTAAATAAACCCCTGTCTGATTTAAAGTACAGGAAAGGGCAGTATAAAAAATGAAAACATAGAAACAAAAACATCAAATTAGCATAATCAAAGACAAAAGTAAAGAAATGGAGCAAAAAAAGCAAATCGAAACCTGCCTCTTGGGGTTGCTTCTACAGATGAATCCAAAGATAGCGAGATGTCTTGAAAAGTGTCAAGAGCTGGAACAAATTCCGAAAGCAAAACCCCCAGAAAAAACTACTTCAGTACCTGCTCAATACCCACCAACAGCTTCTAAGCAATCTCCGGCCCCACTGTCAGCTCCAGCCCCTAAACCAGCCCCATGTCCCATACCAGCCCCAGCTCCAACTCCTAGGCTAGTTCCGGTTCCACCATCTAAGCCCGCTCAAGTTCCTATGCCAGTTCCAACACCTATGTCAGCTCCAGCTCCAACTCGTAGACCAGTTCCGGCTCCGGCACTTAAGCCAACGTCTGCTCCACCTCTGCCTGCAACCCTACCTAAGAATCCTGCACGTGAGCCAACTCCGGCCCCAATGCCACCTTCGGCTCCCATGCCAGCTCCGGAACCTAATCCAACCCCAGCTCAAGCTCCTTCTCCATTTCCAGCTCCGCCCCCAATTTCTGTTCCTAAGACACAACCTGAACCATTGCCAGTTCCTCCTTATAGGCAATGCTTGATTTACATCGCTTACTTTATCAACCCGGAGTTGGGCAAATGTTTAGAAGCTTGTGCATCAATATTGTAATCCATCAGCTCAGTTTCTTTAGCTTGCTTGGCGTTTCCTCAATTTTTTCTCTTTATTTCTTTACCTTTTGTTCTTTTTAATTAATTCATGATAGATTTTCAAATGTCTTCTGTTTATTTCTTTCTGACTATGTAGGGAGAAAAGCATTTGCTTGTGGCTGAACTTTAATAAAGTATTATTTAAAGCTATTTGTATGAATAACTCGACTCATAGCTCTAATATCTTTAGGTCGCCTTGACCGCCATTACAGAAATAGAGAAAAACTTGGACCATTACACCAAAAACAAAGGAACCTTAGACATTCGTAGATTGTTACATGGTAGAGCTATTGCGAATTTTCATTTTCATCTAATATTGTAAAGTCAGTTAATGAAACAAATCTATGAGTCAGGCTAAATTAGGCCAGATATCACAATCCAGAACTAATGATCTTCCAGAGGTTTAAGGGATACGATAGCCTTTCCCAAATGAGAGGACCAAAAGTTAAGAGGAACCACGATTTTATTGGACATATGGAAATAAGTGAGTGGGAAGGAAGTAGGAGTAGCAAGAGGAAATGGGTGGGACTTGTAGTAAATTGCAGGAGCTAATCTTGATTGTAGAAGCTAGCAACAGCAACAAATATTTTAGAGTAGAACACCAAGAGCTGACCAGGCCAAAATGTATTGATCAAACCTCACTGATGATTCAAGTGGGCAAGAGAGAGATGAGGAAAAAAAGTGATGAGAGGGAAGCGTAGGAGCGGATAAATGACAAGGGTGCGTAACATGGGTTTATATAGGTCACTTGGGCAAGGATCAGCGTGAAGATATGACTGCAGATGTACTTCTAAATGAAACGGGACGATAATGGGAAGTGGGATTCGATAAACTCTTTTAGACATCACAGATAGGGCTTTTAAGTCATAGGGACATAAAGACATCACTCCAGTTGCGTGGACAAAAAACCGGAGTATTATCATAGAGAATGCGAGTAAAGTGTAATTTCGGAAAATTCAGAGAGTCATCAATATGAAGAAAAGAAAACCTAGATTGTGAGAAACAGACGAAATGAGTTGCCATACGCCTGACCGATTTTGCAGCCTCTGTTCGTTGATAAGCAACCGACAGTTTGGGTAGAGGTATGTGTCAGAAGATGCGTAACACATGGAAATACTGATTAGTTCTATGGGTCAGAATACGCAGCCACTACAATTGTATTCTGTTCAATACCAATGCTCACTTGTGGAGAGCATTACGGTCCAGCAAAGATTGAGCCCTGGGTACTAGGCCATATTCAGACAGTCTCAGCAACACTGATTCCAATTCCATGACAAAGGAGAAATTTGAAATCCCTTCGGTGCGCTTAGCCATATTTGAACTTGGACGTTAAAATAAGTAATTAATAAAACAATTTCTGTTGCTTGAGTTTGATTGAGGTACATAGATTTTCCCAACTTATAGCTTCACTTATAGTGGAATGGAAATTACACATTAAGGTATTATCATAACCAACATCTATATTTTATACAATTGAATTTAGTGACCCTGGTATTCAGCTCCATCAATGCTTGCTCATTTAAGTGATATATATGATAATAAAATTGTAAATATTTTACAAAGCCTTTTTAATCTTAAACAAAGCGCTTTCATGAATTCTAAAAATAATATGGCGAAACCATTAGGTTAATAATTAACGAGCGATTTCATATGTGTCATACGTTAAAACACAAGGAGGTAGTAAAGTGATATAGAATTAAGGAACGTGATAATGTCATCCACTCATAATAATATTTTAGTACTTTCCTTATTTGTATAAATGGATTACATTGGAATACAAATAGAAAAGAACACATTACAAAAACACAATTACGATCGCAAGGGCATAACCGAAATTCAAGCGTATTCAAAAGACTTGACAAATTCTAGGAAATCAATACCTCTGCACAACTTCAAAAAATACGCCAATGTCCGATCAAGCATCCAAACGAACGCCTATTCCAATTTCTAAAACTCATTCGAAGCTTTCATCCAATTCAAATACGAGAATAAATAGTAAGTCCCAACCTAAATCCGATGAAAAGTCCAAACTCCGGACGAAGACATCTACGAAATTGCCGAGTTTGGTAGCAAAGAAATATGAACATCGTGGCGAACCTTCATTGAGGCAGTGTCTACTCAACCTGGCTTATGAAATAAATCCAGAAGTCGCAGATAAACTTGCGGCTTGTGCAGCTAAGTTGAAATAAACTGGATATTTAAATACAAATTTGAATGCTGTCAATAAATTATAACTGACATATTAAAACTAAAAATACGGTGTCAGATTTGGTCATTTTGGTTAGATGAAATTTCAATGTTTTTTGCTGATTATTCTTGTGAAGGATTTCCTATATGTGTGACAAGAATCACCATAGAATCATGTTCCACTACCACCTTACCATTTAATTCACTTTCGCTCTGGTTACCTAATATTATCCGTCTTTGCAGTGTTTTAAACGGTTCTAAATTTGTTCTCATCTACCTTACAACAGTGAGTGAACCGTATCGAAGTATTTATCCTTTGTTTCAAGTTACGTTGCTCGAATCCCAATCGAAAGCGTTTCCAACCTTTGTTGCCCTTTGATCCTAAAATATTGAGATAGGTTCCTCAAGGTTATTCCTTGATGAGAGCGTCGCCATAACCTACTATTAGAGAGAAATTGTGTTTTGGAAATTCTTGACTCGATCTGTCTTTAGGATTCATCATTATATAGTTGAGATAGTTAGTTGTTGTCTCTTCTGGCTGTGAGTTAAATAAATTCCCATTTATTCATTTTGGAGTTTCAGATCAAGATTAGGTTAGATTCGTGGCCTCCGTAATTTCTCTTGTATTCCGTAAAATGAAATAACTCGACAATCTATTTCTTACCAGAGGCTTAATGATGCTATCTCTATACCCAGAGCCAGTGTTGGAAAATAATGTCCTAAGTGGGCATGAGAGTTGTTTAAGAAGGGTAGTATTACTACCACGGTACTTAGAGATTGCTAAATTGATTGATAGCTAAGACCACGTATTTTGATTTCTCTACTTCAGCTCAAAACAGGAGTTTGCAGCTCCAGCTACCCTAGAGAATCCCACGTCCAAATTTGGTGACTCCGTGAAGGGTAGCTGTTGCTGGAATATCAACTGCTAAGTTGGTTAAATACCGCTAGCGGTCCTCACTCACTATGTGTTGTTATCCTCGCTATCTATACAGATTTTCTGCGAGGTATAAATAGGGAGTCATCAGTCGTGGAATGGAAAAATGAAGTCACCTAATTCAAATCTTAAAATTGTAGGACAAATGTCAAAAGTCTGATTAGGAATATGCTTTAATGAAAAATGACAAAGATAGGGAAAGAGAGCTGAAAGCTAAAAGTTTCGAAGGTCTATGAGGTGCCGAAGATATAAACTGGTTGCAGACACTGCGGCTGAACTGGCTATATGGTGCCAAAAAAACAAATTCAATCACAGATTCACCAAACCATTACGCCGAATTTAAATTTTTTAAGAGTTAAATTCCATTGATGACCCTGAGGAACCATTTTTTAAATGTATTGAAGGTTTTACCAACCCTCCGTAACTGCTGCATATAAGAAAATAACATTGTCCTCGAAATAATTCTCATATGTAAGATTCCCTAAATTCCCTTTTATTTGAACGAATTTACTTACATTACGGTTGTAAATAGGGATTGATTTGTGGAGTTGTCGGGTTGTATTTGTAACTAGAGCAATTTCTTGGGGAATCTATGAGTTGATTATGGTATCCACTAGCAGATCGTAACAGTTGCCTTCGTGTAGGAAGCTAAATACTTATTCGTTTCTTCGTTTCTCTTACATTCAATTTTATTTCTGTCCTCTTCACTTTTTCACTATGGGAGAACGCATTGATTTCAATTCAACTGAGTGACTCCATTCACCATGTGACTGTTTTTATTTCTCGCCTCCATTCCTCTATGCGGTACCTTATATGTGCTCATTCATGTACCTATTGGCCGCTAAAACTTGCTGGACCAAACCGAACCACACACTTGCACACGGAGTGGATCATTGAGGAAGCCGAACTGGAGTTGTGTGGCCATTAACTAGATTGAGCAGCATAGTTGTCGATCGCTGTCGTTCATGATTGATCTGGGAGGATATGAGGTATACGGCCGCCAGCTCCCACCATTCATAATTTTTGTTTCCGTGTCCTAACTTCCACCCTTCACACATCTTATGCATTTTTGACTTGTTACTTTTCTATCCTATCTGTGTGATATGTCTACCTACTTCACATTGATATAATCTTGTTTTCACATTAGTAGCTGTCATGACCGGACAACTGACATTCAGGAACTGCATACGAGTCTTCACTTATAATACCTACATTCTGGCAGTACCGTTATTTCATTCTTGTGTGTTACTCTGCATTTCAAAACATTCTTATGTTGCTAAATTTTTCGGTGTTTAATCTCATTACCTATTGCCGTGTCAATTCTTATCCTACCAGTTATGTGACATATTAATGGCAAAATTTCTAAATACTTCTATCCGCTATGAATATACTTCAAAATGATAAACTTTAAAATTTTTCTTTAAGATACTTCGAATAAAGATTAACTTCTAATTAGAGAAGTTCTTGGAGGTCAACCACGACTGATATTAGGGCATTACAGCTTATTTATTATTGATTACGGCATTACTGCTGGTGCTAATTTTCATTAGAACTGTTTCTACTTGCGGGATTTAAGAAGTAAAGATGAATTATTCTGTTCTAGGCCTAACGAGTCGATCAGCAGATGGTGAATCGTTGATATGTTTAATTATTTTATCAGGATCGTGTCCAGCGGATAAGATAGATCCGAGTAGAAGAGATACTATCGCCGTTCATCTGGTTAGAACAGTATTCATCAATATGCGGGTACAGAAGTCCTCCAAACAATCCTCTTGGATTTCAGCAAATCATAACGTTCAATGGAGAATACGTGGTTCATCCTTCATGACAACTCATATCAGGAGAAGTGTCTCGTCGTTGGGGAATTACCGAATTTTCCCAAGTCTTCCATGATGAATCCCGATACGGGGTTAGTTTTAGAATTTCCTTCTTTACACATTTGTTTCATTTTTCTTTTCTGTGTGTGTGTGCAGCCCATGCAGTTCCGGCAGCGAATATAAATTATACAGACCGATGCTTTCCCTTTATCTGGAACGCCTCTCAAATGGAATTACGCACATTATAAGAAGCAATACTCACTGGGACTCGAGTGGTGTTCATTATGAAGGGTGAAGGATGTATGAGGATGGGGACTTGAATCATACACTACGAGGACGATTTGAACTGGCCATGCTGGATATGACTTGTCATGACGTATGTATTGAACCAATGTATCCGCCTATCCGAATAAAGTTAAATATACTCTTTATGTTTTCTTTACTATTGAAATAAGATAAGGAAATGATGTTTCTTCCGTTATCTCACCATTAATAGACCAACGTTCCTTAAGAAAATGATTTGAAAAGTCATTACGTTAAGTTATTCAGTGTTAAGTTGCTGTATTACCGAGCTTTCTAGACTGTTGGCTGCGCGAGATTACTACTGGGACTTCTAGGTTGATGCGTAATAAAAAAATTGGCGACACGGTGATGGACTCAATCAAAACTTCGAAAATTGCGGTCAATGTTCGAAGCATCATGAAACAAATGAATTTATTGAAACCCGATAAGGACCCAAGGACTACATTAAGAACGTTGGTGAGTTCCACTATGAACCCTCTGCGGGTGAAGTAGTTGCCACATGGTAAGCTCGCAATCGAGACGTTTATGAAAATCGAATACCAGGGTTATTGAACGAAATGAGGATCACCACGCTGCCTCGGAAGTTCAGCAAAAGTGGCCACGATCTTAATCCGTCCTATTTCCTACCACTTTCGCCAAAGGATTTAACATTTAAGGAGTCGATCGAAAAGTGCGAGAAGGCGTTTGGCCACAACACCTCTCTTTTCAATAGGCGTATTAAGTGTCTAAATTTGGCCAAATGCGAAGGTGAAGATATTCACAATTATTCAGCCATTTTGAATCGAATGCGTTATGCTTCCTAGAATGAGTCGCTGAAGGAGGATCAATTCAGGTGCCCTGCATCCTTCCAGGGCCTTTGCTTCGCGTGTTTTCCAGATTTTTCTAAGGGACTTAACTCATCGATGGAGGATAAGCACCATCCGCTGCCCGTAATAGACACACTTTTCACGATCCTGAATGGTGGGAAGTTCTTCGCGAAAATGGACCTTTCGGATGCCTAGCTTCAAGCCGAATTAGAATAAGAGATTCGTGAGTTCCTAACGATCGACACTCATAGAGGACTATTCTAGTATACGAGGTTATCTATCGGAATCAAGACAGCCCCATCGGCTTTTCAGCACATTATGGAAAACATGATATCGGAGCAAGTGGGTATCACAGCTTACTTGGACAACATCATTGTAGCTGGAGATCAGAGGAGGAACTTCAAGGCCACATCGAAAACTCCTCGAGCATATCGAAAAATATGGGTTGATGAATGTCAGTTCTTCCTAATTTGTTAAATTTCTTGGTTCAATTTTCGCTTCAGCTGGCCGCCGTCCCAATCTTTATGAAATTCGTGCTATTGCCAAGATACCCACTGCAACAGATTTGAGTTCACTTCGTTCTTCTCTTGGGTTGATACCTTATTATAATTCTTTCTTACCTGCTTTGCACGAACATAGAGGTCCTCCCAATCAACTTCTGCACAAGAATACTCCGTGAGAATGGTCACCTACATGCAAAGAGGCGTTCGAAAAGTTAAATTTGATGCTAAATTCGGAGCTGCTGCTGACTCCCTATAATCCTAGTCTGCCTGTGGTCCTCGCAGCTGACGCGTTTGGTTGTGGAATTGGAGCAGTCATCTCCTACATTTTTCCAGATGGCTCTGAAAAACTGATCACATACCTCCCGTACTCACACACTGACGGAAAAGTACTACGAACAAACAGAAATGGAAACACTGGCCATTATATATGCAGTAAAAAATATATAAGCATATATATGTCAGATGATTTACACTCCTAACGGACCACAAGTTGTTGTTATCAATATCTGGCCAAAGAAGAGGAGTCCCAATGCATTCTGTAAATCGTCTTTAACGGTGGGTTATGACTACGACATCAAGTATCAGAGAACGGAGGATTTCGGCCAAGCCTAGAAATAAGGTTCCACGATAATCTCACTCAAGCAATCCTGGAATAAGCTAGATGGAATATATTGACAGAGGATACGCTTACTGGCCGAATATGGACAAGGACATCGAACATCTCATGCGCCAGTGCAGCAAATGTCACCAAGCAGCAAAGAACTCCATTCGTCAAGATCCTGTGTTGTGGCCACAAACGGAAACCCCGTGAAACAGGTTACGTGTCGATTTCGCGAGTCCGGTAGGTGATATTGCCTGTTTAGTTGTTATTTATTCATATTCTAAATGGCCAGAAGTAGTACCACTAACCTTGACTGCTAACGGCTCAGCAATTAGAGCACTAGAGCACCGCTGCGCCAGAGGAACAGCGATCACATTGGTGCCAAAAAGAATGTTTCATTTCAGTTACTTCTACTCGGATAAAGTATGTAGGAAAATGTTAAAACAAATTATATTTCTTTAAGAAATTTTTAGCTGTTCCTTTGTCTGGACTTATTCAACAATAAAATCAAAAGATTGTCAGTTCAAGAGATCATTATGTTTAATAAGTTTTTATAAGAAAATTTCATTAAGTTTTAAAGTTGAATATTTGTAATAGTATTTTGTAGAAAATAAATGAAAATTAATAAAGTACTGTTTTCAGGTCGTATTTGTAACTGATGTAATGTCTTAGGGAATCGGTTACGGTATCCTACAAAGAAGAGCAGATTACAGTAAGCAAGAATGCCTAACTTAGTATACTGCCTTTCGACATTAGAACACATAATAAAGACCATTAAAATGTTTTGCCATTCAAATTTGTGTTGAAAATTTATTTCGATTTGGTTTCATTAATGGGAATTAACTGTAAATCAGGAACGGTTATTAATACAGAAACTGAAATATATAAGGTTATAAATGTGTTTAATTAAGCGACAAAAATCGATCTTCTTGTAAGTTTAGTTTTTTCTAAGAAGGGTTTCTACTCCTGGTTACTTTAAACTCCTACATCCGCGTTACTTTAAGCACCCTGCAACTGGTCTTAACTGGAAATATAAAAGGATGGTATCAAGTTCGCAAATAGGGTTACCAAATAATTGAACAGTACTGAAACTGCAGTTTTACACTAATGTGTTAACGCTAAGCGTCAAATATATGCGAAATGTAAGACTTCATGAGTTAGTTTTTATTGAGACCGTAAGTTGATAAAACAACTCGTAAGCACTAACAATAAAAATAAATAGATTAAAATTATCCAAATATATTAAAATTTAAATGTGCGAAGTGGTTAGTTTTTTTAATTATAAGATAAAAACGTATTTAAGAATCTTTCTTCGATTTAACAGTATCTGCGAATGAAAGGCGCAAAATTCAAATAGCTTCAACAGCCAATAGGAATTTGGCTTTGTTATTTAATGGCGAGTGAATTACCCAAAACACAATGACTAAACCTGTATTAGAAGGAAGTCATGCACCCCCTAAGGACCTTCTTGATGAAGAGACTGTCTTCAGCTTAGACGATAGTCTAGATGGGCTTCCATTAACTCCATCCAGTAGAAAAAATGATGTGGACTCGGAACTCTCCCTACCGGTATGCTTCAAACTAACTTGTCTTTAATATTTTTTTAATAGGGGACATCTCTCGGGTCTCAGAGTTTGTCAAGCCATCGCCGTGATTCGCGCATTAAGCCTGAAACTATGCTTTCTCGTGTCAGTGCTTTCGCTGATGTTTCTGAAGAAATCAAACTTGAACAGCTTTTTGAGTATGCATGGCCTGAAGAAGTTTCGCTAGATTCGAAAAACGGGCCTACTTACTATGTCATTCAGGAATTACTGGCTGATTATCTTAAGGTATGGACAATTTTGCGTATTTTTTATAACTTATTTAGGTTAAGTCCTTCAAACGCCGTTATCCTGAGTTACAGCGTCGGATCTGTGATGCTTATGAGCGTAACTGGTTGCAAGAAGCTGGTTTAGTTCCTCCTGGTAGAGCAGAGTTGGGCCTAACGGCTCTGGTCAGTGATGAAGTAATGGCACTTCTACAGAATGATTTTCCTGATGTTCACTTAGTAGTCAGTGATCTTTTCCGTCAAAGACGGTTTCAGCGTCTTGCCGACCACCAAAAGCGTCAATATGAGGCAGCCAGAGTTGGTAGAGGTGAGGCTCGAGCAGAGTTAGCCCGAAAACGAGCACTGGAATCTGCTTCAGATTTCAACAAACAATTGATAGCCGAGCGTCACAAAGAACGCAGGTGTTATTGGGATCTACAAACAATGCAAATTCATGTTCCACAATGGCCCTATAGACTCTTGGACCCCACGACACCGAAATTTGGATCATACCCTGTCGCTGTGATTCCTGGACAATTTACCGAACACTACGTAGATTATTCACCGGTTGAATTGAACTATCTGCCAGTTTCTAAAGCGCTGCATACACAGCCACCTCATCTACAATGCAAGCGTCAGGTCCGACCTCCGCCACCGCTCCCTCTAATGCTTCGTTATGGAAGTATCTCTGGTGCCCCTAGACCTCAAACCTCGAATGATCCTGCTAATCCAAGTACCCCCAACCAGGTGACTAATCAGGCTGACGATAGGTGAGTATCTTTACATTAATTAGACAGATGGAAATGTAGGGGTTTGAAAATGTGTACCGACCTTAGATTACTAGAACAGCAAAGACGGTACTGTTTTATCACGGAGAAACATCTAAATGTGTAGAAATTGTAAGAAGAACCAGAGCTTAAGGTAGGTTAGGATAGGGGAAGAAATCTTTGTAGAATCAAGAAGATCCCGAGATTCATCTGAGCTTTGGAATCTCCAGGGTTTCTTATTTATTTCTGTGCTTATACGTACCTTTATAAATGTCCTTTGCGTAATTCTTTTTATAACCGGAAAATTAGTTTACCAGTTCATCATTGAGATTAATTCACTAGCCCAATTCTACGCAGATTATTTTCTGTTTACTCATACTCTCTCCAAACCTCTGTTCTATATCGGAATGTGGTTGATTCAACCAACAGTGTTAGATTTGGTCATTTTGGTTAGATGAAATTTCAATGTTTTTTGCTGATTATTCTTGTGAAGGATTTCCTATATGTGTGACAAGAATCACCATAGAATCATGTTCCACTACCACCTTACCATTTAATTCACTTTCGCTCTGGTTACCTAATATTATCCGTCTTTGCAGTGTTTTAAACGGTTCTAAATTTGTTCTCATCTACCTTACAACAGTGAGTGAACCGTATCGAAGTATTTATCCTTTGTTTCAAGTTACGTTGCTCGAATCCCAATCGAAAGCGTTTCCAACCTTTGTTGCCCTTTGATCCTAAAATATTGAGATAGGTTCCTCAAGGTTATTCCTTGATGAGAGCGTCGCCATAACCTACTATTAGAGAGAAATTGTGTTTTGGAAATTCTTGACTCGATCTGTCTTTAGGATTCATCATTATATAGTTGAGATAGTTAGTTGTTGTCTCTTCTGGCTGTGAGTTAAATAAATTCCCATTTATTCATTTTGGAGTTTCAGATCAAGATTAGGTTAGATTCGTGGCCTCCGTAATTTCTCTTGTATTCCGTAAAATGAAATAACTCGACAATCTATTTCTTACCAGAGGCTTAATGATGCTATCTCTATACCCAGAGCCAGTGTTGGAAAATAATGTCCTAAGTGGGCATGAGAGTTGTTTAAGAAGGGTAGTATTACTACCACGGTACTTAGAGATTGCTAAATTGATTGATAGCTAAGACCACGTATTTTGATTTCTCTACTTCAGCTCAAAACAGGAGTTTGCAGCTCCAGCTACCCTAGAGAATCCCACGTCCAAATTTGGTGACCCAAAACGTGATGAGGACGAAGCTGCTGGTCCTCCGACCAAAGCCGATCAAGTGGACGAAAAGGGTCCACCTTGTACCGTGTGTGGAAAACCTGCAGCTGACCCGCTTCGCTGCTCCCAATGCACAAGACAAGGTCATGCTCGTTGTTTGGATCTCCCTGAACACATGATCGACGCCGTTAGGACGTAAGTTTTATTTATTTTTTAAGTAGTTTGAAATTTGAATATTTTTGGCAATGCAAATTAAATTACATTAATTTATTCTTCATGAATTGCCTGGACAATTTGGTCAATATTATTAGGTCGAAGGGGGTCGTCATGCTTTAGAATTACATAATTGCGTTTGGATCCAGGCTGTGCTCTTTACTTAATATTCTTTGATTCAAGTTGCAATAGTCGTTTTCAAGTGCACAGAACTTATAGACATTTTGATTAATTAAATTGCATCATTTCTAATTACCAAGACATTAGCCAAGATATGTACTTATATTCTTCTATTCAAATGTTGCAGTCAGATAGAAAAAATAAAATCATTTGCGTTGCTTTCGCTAAGGCCTTAGTGACTAGTTTGTTTGTATGTTAAGGTTGGCATCATTTTCTAAACAAAATGATTTTCATCCATAAACACCATTTTTAGAATCTGATTTAATCTTCCCTTGTTATCTTAATGAATACACTTTTCACAAACCGTTCTCCTGCTGTTTATACAGATCGGGTGCTGCCTTGAATTCAATATTAGCATTATTAAATTTCTCTATGTATCATATTCCAGTTTTCTCAAATTCTTTTCGCAGTTTCACCTTTTCAAGTCTCTCTTCTATTAAGCTTTTTTCAAAATGTTTTATAAGTTTGTCTCTAGTGCCTTTGGTAATGCTTTATATAAATGAGCAATGGTAGAGTCGTGTATAATCATATCAAGTTTGCAAATTTATATCAAAATCGGAATTGAAAATATTATTTACCGCTTTTTATAATCTAGCTATAACACATTGTCGTACAAACTCCTTTTTCAGTTGTTAACTCTTCTCAAAATGATTTTATACTTATTTATTATCAGTAGCAATTTTTAATTTTTCTAAAGATATGCTTGGTCATGCATGGAATGCAAACAATGCGTGGAATGTGACGATACTGGAGAGGAGGATCAGATGATGTTTTGCGATCGTTGTGATCGTGGATACCACGCCCAATGTGTGGGTCTTCGGAGTATTCCAGAAGGCAATTGGGAGTGTCCTACTTGCGCTCCCCCTCCGGAAGAAAGATCACCATCTCCCCCCATGTCGTCAAAGCGGCCTAGACGAAGCACCGCAGGTCTTAGACGTCGCAGTTCTCCCGTTTCAGCACCCGCTGTAGCTGCTCCATCTTCCACCACACCCAGACGTCGTGGACGTCCCCCAAAGAAGGTCGTCAGGGTGGACAGCGAGAGCGATAGCGATGCAGACTAGGGTCAATCTTGTCTGCGTTTTCTTATCAGTGTTTACCATTTTATTCGAGCCTGCATATGCAGTGTCCTTTTTTTCAAAGTATGAATATGTATGTAACATTAAATGTAGTTTGCGTCCATCAGGTGGCTCATCTTTTATTAATATTGGATTATGATTTGTCTCGAAAATCTCCTCAAATGCTCTCAGTCCTCTGTAGAAGGTAGGTAGCATGTATTGATAACAAGAGGTGAAGCTCGAAACAAGTCATAATGGTTATGGTTGAGCGAAACTCCTAAGGTCCTTAGTTATTACCTCTTCTTACTCAATAAGTCGCTTAATAACCATCTGAATTGAATCCTGGGTCTAAATCACGAAAGTCGACTGAATAAGTTTAGACAACTTAATACTGATGTAAAGGTAATTGATGCGACCGATTTGAATGCGGAATCTTAATAAGAAAATCTATCCCACTCTTACAGGAGCACTAGTCATAAATAAAAGGCGAGAGGAAAGTGGGAATAGCCTGCATGGGCGCCCGATGATATCAGCTCTTCGCAAACAGGTGAGATGAGAAGATACCGGCGGGACGCGGAAATTTCGCAAATTAACACTTTCTTGCCCAGTGGCTATTTCTAATACCTATCTGAAATGTGGGTGGTTGTGAAATATGAAAGTGTCACCCGGTATTTTAATGCAATTCTAGTAACAAATAATATAACACGTCATGAAAGGAGATTTAGATATTTATAATTTGACGAATTTGCAGAGATTGGATTGTAGCGAGGTTCTGATTCTCGACCTAACGCAAAAAACTGCATAAATCGCTTCTAGTACTTCTTTTGCGTAGACACTCTCCATGGGCGGAAATTGAAATTTTTTGCTTTACCGTAGGTATCAATGATGAATGTATTTATAATCATTTATTTTCCTATAGTTACAAACTGGGTGGGTTCTGAGAGTAGTAAGAAAGGAGGGGGAGTAGGTTTCGGTTGGGTTAATTGCATTTATATGTAGCGCTCTGTAAAATAAGAATTAGAATTATGTTTTCAGAAAATAAAGTGATGCCTTTACGCTTTTCAGCAGAATACGAAGATGTCTTACACGTATATGATGAAAGACGTTTTGACTAAGGGCTCTCTATCCTCGGAATATAGAGATCCACTTGGCATTTCCCACTGACCAAACCTCATTTCAATTAAGGCTATCAAAACTGAAATATATTTTCATTTATGACTTAAATCGCATTTTATATTCGGGGGAATATTTCAAAAGTTTACCTCGTTCGTATGAGATCTGTCGTCCAATTAATATTTTCCCGTCCAAGTTGTGTGCCAACAGATACAGTCGGGTGAAGTTTTCACAATTTATGATGGTTTTAGAAGTATTGGCAAAATCGATGGCTGCTTCCACCATACTACAACTTTAAGATAAATGAAGGTTAGTTCGATTAGAAACTTCCTCTTAATGAAATCTTTTCCAGCTGATCCTATCACCGCTACTGCCCACTATGTTGTCTTTAATTTTGGGAAATTGGGTCCAGAGAACCAATCAGTTAGTTGTGATTGGGATTTCTGCCTTTTTCTATAGCGGAAACATTAAAAAAATTTCAGCATTTATTGTTAGCAATAGGTACATCCACTGGGGCTCCCCTTTCACGGAGTTGACTAAAAATATTCAAGGAAATAAAACTTGATTTACATCGAATTTCCGTAGCAGTTTGCATTGCATGGATTTTCGAAGTATCTTAACATCAAGGTGTTCCGGTTTTTTGTCTAATGGCAACAATTCACAAAAATGAATGTGAGATTTTCCGACATTTTTGCGTCTTTTGACTAATTAGTGTGTAGCCCATCTATCGTGATAGAATCGTCATGATTCTTCACGGTCATTTCACGTACTTAAGTTAGGTTCAATATAAACTTTATTAAAAGTAACATTCTTATTTAAATTTTGAACGAATATAGTCTTAGCACTCAGTATTTTAATGAGTTAAACAATCATCATTTTTCCCATCTTATGATTAGATTTTGTCATACCGTGATATACTTACAATTCGCTAACTCTATGTAAGTTGTGTTTTTCGTATTTGGTTATAGAAAAGGTGGTCTAAATAAATATCTGTCATAAAATCTATTTTAATACAGGCGAGATAAAATGATAAGTTACAGAGAGAGAATTGGGGGTGAACCAAGAAACATTAAAGGTTAGACGTATTTCAGGTTCATGCTTTTCGTTGGTCCCTGTATGCTCATCTTGGTCTGCGTGTAAGCAAGTATTTCCACACTGGGCTGGTGAGGTAACAGGCTTAGCTTACTTCCGATTCTTACCGTATATAAATGTTATGAGTAAATTAAAGTTTGCCTTCTGTGGTATGCGGTAATGTCTAAGACCAGGAAGGAGAGAATACAGAAGTGTAGTTGTTTTAAAATGCTTCATTAATGCTTAATAAATAAGTCTACTTTGATGTTTTTATTTTCCGTGGGGAATTTTTTGTCATCTGACAAATATGTGTCCCCTTGCTGTGTAAACCCGTCGTTGAGTCGTTCCAATATGGTTATGTTTTGTGTGTCTTTATTTCATAATTAAAACTTCCAGCAACCCCAAAGTAGCACTGGTCCCAAGTAAAACTACTTTTATGACCTAGCTGAATTAGGCTTACAAGATACAATAACCTTTACTAAATCAAAAGAACGAGAGTTGAGGTGAATCATGCGTGTATTGAAAGTAAGAAGGATAGCTAGCAGACCGAACTCTAGTGCATGTATGTACGTAATTGTTTATATAGTGAGAAAGTCTGGCAACAAAGAATTAGGGAATATTGATTGAGGCATGGTAACAGTGGGAGTTCCAAAACGTTAGAAAGTCAGTTGGAATCGATAGAGTGGATGTTTTGTTACGCCTTTTAGTTAGAGCGACACTCGACGTTGAGCTGTGGGAAAATTCGTTTAGAACGATAGCAGATTGTTTGATTCAAGACTTGACGTTAATGTCACCCCCCTTGCGCTGTGAGAAATCGGCCTGAGTTGGCAAGACATATTAGAGTTTGTTGCTATCTAGAAAAAATTATTACAAAAGGTGAAAGGTTTATCAGAAAAGAATTCATCAATTGGAGAATTAGGGAGCCCCTAAAGTCCCTTTTTTCATAATAAACTCTTTGTTAGCCTCATTTGATATACTGGCGGACTTATTCTATCTCCATTGATTATAGTTTTCAGACACTCGGATTGAATCCAGCACAAAAAACACTTCCTACAAAGTTTATTTTAACGCAGATTCCGAGTTCGTATACGTGTTTCGATTTCGAAGCAAGGTATAAACGCAGGAATCACTGTTCCAGTTGCTCCATCATGTTTATATCAGGATATGCCTCCAGCAGTTATAGGTATTCATCAAATCCTTTCCACCAGTCCTCTTCGGCTGGTTGCAGCTTGCGTTCAAGCCAAAAGTAAGGAGGGGATTGATAATGAAAATAATCATTTCTGTTTCGCGTATATTTTCTTGTATTTTTTACCCTATAGATAGTATCATCATATATCATCTCGAGGTGTATCTCAGGTAATATATCTTACATGTATCTCCAAATATTACATTTTCATAGTGTCGTAGGATGCGTCTAGGTCTAGAACTAGCTGAGAGTAGGATATCCTTGAAGAGACGTCTCCATCGTGGGGAGCTAGTTTTAATTATGAAAATAATTCATTTGAAACGGATAAACATGCGGGCAGAATAAAGCAGAAATTTGCACCTATTCAGATCACTGTACACTTAGGTAAACACAGAGCTAGGTAATTGAGTTAATTAAGGACGTAAGGGAATAATGGGAACCAGCAGGAAGAACAAATAATCGGAAAGTTTCACAAGTTAGGACAACTTGGTTGTGAAATTATTGAGAGATTTAGGGGCTGGCCATGACCAATCTTTTGGTTTCATCTATCGGTATGGAAATGTCATTATATGCTTACTTCAGTTTGGGATGTTGTCGCTGCGAGAGAATGCTTGATTAAATCAGTAATAATTTCGGATTTCCGATCATTACAAAAGGAATAATAAAAGCAAATGGATACGAACCAATCAGCTTGTTAAGAAATGAAGTCTTTTTTAGTTCAGCTTGTTACAGCTAGAATAAGGGCTAGCAGCAATGATGAAATAGAACATCAAGAGTTGATTGGATCAAGATGTATTGAACGAACCGCAATAGAGACTTCCAAAAGGGTAAGGGAGAATTGGGGAAGGAAGGGGATTAGAAGGTAGCGTAGGAGGATATGTCTGACAAGCGAAAGTGCGTGTGTACTTTTAATTAAACGGGACGGTTGTAGAAACAGGAGGGATATGTTTATCCACAGAGACCCAGTAAAGTTAACAATTTCAAACACCACTATGAGGATGAGATAATTAAATCTCAGCAATTAGTGATGACGTGATTAAAAATTTCGAAGATTCGGAGGGATTCATCCTTCAAACTATCCTTCCTGGCAAGCTGCACCTAATTCAGGGATACCTTCAGACGATTCATTTGGTTTCTGCCTGCTTCTTCGTCCCATAGTTGATTTTTCGCCAAGCAATCCATTTGCAGTAGTCCGGGAGTACAGGAAAACGCCTTTTAGCAATTTTGCCGTTGCTTCTCTCTCTCCCCCCCCCCCTCTTCTTGGTTAGATTTCAGTTTTCGGATGCACCGGACGCTTTAAATATCAAACTTTATTTATTATTGCTTTCGAAAAAGTAATTTTATTCTCAGTTCTTTAAGCACCGTTTGATATCAATTCTAGTTTCATTTCTACCTACAGCAGATTCAGTTCAGGATTTCTTCGAGTTCTCCTGATTCGACTTGTTCAATGCCTTTCATTGTACAGTTTGGGTTATAAATTCAGTCCATTCAACCAGTCAAGACCAATTTGACTCAATTCGGGCTGGTTAGTCACAAAGCATCTATCTCTGATTCGCTGATGAACATAACAGACATGACATTTCATTTCACCTTCAAAGTTTAGGATTCCACTGGAAGCATTGTGTGGAACCAACTTTGTGAGGATCAGTGCTGGTCTGCCTTAATCTACCTATATTTTTTCGTGTCAGAGTAATTTCAGAGGCTGCATCCAGCTGCAGTTTGGCCTTTTGATCATTTAGTTGCACAATGCCGTATTTTCGTCGATTCGCATCAATGTCCTCACTCAGTGGTTTCAAAGAATCGCTGGTTTGATCATCTGGATCATGTTTCCTTTCTGAATTCAGTTTTAGTACGGTACCTTTTTTCCTTATGTCCTCATTTGTCACATAAATCGCAAATGTGAAGCTAGTAAGGACAAAATCAAGAAAAAATCCATTGCATAGCCAGCATTCAGATAGGAGATTACGGAGAGAAGAAACAATCCTGGATTCAGTTTCACTAGAAATTTTTAATTCAGTTCAAATAATTGTTAACCAGGTTTCTCTTCAGATATATCACTGTCACACATTACCAAGCTCCACTAATGTGATTTTATCACGTTCTTTAGTCATTCTAAGGATTCGACAATCGACATCAGTTTGACAAAATTCTCGAAGACCACACAAAAATAACACACATTTGAAATGCCCATTCGGAACGGCAGAAAAATACTCAAACGACAGGCCTAGGCCAAGACTTCATCATGCTTTTTAAAGAGAGTAAGACACTTAATGCACTTTTGAAGTTTTAAGGACAATTTCGCCGAATCCAAGAGATCTGAAATTGTCCTTTGGACGGTTAAAACCGTCTAGCTTTTCGCTTTTCACAGTTCCCTTTCTCCATCTGGGATATGAGCGAGATTATATCGGAAAACATCCTCACATTTTCCAAACCATTTAACAAAATCTCGACCTACTTCATGTTTTAAGTGAAACTCACTTATTCGCTAAACTTCCTTTCCTATCTGAGTTTTCAATTTCCATGTTAGTCAAATTTCCAGTTCTTTTTCTGCATCGATTCTCCACATTTTATGATTTACAACCCCGATATCCCAGTCCCAAATAGGATAGAAGAATAAGGGGAGAGACGCAAAGTCAGGCACAAAACAAACTTTACTTATGAAATTGAAATATACGAATGGGTCACGAATATATAAACAAGGATAATATAGCAGAAATAAATGGTATGAATGCTATCTTCTCAAACGAAAATATTCAAACTAATCTATTTCCTTTCATTAAGATAGTATTTCCGCTATGATACTACCGATACTATCGAGGAGACCAGTAATAAGCTGCGTGAAACTTCAGGTATACTTGGACTCTCTCTTCTCACCTCCGCTATTTACTTGTATCCCATAATATTGTACACCTTTTCTCTAATAAAATTCTATTTTACTCAGACCACTTACAACTATGGAGTCCACAACGGTACCGAGACTGATCAAGGGAATCCTGCGTGCGCTAGATCATTCTAGAAAGTGCGGACGTGCGTGCCGAGGTTTTCCAAATCAATCAGCGGTCAATATTCCTACAGCACGGGGCTGATCATATTTAATGATTAACATATTGATAGTTTGAACTCAAACCGCAACCACGCAAAACCTTTATTCTCGCTACTTTGGACATAGCCCAGCCAATCATGGGGACAAATTTATACCAGAGAGCCCTGCTAGAGACTATTTGAACTTCTAAGAGGCTTATTTGTGTAGCATCAGCTGCACAGCACAATACAAATTCGCACTCTGAAGGACTTATCATAACTTTGTTTCTACTCTTCCCCTATTTCTAATTCTGGCTGTATCTATTCCTCTTCCCGTTTTTTTTCCTCTCGTTCTTTGTATTCCACTAAACCCCCCCTGAATTGGAGAAGTTTGTTGTATCCTGTTAGCCTTTAGGAAGATCAGCAGTTTTGCAAGGGACATCTTTAAGTCCGGCTTGGTCGGGTTTCTAAAAGCAGTACTAAAGACAGTATGTAGTACGATTTTACACTACAGTGCCACAGCTACGACTGACTCTGACCCAGTATGTAACGGAAAAGTCAAAGTAAGGTACAATTTATTAAATTAAAAATGAGTCAACTACCCGCTTATGATCATAAGAAGGTATAAATGAATCAAAGTGCCATGACTAACCATTCGATTAAATCAGTCTGTTAGCAAGCCCTGAATATCACGGAACCGAAATCGATCATAAACTCGGGTATCGAATCATAATAATTTACCTCTGGAGAATAATCGGAAGTGGCAGATTGAATTTTTCTTATCAAGAGAATGTGTCCAATCCTAATACTCCAATCTATGCCCTTATTTTAAGCCCCGTTTTACTCCCAGCTATACCGATTCGCTTTTTCTCACATTCGAACGCTATTCCATAATGAAAGCCTGTACACGCTATTTCCATTGCAATAATAACAATAACAACTTAATAATCGCTGTTTAAAGGGATGAAGGACTCATCAAATTCTGCACTCTTGAAATCAAAACAAATGTTTGAATCAGGATTAACTATTAAAAGTTTTAGTAACCTTGACCATTTTCGAGACTACTGCTTCTAGGTTGTCTCCAGTATTAAGCTACTAACCGTAATGCATGGGATAAGTGAAGACCTGATCACCCTATGCCATTAGATTACCAATGCCATTTTACCTCAAAGTCAAAAGCCCGGGAAGTGCTCGAGTAGGATGATAAAAAACTCCATGCCCTAGATTCAAGACAAGACACAAACTTATTATTAAATCAAGTGACAGAATGACAGAATATCAAATCTCCCCCTATTTTACCGAAACTCTAATTGAGATGCAGCTAAATGAGCTTACCTCCGTCATCTTGTGTACCCCACAAATTAGACATATGCTCACACAAACGTTTCATGATAAAGCAAGTGTAAAATGGTATTATCTATAATATAGGAGCGTTGCTTCCGTATATTCGAATACCTGCATTCAACATGGTATTTCACTTTTACAGCACGATTCTGTGGTGGATTAGATTCGAGAGAGTCGAATTCACTTTGTTGGCCATGAGATACTTCTATCACAACAGATTTCTCTTTATTTCATCTAATCTATCTTAGTCAGGAATAATTTTGCAACTTCTCTCGAGTTTCTTTGCTCATATTGCAATGTGGTGGCAAATATTAACGTACGACCCAGGTGACCTCGTGGAACACACGTCTTGGCTGGATCGATTACAACTGTACAGATAGACAAACAAGATGCGCTTAATTACGGAGTGAAGTCATGTCACAGCGTCTCAAAGGAATTTTTTCATATGGCCATTTATTGAGGGCTTGCATACCAAAGATGCCTGATTGCCCGATTTCCAAGAAGAAATCACTTAACAAATTTTTCACACGTCAAGACCGTGTCATTCTCATGCATAATATTCATGATACACACTGTTTGTTAGTGCATATGATCTTAAGAGTCATAAAGAAGGTCGTAACTTTCCACAACATACAATTACAATTTATTCAAACCGCTTTATTCAAACTTCTTGTTGGAATTCCATTTATTTGATCATGAGAGTAATTAGATACTGTCAAATTTTAGTGATGAAAAGTGGGTTGATCACAACATCGCTCATTACCTTTAGAATAGTATCTAGTGATCAGTTCAGTCTCGAAAGTAATTAAGACGGAATTTATTATTGATAATGGAACTGATTTATAAAAATGAATCTTACAGAGCATATATATGATTGTTAATAAATTTTTAAAAACAAGGAGATAATTTCTATCATATTAATGCTAACCCCTGTCTACGCCTGCTACCGTGCTGCCACCAACTTTGATAAGTCATATATAGATAAGTAGACCTGTCATTCACGGATTAGCTAAGCCATGCTTTGTTTCATCAAATCAGATGAGAAATATCATCAATAAGACATGGATTAATATCCTTTTACCAGTTAAGTTGTCATATGGTTTACAGTTCTGATATTAAAATCGATGTTTATCTATCTTTCAGGAATTTTGTGAAGGTATTCTACTTTGAAGAACCTAAATAAATAATGGAAAATGAAAATAAAATGTGGTTGTAACTATTAATGAGCAGCAAATCATCCCAAATTTTACTCTCTTTTCTTTTAATTAACTCAAAGTTCAGATTTCGTTCGTCTGGCTGGAGTAATACGTGGTAATTTTTAAATTGGAAGATAATCATTAAAAATAATTTCGTAAACTGTGTAATGAAACATTATATCACAATCCAACCAATTGTGCTTTATTATAAATTGAATTTATATCCTTGACTGCGTCCCGAAAAGGATAGTTGGCTCGCTGTTTCTTATTGAGATGGAATATACAATTAGAGGGTTTTGTGAGTAGAACCGTCCCAATTTCGCGTTTCAGATCATCACTATTGAATTTCGAGAAGAGTTTGCAGAAATAACCCTCGGAGAATTCAATAGCCTCGCATTCGGGATTAATGGCGCATGTGAACTTACAGTTCTCCAAACTGAAGGCTAAATTGTTCAAACTGCAGAAAGTAGCAAAAATTAAGTTAGTGCATCTACTGATGTTATATAAGTAGCGTTGCTGACTTTGAATAGGTATTTCGCTGACCAGATTTGGAGAAATAGTACTTTTCAACGCATTGTTTAAGGGAACCGGCACCATGTGAATAGAGTTTGGGATTGTAGCACTGTTTTCCAAGATCAGATAAGACTCCTATCACGGTTACGTACTTTTCCGGTACTTTGGTCTGATGAGAAAGTAATATAATTTAGGGTTACTTATTCCAGCATTAATTACACTGATTCTTTAACAACACGACATAATTAGATTAGTCTTACGTAAGTCTCAACAATGAATAATGATCTTATAATATTACGGTTTTGCTGCCAAATTATACATGAGTTAAGAATAAGAAACACTGCAAAATGCGTGTGCGCTGGTGATGCAGTGGTTAACATGCTCGTCAACAAAATCAGAAGTCATAGGTTCGACCATCGGCGTACAATCAGTGATCAGAGTGGCCAACCACAATGGTTTAGTCCGACTAATAAAGGAGCTGGCAGAACTCGGACTTCTATTCGGGGAAGACCCCATGACACCACTTCCTAAATCAAGATAAGTGTTTGAGAAACGCCATCTCAAATGGAAATCAACTTGATGAATATATATATTTATATATTTCTCCTCCAATAACTTATTGATTAATGGATTTCCCAGCCATTATCTGAGTACGATTTCTTCACTTTAGTAAAAATAACTAACTAGGTTATCAATCAATCTCATAACCTAAATCAGTATATAAGTAGAAATATTTTTTTAATAAAAGGATCAAGGTTAAATCTACGTTCCTAAAGCTTATATTTGCAATGGCATCACGAATTGATTATACTTTTTCCTTGCAGCTTCTTATACCGCCTTAAATGTAGGACTCAGGGTATATCCTAGACGTGTACCTACACTTTTAAAAAGTTAGCAAACTGACCCTCTAAGGTAATGTCCAATGTACGTAATCACCTGTAAGATGTATTCAGACACTACCTTCAATTCCTATCTGACTTATAATTTAGTGACTCTGGGATGGGCATTTGGCTAACTCATGGTTACAGTTAGCAGCTTAATACTGTAGGAAATCCGAATTGTATCGAAACTCGAAAGGTTTCGTGTCACAATACCTTTTTCATCCGGATATAGATAGGTAGGAAGAATCCCGTTGATCAGAGGTTTAGCGAACACCGATGAAGCAAGGACTATTTCAGTTCGTATCATGATAATAATAACCTTCAAGTATAGTTTTGAGAGGAGGTCTATTCACTTCATTTGAGAGTAAGTTGGTGGCTAATGGTATCAAATGGGCGCAAATAACATGACAGTGCTGGCTAAATCACAAACAACATGGATTTTACACAAAAGTATTGTTAAGACACCTATGCCAAAATAAGAGGTACGATATTCATTATCTTAACGAGGAACATGAAAGAATTAGCAAAACTAATTAACACTAACCAATAAAGGGTATGTCAAGATGTAAGTTTTCAATTGCAAAGGCACCACGATTTTCTTTCAATATGATTGTGAAAAACATCTTCCTTTAAAGTAATTGCGAATTTTTATTTACTCATCTATTTATGGATTGATCTAAGACGTACTTTACATTGAAACAATCTCCTGGAATATTTAAAATTAATAATGCAAGGCGCATACTATCATTAAAGAAAAATTAGCCGAATCTATTATTTTTTACTTATCATATAGAAGTAGTAGACACTGTGCAAAAAGCGATGACTTACTTGGGCCCAGCCTTGAGCTATTTTCCAGCCGTCACAAGCCCCAATGTCTCTTTCTTCCATACTGTCTTTTTGAGGCAAACAAGCGACCAAAGTTCCATCAGCTCCAACTGCACATTTTTCTTCTCCTTCGCTTATTGAATCGAATTAGTTAAAAGTCTAAGTGTGCACTTACATTTGACTGCAATCACCATAGTACCGATTACCATGAAAGAAAGGAATCGTGCAAACACCTATCGAGGTACGTCTAACAAACCGAGTGTGAGTTGTAATAGACTACCTAAATAAGCATTACAAAAGCCAAAAATTACATTCTCAACTCGGATATCATCTTGTGGAAGTACGGTAGGACAGGCGCCTGCGCTGAAATTTTCGGGTTTGGGACAAGCACATGCACGTCGTCTTTTTCGAGTGCAAGTTGTATATTCACAGGGGCCCCATTCCTGCCACTCACACCATTCACCAACTACTGGGATGGCTTCACAAGGAATTGCCTCAACAAAAGAAGAATTCCAAATTTCCTCATATTTAAAGTAGCTTGAAACGAAAGGCAACACGATAAGCACTATCACCTCAATTCGCATACTCATAATGGATATGCTACGGCCCAAGTGTTGCAGTAAAGTAATCAATAAAATCGATTAAATTAGTCATGCACAATTATGTGAAAAACCTCGCAGCTAATAAGATAATAAATTACAGATATGCCTCGGAGGATAAATCGATATTATGCAGAGCTAATTAAATAAAACGTATCAAATGAGAAAGATAGCCCGGACAAAAAAAGAATAATCATGAAGCAAAATAGCACGATTTCGTTTTTTTCATCAGCTTAAGGGGCAAAAGGGATTTGATAACCAGTGTGACCTTTTTCGTATTTCACCCACGGCAAGGCAAAAAATCACAATTTTCTTGTCATCGAAAAGTACCTGAAACGAGTGAATATTAAATAAGTCCAATATAAAGATAGGAACTCGAGCAAAAAATTCGGAAAAAGCCAGTTGAAAAAGTCTAACTCAATTTAAACTTTGATTCGGATTGTGTACGTATTACTTTTTGGGCCGAGTCAACTACTTCGTGTTCTAACGTGCGCCCGTGTCATGATAAGGATGAAGGACGAATTAGGGGCAGCCTTCACGAATTGATTATCTCAAGCAAAAATGACAACACTGCAGTATCGAAATTATTTTAGTCAGTATCATAAGAAAAGATTGATTTATCAATGTGACATGAGAAACCACTCGATAATACCAACCAATTAATAAGGTAAAAACAAAGCGACTATTAACTCACTCTGGAACCTAAGATTTAAAAAATAACGACATCACGATGAATCTAACTAAATGATTTGGATTAGTATCCTATTCGACCCGCTCTTTCCCAGTTACCTCGTTGGACTATTTCGCTGTACCTTGTTTTCATGTCTTCCCGGGGTAAAAGTTACTTCCCTTTATCACAAATTATTTCAAGTCCACGCTTATTGTTTAAATCACGCTCGTAGCATAAACATTTGAAACGACTTTGATATATAAAATTGGGACAGCTGGTTAGAAATCCAAATCAATGTAAACATAAAAAACCCTATTCGCAAATATTCAAAAGTAAATATATATTTAATTCGACCTATTCAAATAATTCATATCCTTTTCTAAAGACGGTGTGAATTGTAAGAAAATTTAGAATTTAGACCAAAAAAGTTATCAGAAAAAGAAGAGGGGAATGATACAGACAGAACAGGAGTGGAGAAAAGTAATCATATATCAATTAATTCGAAAAAGAGTACTAAATTAGAGTAAAATTAGAGAATGGGATGGCTTTCAAACCGGGGCGGCAAACACAAAAAAAATCGTCACTTGTCAAGGTGGTGAGGGATTGTCAATGCAAGGTCTAGGCGAGGGTATATTAAAATATCTCACGGTAAGTAGTCGGTAGAGCTGTTGTTGCTTGAGTTTGTGTTGTTGAAGTGACTTCTTCGAGGATGGACTTCTGCCTGGAGAGGTTTCGACCCAAGGGCTGTAGAATAAAAAAGCTTATTAAATTATTTTCTAGACCGCTCCTTCTTAAAACAAAACAGGAGCTCAAAATGTGTTGGTGTTAAGTTGCCCCCATCCTCACAATCAATCACAAACACACAATCTATGTATTTCTGTTTTTTTATTCTGTATTCCAATACATACTAGTTACTTAAGAAATGCTAATTCCTCTCAGTAGAACAACTTCAGGAGCTCGACAAATTTAGGCAGGTATTCATTCACAGGACTAATGATCTACCTGAAGACTAACAGGAAACAATAACCTTCCTCAAAATGAGAGGATGAAGGGTTAAGTTAAGAGAAAGAAATGGGAGGAATAGGGAAAAGGGAACAAATATAGAAATTAAAACATATTTCAATTATAAAAACATTTCGTAGGAGAAAAATAAACCCTTATGTCAAAACCATGTATAATCAGACCAAAATCAGGAACAAGATTAGTTAACTTTTAAGTTCTAAATACTAAACAACACTATGAATAAATCTCAGCTTATACAAACCCAATGTGCTACAGACATGAAGAGGGAAGTGACACAACCAGCCATTCTTAAACTTTCACAATTTCAGATACTAGATTCTTCCCGGGATTAAATGAAATAGAACCGATTTGTGACCACGAAACTACAGTAGAATTCAAATCTCCATTTACGAAATAAGTGCAACTGAAACGATATTCTCTAGAAAGTAGTCTTCAACGGAAGTGAACTTTTCAAGTACTCCGAAAGTATGAAAGATAAGGTGGTTCAAATTACAACCCGAGCTCCATAGATATTTCCACTTTTTTCAAGAAAACTTCATATTATTACCCCCCTCTCCATTTGATAACTGATATTTAATGCCATACATCTTAATGTACAAATCGTATTTGTGAGAGGAACATTAACTGACCATCTTTGTTGAACAAAGGAACTTGATATAAAACTACTGTAAATTGATTTATCAGACTATTAAGCGAAAACAAAAATTCTCCAAATCAGAAGCGGAACAAAAAGTTATTTTTTGATCAAACAAAACATAATTATTAAACATCAAACTGCTTGAAAATAAAACACAATAAAAATGCCTAGCACAACATTAATCTACTTATTTTAAAACAAATAAAAAGATATAAAGGATTTAATCAATTAACTTAAACTAAATCTCATTCAAAAATTGCTTTAGCTGAAATTTAAATTATTGGCTTAAGGTACTGTATCACTTTCCACCTATTTTCTGTTATCTCTAAATGTAAATATCGTCTATTATCCTTCTACCCTCTAATAGTAGTGATAGTTTCTGAACCTGTACGTTGTGATTAATTCAACACTGGCGCTTCCGAAATAGCATAGAGCATATCTAGTTCTCGCTGTCAAAATTCCAATCCGCTTACACGAATGGCCCACGTCAACGAAGAAACGGAAGCATTTATTTAAGATTTTCTCAACAAAAATGGAAAAATTGAGGGTCAGCGTTTACGCCTGCATACAAAAGTAAAGTCTACACTAAGGAGAAAGAAAATAAAAGGGACAAATTAGTGTTCGTATAAGATCGATTCATAAACGGCAACAAGTAAATGAGCCCAAAATCGTCCAGCAAAATAAAACATCAATCAGGAAATTTGCATCTCTAAATGAACACCAACAGGCAACAAACAAACCCGATTGTAATTGTTGTTCAGATAACACGAAGTGAAAGAGAAAACGAAATAAATAGTGAGTTATAGGAGCACATTAAGTGTTAATCCATTTGATTTGCAATTCAAAACCCCAATGCAGTGGTTATTCGTAATTAAATGATCTTACAAAAAGTTTGGGATTTTCAATTCCTAGATTAATAATGAAATTGAAAGTTCTACTTATTTAAATGTAGTAGCGCTTATTATCATTTCCTAAAGGCAACCATTTCAAATACACTGGTAAATAGATATGGGAAGGATGGATAATTTACCTGCTAGGATTTCGTCCATCATACCATCACCGTTGATTTGGCGCGTTCGATTTTGGATACGGCGTTTAGCTAGTCGGGCCTCCTGAGCCAAAGCTCGCTAAAGTAAGAACAAAATATATGAATAGCTACTTATATGATTTCAGTAGCATCATTAACAGAGCAAAATTCAAGTTACGAGAAAGTACACACCCACACAAACAAAAGGATTGATCACAATTTATTAGGCAGCTATATTATGCAGATCAAGAATTATTAATTTTTTAATCAAAATAGAATTTTAGGTCACAGGCTTGGGGTGAAATAAACACCAACCGAGCAACAGTCTGTGTACGGGGTTAAAAGAAATTAAATAAAACAGCAAAAATAACAAACCTGCAAGTCCACTGGATCATCCCCCTGATAAATAAATGCGGAAATTCAAATTAATTAACTACTAAAACAAATAAATAATCACTATATATATGTGCTATTAGTCATGACAAGGAAAAGTTATTAAATGTCATTGCACTACTAATAGATTGAGACTAAAGTAGACTGCAACCCGCCAACTTACTTTAGAATGAGAGATTGTGTACCTGCCACAAAATCGGAGTTCACAATCTTTCCCACAATAAATTTAAGGAAAGTATGGCCGTATTTGAACCTCCCTCTCCCCTTCACTATTGAATATCTTCACTTCTGTGAGTTTGAAATTCTGGCTAATAAAATTACCCCATTACCTTCGCCATATCCATCTAAATCTTCACTAATTATTAATACCAGCGATGAAGATTACGTTGATTTTTCAGACGTTCGAAAGAAATTAGAGCTTATTCTTAAGTCTAACATCAACTAAAGCATAATTTAAGTGACCATGACTTTAGGAAGGCGAACAGCAGAAAATGAACAAGTGTGGAACTTTGTTTACTGACGACGGACTACGCAAACACAAATGTTTTGTACATATAATTAAATTGTAAGCAATCAAGAATGTGGTTTTTTTAAGGGATTAGAAGCAGACAAACCCAACAACTTTGCTATCTGATAGGGAAGCACCTTCCACTGAGTAAACTAACGTAGATGTATCTCGCACCAATGAGAAGCTAAAACCCGAGACATACTCAACTACAATCTCATGCAATTGGAGAGTGTAGTAGCCACTATACTAAAGTGATTGCTTCCTTTCTTGTGTCTTTGATGTTTCGTGGTCTACCTATAATTCTTAGTCTTGTATATCCGATGTTCTATAAGAACACTGTTTTGGAGAAATCACATATATGTAATTTCGAATAAATGTACGCAACGCCTCATTGAAGAAAAAGAAAATCAAGAAACCGGAAAACAATTTTCAAATATTTTGAACTAAACTACTGGTAGATATCGTATACCTGTTTCGACCTAAATCTCTACTGGTGTTTTATAAGTAGAAAGTCTACTAAGAATCTGAAAAATCACGAGAGTGCTTCTTTGGATGGATTAAAAATTGCGACTCACATCCTTGGATTTGCGTTGTCGTGAAGGTGTTGCATTGACATTAGTACCAGGAACATAAGAGGATGTCTTCCCATTGTATAGGGAGCCTTCTGATTGTTTACGCATAGCCATCGCCTGTTCGGCAAGTCGCCGTTTCTCCAACTCTGTTTGTACTTTCTAAAAATAATCGATAAAATGAGCCCGTTAGAGATTTTATCTAACATCAACCTAAGGCGTATAATCCTATTGCAGCAATTAGAATGAGATTTGCCATTCTTCCCCTAATTAACCCTAACTCCTCTCATTCTTAGACGACAAACATGGTAAGGGCAGAGACAGTAATACGAAATTTCTTTCTGGAATAAATTCAGTAAACCATAACAACACGGACAGCCTCATACCTTGAACTGTTGAATGAACTTGACAACACATGTGAAAAATGTCTCAGGGGAAGGTTTGTTCAGAGCTTCACCGAACCATTCAGTAGTTTGGGCGAAAATATTGCGAGCTGTCTCAGCTTTGGTCTGAAGTTCGCTGACACGAGGTGACTGGTCACGGATAAAGTTGACAAGACGTTGTGGGGCGCCAGGTCCAGTGGCAATCAGCTCCTTGTCAGCTTCGGTCATTCCAGAGACAACTGCCTGGACATCAGAAGTCAGAGCCTCCATTGGTACTGTTGAATCAAAAGAAGGTATTTAGATTGAGGTTGTAATACAGTTCCTGCAAATGATATCACGATGATATGCACCATTTCATCAAGTTTACATCTGTGTGGTTAGAGGTCATGACTTACATATTAAGGAAAAATTGTACCTACCCAAGTGCAAGTCAATTAGGATGGACTAATGGTTCCAATAAACGGGTGTTCGGCGAGAAGACAATATTCAGACGGTGAACACTACAAAGAATTCTAGTTCTCGCATTGTTGAATATCAACCATAACTAAAAAAAGTAAATCAAAGAGAAATTGTGTTTGCGTGTGTGTGTGGATTCTCGATTTCATTGATCATCACAAATTCAACTGATGGATTCCCTTGTCCAGTAAAAGAATGATACGAAAATTTGATGAAAAGAGGATGACTCTAAAATCGTATGAAAACTGTCACCCGAATTTTCTTTAAGAATAGTGAGATGACGAAAGGAAAGAATTAGCCTGAAGGAACTTAAAATGGCATTTAACCTGACAAATCTGGAACTCAGCACAATAGGATTCTCCTGACTCTCTGATTCCCAATTAAAATGTGCATATACTCCGTCTTTGTGAACTTTTACTCCCTATGTGTTTGGATATTTCCGCAAGATTAAAAGGTGTAAAACTTTTTAGTCCTGTCAGCGGAAACATATGAATATATAAACTTCACCGCTAAATCATACCCCCAGAAAACTACCTTCATTTCAAATAACTTTGTATCAACCTACCAATTAACTTAAACCCAATTGAAAACAGAAGAGTGCATGCGCTAAAACGCTTTTCCTATTTTACATTTCCTAGTTTCTCCTCTATTGAAGAACAGGAAACTTTTAACTCTTAGTTTCTGGTAAGAGTAATGCATAAATGAAGGCATCATTTGGTGCAACCTGTCTATTGTAATTCAAAATTCTGACCAAGTCAGTCACACTTTCTTCCCCTGTCCTAGCCTCGAATATTTAAAGGAGTGATAGAACGCCTAGCCAATATGGGGGTATACAGTTCACTTATTAAGCAGTTGACTAATTGAAGTTTATGAGAACAACGGGCACAAATAATGCTCAATGTACAGGCAGGAAGGTATCTTCGTGGTAATTGAAGATGCCAACCAATCACTGACACTTACAAATTACCAGCTTAACTATGCAACTTAGTTTTTTGTAAAGGGTGAGTTGCGCAGATTCCTCTTTCACAGTTATCACAATTAGTCATTAAACTTAACGTTCTTTACAGAACTCTGTGTCAGCATTTGTCTGAAGAATTGAACTCCAAAGCTTTTCAAAACTATTTTTCTACGAACTTATCAACTAGAACGAACGATATTATTTTTACGATCGACTGCTTGTGTAAACCGAGTGGAATCAGTGTATTCCGCTTCTCTGTGATCTGAGTGCACCTACAACAATCGGCCATCAATTTTAACTCGGCTTCGTCTAATGATGGCTCAGCTAATTTACCTAAGTTTTCATGCACCTGGTTCTGCGCCTCCTCTTTTCACTCTCCCTCCAGAAATTCGTTCTTCCCTCTCTTTCAAATTTCGATAATTGCTGCCTACTCTCTACTCTTTGCATTTGCATCTTTGGAACAGTAATTGTCTTTATTGATAATTCAAGAAGATATGAAAAGGAGAAAACTCAAATTATGGATAGCAAAGAAATTGATATCTCAGGTCTTTTATAGAAGAAGAGTATTTAGAATAAAATCTTAATTCATGATAAACTGAACCGAAAAACTAAATCAGCCAAGAAATGATTAAACAAAATGCGCACCCAATCTTGTTTATAAAATTCAACCAAGTATTGGAATACAGTCCAAATTCCTCAAACGAGTACTCACCTTCTCCCATACTCAAGATATTGAAACCAACGCAATCATTTATTTTATCTGTGTGCAAGTTGTGACTTCATATTAGTCCCACTCTTATAGGCCCAGTACTTATAACCCAGCTTATCCTTACGCCTTTTCACCAGCTAGAAATCTCCTTACAGGAACTGTAAATTCCTCATCAATTTCCCTTAAAAACATTTATCATTTGCAGTCACACCTCAACTCATCTCCCATTCTCGCAGTTTCTGATCCTCTTCAATAAAACGTGCTCATCAGTATCTTGCCTTCTCACCATCCTGTTGTGTTGAAGATCGTGATAAGTCGGGTGGATGGCAGCTGGGATAAGCTCTGATCTTCAGGCCCTACTATACTTCATGCAGACTATCCAGCGAATCCAAGAGAGAGAATGTATGAGTTGCCATATCAATCGAAAAGACTTCCACATAGACTAATCCTGACCAGGAGAGTGAGGACCAGCCTCACGAAATTATCTAAACCTCACTACTATTCAAAAAATAAGCATTGAAAACTTTAAGGAATTGCAGACTGAAGGATATTTTTCGTCAATAAACTCACCCCTCGAGGCAGCCGTAATACCATCTAAGTCATCATAGAAATTGACCAAATCCGGAAACTTCTCTTCAACGGTTTCCACAAGGAAGTGTAGAAGAGTTGTTTGTTTGTCCGGCGTCTTTGTATCGAGTAGCTGAAGAAGCAAAAGGGGAAAGCATACGTAGAGTTTGGCAAACAGGAGGAGACAGAACGCTTAGTCAGCGAATGAATCAGCTAAGAATCAGCCGGTCAACGGCAATATAGAGGGTGGGGAACATCTATAAACAATGAGTCAGAGATATGAAAAGATAAAGGCAAGGTAGTGTAGAGGAATACGAACTAGTTTCAGTTGGCAAAAGGAGGTAGATAATAAGATTGGGGAATACAAGATCTCCAGGCTTTCGGATATCTTATAGAAAAGAGAATAGTGACAATTGCCTCTAAATAGCTTTAACAGCCTATTCACAAAGAAGTGGCCAACACAGGTCTAGACCAGCCTAGAAATATTCGATCCATATTGAGAATAAGCAATAACAAAATACCTCAATCAATATTGAAATGAGACGAGAGTATAGTAAAAGCAAATAATCGGTAAATAGAGTTTTGTTTTATTTTGATTCAGAATGGATTAAATTGTCCACTTTCCCATGAGACTTTCAAGTATTCCACAATTCAAATTTAGCGATTTGATCCCTAGGTTTCTGAGTTAATTCATGTTCACGATATTTAGACTTAATTCGCCTTTTAATTTAACTGAGTTGTTAGCCTCGATTCATTCGCATCTTCTTACAATCAAGAGCAGATAGATGAGTCTAGCAGATATGTCTAACACAGCGGAGATCACTAGAGTTTATTCAAGCGGAACAGTAGCTAATATTAGTTCGTCATACTTCAACAATGATTAGGGTCATTTTTCACCCAACAACACCCACCCCAAGGCCATAGTATAAGTAGGCATAAAACTCCAAAATATCTTAAGGCAGGGTTTTAAGAACAAAGGACATCAACCGCTGACTTATGTTACGAGAATTTGTACACAGCATTACCCACTCTCCTACAGTAAATAAAATACTATATTCTTGAACTCTTTGATCAAGTAAACTGAGTATCGATTCCTAGAAAACTATCTTAGTCCAATAAAGAAATTTTTGGCAATACTTAACTTGAGTAAAGGGGGGGGGTTATCCTGGAGCTGCTTTGATGAGAAACTCGCATTCTACCAACCATCTTAGTGACAATCATGGTTAATCATTCACATTACCGGATGTGCACAGATAATCATCGACCTTTTGACCTCTGGCTTGACAAATTTGAACTTTAATCGTTGTGCCATCAGTGCACATATCAACTTCTAGATTACTGAACGTACCTCTACTTTTACTCGATTACGTAGGCACAGTTTTGTATTTAAAAAACAAATTTCCTTATCTAAAAAATTATTAGCCAATAATTCCAACGACAATCGCTTCAGTAGTGGGCTTACATATACAGGTGAAAGCGTAGAAAACCAATAATCGATAATCCATTGCACCGTTCAATTTCCTAATACGCCTAATTCACTCCCCCCCTCCTCCCCCCCCCCTGCGTACATATTTTTTCACTTTGCAAAATCTCACTTGTACAAATAAGTTATTAAGGGCGGTCAAACATTTTTTATCAGAAGATGAATCACACGATTGGATTTTAGGGTAACATTAGTCGCACGATGTGAGGATTTAGAAAAAAAGTATCATCAATCAAGGCACAATAAGTGATTAAGACCAATTAATTAGGACCATTAAGAAAAAACTAGACTCCAAACGATTCACCAATTACACGAAGAGTGGAAGTATAAAAAGGTCCGATAGCAAATTTGAATACGATTGAATAAAAACACAAACAAAGGTGATTTTTACTGGATTAAAGCGTATTCATCTAAAAGGCCTGATTAAAGATTTACTTTCCGAATAAATTTTCAAGAGTTGTTTATGATTGGCTGTTTCCATGGCCTGAGTTAGTGTTTTGAAACAGCTTGATGATTGTCCAAACCACTACCAACTGAAAAGATCATATCGATGAGCATACATCGGTCGTCTATCAAACCCCCTGAAGGTTCTAATAGTGACAAAACAATACTGAGCCCCCTCCCCATTTTTGATTTCTTATTGGCCATACCTTTATCCTTACCTTCACAGTTGGATTCGCCTATCGTGGTTTAAATATTTTATTTGTCTACCGACTCTAGCTATAGACACTCGGTGTTATCTCCCTCATGGCCAGACTTTAGTCGTTTCTCCTTGTCTCCAACACAAATCTATTAGGATCGAGCCTCTTCAACTCCTACGGGTCAACTACTACAGTCAGCTCCTCTCTATCTACAGTTTTTCCACTTTATCATTACTGAACCTTTGCCTTTCTTCGTACTCTTAGACCCCAAAGTGTGGGTAAGAGACAGATAAATGATACAACTTAGGAACGAATGAGGGTGGGAAAGTGACCCATATAAGGAACGTTTAAGAATGTGCCAAGTCATTAAATTTGTACGAAACTCGTTTCAGTGATATTCAGATCAAGAGAATTTCCAATCAAACGACAAAAGGATTTGCGACGTCCTTAACTAGAATGCATATTACTACACCATCTTCGATAATGGTTTCTTTTCACCAAATCTATAGCGTGATAAAGCAAACGAAATGCGGCGACTGACAATATGCATGCAAAAGAGTAAAATAATGTCGAGAACGTAATAAATAATGATCAAATTATGGAAAAATGTGTTGAAACTTGGCAAGTTTAACAAATTAAACCATTGTGAAAGGGATGGCGACTTACAATTTCTAGACTCTGTAGTCGGAATCCATAGGCTACGCCACGACGACAACTGTTCATGTAATTTCCAAAGGCCAGGACCAATTCCAACAGACGTTTGAACTTCTCGCTCTTTTTCAGATTGAGGGATGCCATGTAGACTGCCGAGATTTTCTGCAAAGGGGAGTCATTTATATATTAATTTGAACAAGAATGGCGTCTTTTGGTAGGACGTTACAAAGTATAACTCCACGAATCTCGGGATCGCTGTTACACAGGAGTAACGCTCAGTAAGAACCTTCAGTGCTCAATTTCCAGATTTATAAAGACAACGGAGTGGTTAAAACGTCACATATCTAAATACCGTCTGCAACATTGACATTAAATTTAAAATGAGTCTCGTGTGAGATTTTTGAGAAAGCAGCAGAAAAATAATAGCGTATTCTTTTAAGCTGAGTAGCGAAGGAGGAAAAATCCCGATTCCGGTGAATTAAATCTCTCTACCCCTTCCCCGAATTATAACCTTATGGCTATGCATCCGTTTGTCTAAAGAGTATAATAAAGAGATATTGCTAAAAGAATCTTAGGGGGCGTTCGCGCTCTATTTATTGCTGCTATGCCTCCAATGGTAAGATTATGACGACCAAAAGGAACAATAATCACAAACCAGTGTGTCTAATCCTTTTAACAAATACAAAATGAAAAGAAATCGTATCAAATTACCTTTTACTCCACCTGAAAATGATCATCATAAAAAGGATTTAGTCATACACTAAAAGGTAGCAGCTTTTGACGGAAATTTTGAACACTGAGGACATGAACTCACTTAGAAATCGATGAAACTAGGGATCAAATCCAGAAATCTGAAATTTGTCAAAATTTGATAAAATTCACTAATACTCAAACTCAATTGAATTAAGCCTCCTATAATGTTCGGACTTTAATCTCCACTTCTATTCAACATCTCAACTTCCTCCAACTTTTCCGGACTGAATCCAGATAGTTTCTCATATTCAAAAATTGTAATTCCTTTGGCGTTACCAATGGCGGTAATAATATTAATTACATCTTACAATCCACAGATAATCATCGAAAATATCAAATTATACAATAAAAATGACGGGAAAATACAACATTTGGTGAAAATTATTTTGGTTGATTCAATTCGCATTCAGAAGTAAGTACAGTTGGTTGGCCAAAACATACGCATTCTTTGTATGCACGTTTCCGATAAGATAAACAGGCACATTAAACAGAAGTTTTTTTATCAAATAGAATGGAAAAAATGGACCCTAAACATAAACTTGATGAAGAATAATAAGCGACATATTTCAAAAAGACTACTAGCATGTTTTAGCTAAGTAAAACGAGGAATGACTTCTACATGAAGTCTAAATATGGCCAAGACGTCTATCGGAAACTACTTCTGGGAGACACTAAATTAATATGATCATGGAAGGAGTTATTGCTGCGCAGGAAGGCGAATGCTCACAGAGCCACCAAATTGTAGCAGCTACTGAACCAGAACCAGATCGTAGAAGCTAAGGCCAGAGCTAACAACTAACAACAACGAACAACAGTTCCAAAAGTAGAACGCAAATAGTTGTGTAGACCAAAGCGTATTAAATAAATTACGATGAGGATTGAAGAGGGTAAGAGATGAGGGAAATGCGCAAGTATATAAATGACAAGCGCGTGTCGTGTATGGAATACAAAGACAATTTACATGAGTCACTTAGACAAGGACGCGCGTAGGGATATTAGTGCAGGTATACTCATAAATCAAACAGAACTGTTACAGTAAAAAGGAGACTCCATAATCTCGTTTAGATATGAGAAGTGGGGGGTTTGAGTCAACGCATTTTCATAAAGAATGCGACCAAAGAGTAATTTTCGAAAGCCCAGAGTCATCCTTCATTATTGATCTAAGATCATTCGGCTTTCTCAACAGTTGGAAAAGAAAATTAACTGAAATGATAAGGCCGATCATCATATATAAACAACCGATCAATGAGCATTGGACAGAATTAGATACAAAAATTTGCTAAGTAACAGAGAGGACAAATCAGGAATTTTAGAATGTGAAATACCTATTAAATATATGTTGTACAACTAAACTCAAAAAATTAAATGAAGTAGGACATTTTGATACCTTGACTTTACTCTTAAAGTCTTTTCGATCTCCTCCTTATCATTCATCAGACTTACTGCTAACTGGTTTCATGTGCCTTCCTACAGTGAAAAAATATGTAAAAATGTTCTGGCTCGTTGTGGGTAATAATATACAATATACAATTGCATAACTGTATAAAAATTGAATCTCTGATTCATACTGCAAATAAATAAACGAGAAAAACTAAATTATAACTAAAATAAAGCCTTTCAGAAAGGAATTTCTTCGCTCATCAAATAGAAGAGAAAAAACACCTAAAATATTTCCTTGATTCTATTGATTATAAGAATGCAATAAATGTAATTGAGATAAAATCAACAGTTAGATAGGCTTTTGCTTAATTTTTAGACATTGATCTGTAATTAGATTCACCATGAATAATTGAATTCCATTAGATGATGAAGTGAGTAAATTAATTAAATAGCAAACGTGCGGCGGCTAGAAGATATAAAACCTTCTTAAATAAGTACACCACATGGTGAAATAAAACAGGAACCAGGCCAGGTGTGCGCACTTAAATTGTGGATGTACTTCAGGCCAAAAAAACAAGAGAAGTGAGAACACGCTTGGGGCTAACAACCGTCAATATGTACTTTCAACATTGAATCCAAAGTGAGGTTAGGGTTAAGCAACGTATAAACTCCGTGTGAAGAATTAAAAGAACTATTTGACTTTTAATTTGGTTTTTTCCATACATAGTCACAGAGTAGGCAAAGCCTCGGGATGAGGAATTCAAATGGAGAGAGCGGCTATCTTGCCTATGCTCTATCGCCAGATCTCGCCAACGGTCGACGATGTTTGGCTGATTGGTCATTCTGCGTGCAGGCGTGTGTGCTTCCCTTTACTCCAGTAAGGTTTGCGAGCCTACTTCTAACACGCTTGGGACTTATAAAACCCCTTATCGAATTGGTTAACCTCGAAACGTTAATGATATGACGATACTTTTATCCCCATAAATAGCCTCCACAAAATTAGAAGGAAGTCTCTCTTTTTCTTAGTCAGAGTCAACTTTAGCCTTGCAATATTAAGTAGACACAAACAAAGTAGGCTCATACAATGATTTCGAAGGAACTGGTAGACCACTGACAAACATGACTCAAGTTCGCAGAATCTAGTTCCATGATAAATTCTAAATAAGACAAGGCGACACCTGAATGTGATTAATTTTCCTCCCCCTCCCCACCATGAAATTAATCTCGTTTGTCTACTAAGAAGTGAACAAATCAAAATTTATATTCTAATTCTTGGGTTGGTCTTAATACTTTACCAATACAGACAGGGTTGCCTTCTCAACTCGAACCAATTACAAAATTCTGCAAAAAGATAACCCAAATCAAGTTCAAATGTTTAAAAAAACAAAACAAGATCTCCCTTCCCAACTGTAGTAACTAAATTAACTTCATTCAGAAATCTTGGGAAGCGGTCGTATTGGCACTGAGAATTTATAAGAAATATTTTATTTAATATTCCTCATTTTTTAAAATCAATTCAATTCCCCCTACCCAAAAAGTGGCAACATTAAACGACTTTATTAAAAATTTTAATCCAACTAATGAGAAAATGAAGAAAACTTTTAACTGCCGGATATAAATTATAGGGCATCTAAGTAATCCTCTAGCAGTGAAACTTCTGTCAAACTACCAAATTCCAACAAAAGCTATGAAGTAAACATTTAAATTCGAATTTCAAAATTTACCGGTTGCAAAAGACGAAATAAGTCTTCAGTAGAACCAATCAAGCTTATCCCCGCTACACATACTATAAAACTCAGTCTCAGGGAACTATTGAATGCCAGTCATTATCAATGATTTCAAGCCATACGGAGAAGCAGTGATATTCCTGGTCATTGTCAGAACAAAACCAAATTCAGTGTACTTTTGGAGACTGCACTATTAAATTGCAAAAGTAGGAGATAAAAAGTAAATCCCACATTTCATATCACATTTTTTCCCAAAATTGTAAGTTAGGGTATACACTCTAGCTAAGAGATAAATTAACACGAGTGAGGAGAACTAGTTAAGCTTGTAAAAGACTAATTTATCCCAGAGCAGTAAGGAGAAGCAATGGGAACTATTGACAGTATTTATTGAAGAATGACAGCGATAAAGAAGAAGAATGGAAACAGAAAGGACATGAGTGCTAATAATGTACAGTGATGACCTGCGTGTGCATGCTGCAATTAATAAATCAGCGTATTTACGAGATGTGCTTCAAGTTACAGCCCTTCCAAACTAAAAGAACTCGACTACAACAAGATAGGATGGAAACGGAATCCGTGGTAGAATAATTTATTCAGAAGGAACGGATGGGAGGAGGTGGTCTTGTAAGCAGAAAGAAAGCAGAAAAGAACTCGAAAGTGAAGGTTTTAATAACGATAAAATCGGTAAATAGCTAAATTGTTGAGAGATGAACAGTGCTAAGAGTAAATAAATAAGATGGAAAACCAATAAGAAGATTACAAATCACGAATCATTTCATATTAAAAGAAAATACCTGCCATGTGATGGGCGAACCTCTTTTTTAAATGAATCATTTTACAGTGGCTCAACATAGTCAGAGAAATTCAATAACAAAATCAACTTACAGGAAGCAGGGAGGCAAGAGTGGAGTCGAAAGTGTTCATAAGCACAATGACTTCCAACTTCGCACCCAGACGATTGACTTTACAGAGATTGAGGAGAAGACGATCTTCATCAGTCAACAGATCAACAGGTTGGCCTTCAGTGAACTCGTAGTTAAGATACATCCGGGCCTCCTCTTGGGTTGGAAGTTGGTGCAAGATGCGGTCCGCGACATCCAAACTCACATCCAAGTTCGTGATACTTTCCCAGAGCTTCGTGAGAGTGAATTTCTCTGACTCAAGATAACGTAGAAGGATACCCATACATCTAAGAGAATGAAAACAACGTTATTTGAATATTGATACGCACATTCAACAACCATTTAATAATAAATGTCGCATTGTATGTACCAAATTTCTTTCCACTGGTCCTTCACATACTAGAATAGGGTTCACACTGAGTTACTTCCGCTTTTGTATGAAATAGCTGCTTTTGACAATTGTAAGAGATAAATTTAATAAGATGGAAAGACAAACCACTCAAATGAGTTATCGAGCCAAAAAGGTTGGAATATTGCAGACATAAACTCACAAAGAAACCTAGGTGTAAAATTCCGAAAATGGAACAGAGAAAGTAAGTTTATAAGCTGAATAATCTCCTAACTCAAAAAGGTAAAACTCTTTCAATACTCCGACTTCCCCGATTCTGATTCAACCGTAAATTAACGATATTCAAAGTGGGCACATAGACCAAAGCAGCCTTGCAAACATTAAGCAGAAAATTTAATAAAACTGCAGTTTAAAGCTTAAAAAGCAAGCATTAGAAAACGGGAAAAATTCCATAAGCTGCTTAAATGCCGAGGTATGAGAAAGACACGAAGAAGACAAAACATTGGATAAAGTCGATATGGAAAGGTTGGTAGTACCAAAGTCACACCAAATATGGTAATCGAATGCCTAGGTTGTTTTGACATCCATCCTAGTAACGCTTAACAACCGCCTCTTAAGATGCAAAACAGAAGGAATAGTGGGACGTTTGATTACTACAAAATATATACAAAGACAGAAGTCAGACATACAGCTATCCTTGAACCATGTACTAAGGAAATTACTAGCTTCGAAACTCAAACAGAACTCGTTGATGATCCCACGAACCAAACACTAATTCCGTCGTCGGACTCCTGTTGATCTTATCAATTCTACCTCCGACTTCGATGTTCGTAATTGTCCGATGAGGTTAGTAGAAAAAGCTGAGTAGTAAATTAGCGGTGAACATGCAGACAAGTGTTAAGGAAATTTCATACCCCGATAATTCCTTGATCACCTCATTCTCAACCCAACCATCGACGAGTCTACAGCCATCGAACCTATCGTTCATCCCACCATCTATACTGAAAATGACCAGATTGAATCTAAACCAGAACTTCCAGTAGAAACCTACTCTGATTTAATGGAGTGGTGAAACACTTATACTCCGAACTCCCCATTTGTTTTGAAATAAGTGTAGAGAGAAGCACTCTTACTTCTAAACTGAAGCAGAATTCACCTTCGATCCTGTTACTACTGAATTGAAAACTGCCACTATCGTTAAATCAACTGGAGGCAGTGATGTGAGGCAATGTTTAATGCTACTGACTGAGAAAATGAATCCTGAAATGGTCGAAGTATTGCAGGATTGCTATGAGGAATATTCTTATTCTGAAACAGAGACTGAACCAGCCATCGATCCAACAATATCCGAATCAGTTGCAGAGCCATCTGTTAATACTACCTTCATTTCTGCCAATATCCCTGATGATTTCACTCTGTGTCTTCTCAAAATTGCCAAAGCGCTTCGTCCCGAGCTTGCTGCGACGGAACAATGCTCTACATCCATGCCTCAGGTTTGTCCACTTGTTGACCCACTTGCTGTACCACCAACTAAACCAAATAAAGCCATTGTGCAACCACCAGTGAAACCCGTTTTGTCAGCCTATGACAAACAATAAGCTCCTCATTCTGTGATTAAGCCACAGCCTCCTGTTACCAAACCACCAGTCCTTTCTGACAAACCGATCAACTCAACCAAACCAGTCAAACCAATCATGCCCACGAAGCCTATTGCGAAACCGGCCAAACCGAATGAGAACCCACAGGTTGTGCCCAAGCATACAAAGCAAATCAGATCAATAGTTACGTCAACACCAGTTATTCCTGAGCCTTCAGTTGTCAAGCCAATCATGACATTGCCAAATAAGCCAATAGTTTTTTTCATGCGAAAGCAGTTGAACTTCTGACAACTAAGCCAGTGGAACTTCAAACTAGGCTCGCATCTGTACTTCCCACAGAACCGATCAACCCAGCTTTGCCAGTCAGAACCTAAAACCTTGCCATCTAAGCCATTGGAAAAGCCTGTCACACCGGCAACCAAGCCAACTCAGCCGGTTGTACCTTCAAAAGTCAATCGAGCCAACGAAGCCCTCAGTAAAGCCTCCAGTCGTCAAGCCAGCGGTTCTACAAACAAGACCAGAATTCCGCTCTTGTCGCCTACGCCTATTCGGGAAGTTGATCCTAAGTTGGCTAGTTGCCTCAACACATGCAATTATTACTTATAAATCGCTGCTAATACGTTAGTAGTCAAACAAAAAAGCCATTTTGTCTATATCTCGTTTTCCGATGACATATTTACATTGTTTTAGTAGATCCATAACCCAAAAATTATGAGTGTGTAAATTTTCGGATGCGTCACTTCCTTAAGTCATAAAAATATTTTGATTGGATTGTATAACACATAATTACAAACTGGATAATCAGTCAAGAAAGTGCCCATCCAGCTTCGTAACGAATTATGAAGTCTCCTCTTATGATCTTGCCATATCTGCAATCACACTGAAAATTCTAGTTTCCCCGTTAAATTTGTAACGATATGTCAATTTATATAAAGATTGTATCGCGGTTGCAGATTAAACAAAAGAATGCATAGCTTACAACTTCGGGTGATAAAAAGGCATCTATGAGGCCTTATTATAACATTTTGTTGATTTCAACATTCTTTTCCAGCTTCGACTTGTAGCGTTTCGTTCTAGAGATCCCATTCATGGAAATATTTGCTTTTCATTTCATTGAGTAGGTTTGATTTTAAACTATTATGTGTAAGTACACATCCAGCAACGCAAAATAATAAGAGTGAATGTATGGGCAATTTCTACCTTACAGGTTTGCATCTGGCAAGAAAGCTCGAATAGCAGTTAATACCATCAAGTTACTATTTCACTGGCTTAGATAAACAATGACCGCACTAACCACAACTTCGATTTAGGTCACAGTCGTTGTAATCAATTTGCATTACAATGCTGGACAAACATTAACGTAGCAATCCCCAAACCCATTTAGGAAAGCATGATATCACTGAACTGACTGGAATTCTACCACCCTCTATACTAGTCAGACATAACCAGTACGGTTGGTTATGTCCGATGGGAATCGAACCCAGGAACTCCGGATTAGTAAACGTGCACGTCAACCACTGCGCGAATGATACAATAACTAATTAGAATAATCAAATTCCAATTTCGCATTTTCATTATTAAGGATTTCATAACCATTACGGATTTCATATAATTTCTCCAAGTTGAACTTTGATTTAAAAGATTATTTAGGAAGGGTAAAAGACACGTCTGCACTAATGACCATCTACGGAAATTGTCAAGAGTTAAGAGTATTCTTAATAAACATACGATCTGATCAAATTGCAATCGTGTTATCTACCACATACCACATATTATCTAATAAAGAAATGTAACTTTAAAAAATGAAATCAATGAAATTGTCAAAAATTAACTTCCTAAGATCTTCAAACACTTTCTAAATGTTCAAGAATGTGGCAGGACATCGGCACATAATATGAAGTCGGCATACCTGATGTTTAAATCTAAAGATTGCGATGGATCGTGACTATCATGAACGCAAAACAATAGGATTAATAATGGAGTCCCATGAGTTTAAAAAACTGCGAGCGAATGTATTTCTACAATTCAATAATTAGAGCTATATATTTCTCAGGTACCCAGCATATTTAAGAGGTTGCTTAATAAAACCTCATCCCATTTTGCCATACCATATCAAAGATCCGTTCGCATGAAAGGGACACTGATTTTGTTTCCAACCCCAAACAACATAAAGTTGGTCGTGAAGTAAACACACAATAACAACAGCTGGTGTAAGGAGATATAAAAACAGACTCCCTCGGTAGATTTAAATTTAGTTCAAGAAGGAGGACGAAAAAAGCACTAAAAATACGCATCACTTCCCTTTTTCCAGTTACAAGTGCAATAGTATCTATGAATAAACAGCGAATTTCAACACTCCAAAAAGGATAACGAGAGAGAACATATCCAAAACCCCTCTCTTTCATCTGATCTTGAATCTGATATCACCGATACACTAAAAATATTTGTCGGTTTACCTGCAATTTCACTTGGGTAATGGAGAGGACATAAACTAGGTGTAGGACAGCTATCGTCGGACCTACTAAGACATCGTTTCAACCACGATACAAGATGAAGTTGAGGAAGGGAATCAGTAGTAATACTCCTAAATGAGAATAAAGAAGCTAGTGCAGGGAGAAGGTATTCTGACAGAAGGTAGGAGGAACGTCGAAAGCTAAGCCGAAATATGGGTTTGACAATTACTARAACACCACATCGAATCATTCTGGTGCTCTTGAGAGAAATTCACAGGTCTCACACTTCTTACACTGGATTATTGATTATTGGTCTTTCACAGCCATGCCTAATAGTGTAATCTCGTCTCTATTGCAGTAATTGGCTAACCTGGTAGCCAATCATTTCCCAGGTATCTATGAACTACATTTAACAGATTCTTTTCCTCATAGGGGAAACGCTGAGCCGAAGTTCTTCCCTCCCCCTTCTTCTGAGTCAGACTGCTACAGGGTATAATAAATAATACTTGACCACGCTCCACTTTTCACTACCTCCGTTATGAGAACTGATCCGTGCCACCTATGATCTCGACCCTCAGTGACATCCAGATCAAAAGCAAAACGAGATTGGTGATGGATGATGTAAATGAGCAAAGATAAGAAGGTTGATCACGTCACTCCTAATTCACAAAGAACGAGATTTACGTCTAACTTGATAACAGCTGGTACCCTGAGCATCGGTTTTGAGCACTATTTGAGCCTGTCATGGTCTCATCAACTTCAATGAGGGAGCTGCAGACTAATTTGACGCGTTCTATCAACTTTTCCCTTACTCTGAGAGGAAAGGTAATTAGGAGGTGATTTCAGGTCTGTGATGACATTTAATTTATGCAGACATTTTTGAGATAAGACTATTCGTGCACTGCAGTAAATGCAATTCTCCTAAAACTCCAGCAACTCCAGTTAGCCATTGATCTGAATTTCGGACCTAGACCTAGACCTTCTCGAAACGGAGCAAAGTTGGTCATCATTTCCAACGTTGGCACTTTCAAAGTTATCCATTTGAAATATATTACACCTCATTGTTTGACACATCTCGACGAAGGAGTGACTGAGACCTAAGTAGACACGTAATTAGATCTATACACTCCCGCATATCCTATTTCTCCAGATTCACAATACAGACTAAGCGAGCTAGAGTATCTAAGATAAGGTCTATGTGCACGCAATAAACAATCGAAGGCGAAATGTTTATGCGAACGAATACACACAAGGTACAATTCACAAGAGATACAAACATGCACATTAACAAGAACCGTTGAGATAAGGACCTTTTAAATTTGACGGATAGCTAAGCGGACTAGGGATGGAGTTTCAGCCATCCCAGGCTTTAATGTAACCAGCTTGATTCTATGAACAAACCAGTTAGCAGTAGAAAGTGTTACTCTCGTATTACAGTAATGGTTTCAGAGACCCGATTAGAAGTAGACATCTGAAATGAAATTAATGATTGAGTAGATTACTACTGTGAACGATTTATGCATAAACTGGGAACGGAGATGATTGATTGAGAATACACAGACCAACCATTACGAAGAGCCCTGCAATTTCAGAAGCCTGTCTAGTAAATGGTTGGTCCTGGGACTATCAGCGCTTGCCATACTCTCATGGTTGTCCATGAGTCATCTGTCTGTGGGGAGAACAGAGCGTACTCTCATAGTTCAAATAATAAGGGTTAATCTATTAGAAAAGTTTTTAAGAACTATTATCTTAATGTTTAATTCAGAAGAACATTTATTCTACTTTTTACAAATGTTTTTTAACAACATTTGAAGTGAATTTCACCAACAATCGCTTAAACACCAAAAGAAGAAGACCATAATTTGTGTGAGGCATTTTCTGGCACTTTTATATCCAATAAAAAGAAATTTCTAGAAAGTTTTAAGTTTTCTTAGTATTGTCATTTGTTGTTTTTTGAGTCATAAATTAGAGGCAATCGGGCCTGTCAAGATGTTTACTATTGAACACGTGATACAATGAACAAAACAGACCAGAACTGACATATACAGGGTGCGAAAGGTATCTGATGCCACTTGTATTTTTTAAATTTAAACTGACCCGATAATAATTAACGCATTTTGCTACGTCACATGATCCCATGTCAGATACTACTGTAACTAATGAAATGAAAATACACGCTGTAATAGTGTCCATAAAAGCGAAACACAGGGATTCAGAAATTGCAGAATTTCTAGAAGTCGCCACATCTTTCGTTTGTAAAGTTAGAAAGGAGCTGCTGAATGAAAACAATGGAGATGAATTAGTCGCCACGAGGAGGAGAAATGAGTACTCTTCTGACTCACTCAGAATACCTGACTTTGTCAGTAGAGTGTATGACATGGCATGACGGACGAAAATCCTGGCAAGTCAGCGCGTAACGTCTTGCCAAAGATCTTCAAGAGTCTGAAGGAACAACAATATACAATGATTGCTATTCATCAACACCGCGGATATAAATCTCGTACGTTCCTAAGCGAGGTTAGTTGATATGGACAAAAATAATTCAAAAGAATCGTTTAATGTGTGCAAAACGACTCTTAAACACACTGAAGCACCCAGAAGAACGGGAGTGTCTTTGGTGTTTCTCCCATCAAAAAACTTTCACCGGTTTGAAAAAGTCGATCGAAGAAATGGCAGGTGGGTATGTGTGATCGGAATCCACTGAAGTTCAAACTGTTTGTATGCGCGCGAAGTATCCAGCAAGCAATAGTGATGTTTTTCGATGTTGCTAGCATTTTTCCTCCGGGTCTTAGAGTCAGCGTAGATGTAGATACCTATGTGAAGACTCTTCAAACTACCGTTGTTAAGCCGCTTTGGATAGAGAGCGTAGCCAATGAAAGAAGACTCCCCTATGTCCTCCAATAAGATTCGCCCTCATCCCATAAAGCTCTCAAAATCCGCGATTGGATGGATGGCCGAGAATTTTCATCATCAAGTCACATCGAACTTTCTGTGACTGCCTCCTAACTCACCAGACCTTAATCCTTTTGATTACCACGTGTGGGACTGAGCGAAGCGTGGTTGAAAAGGAAGTTAATAGGCATCCCCATAACTCCAAACTCTCTCTGATGGAAGCAATAGCCCGAGGAATGGAGGACATCAATAAAGACCACCTCATGAAAGCTTGCAGTCGAATTCGGACTCAAATTGAGTGGGTGAGAGAGGTCGAAGGAGAATAAATAGAATAAAACCTAGGTTGATGTTATGTTTATTTGCTTTGTTTCAAGAAACTGTAAGTTTCAACCACTAAATGTTTTCTTTTCTGTTACTCTAATAGCGCGTAAAGTGTCCACAGATGCCTTACGCACCCTGTATAAACAATTTCAGCATCGGATAGTCACTTAGAGAGATGCTAACTTAGTAACGAACCGAACCCAGAAAAAAGCCATTAGAGAATTATGGATTTTCATGAAATCTCTATTATTTGAGTCTTGAGACTGACACCAAGCTCAAATGGCAACTGAAGGAATTTAAATTGACTTAAAAAGTGATATTTTTAATTTCAAATAGACTCAGATATTATTTATAGATAGTATTGGGACGTGATAGAATAAAATTCACAAGATTTTGTTAACAAAATTCGTGCCTCGAGCACTAAGTTTGCCCATTACTGTTCTTACACGTTCGTACTTATAAAATTGTCTAACCAGGCAGCCAATCGATCTTCTATATCGAAGATACATACAACAAAGTGTATTTTTTGCATACTACGTAGAAGAGAATGTGTTCGAGCTACAAGTCTTCTTCGTTAATCTGAGTCTGAGCCACAGTGAAACCTAAATAGGTATCCTAAGATTATGCCGATGATTACGTACTGTTATATCAGTGGCAAAGTAGCTCTATATTAGTTGGCGAATACATTCGATAGAATGGATGGAGTTAACACACAAAAAAGGATTACCATCGACTAGCGTAAATATACATAAGGTGTAGAGAATCAGACTAACTAATAAATAAATTAGCCGTTTGAGTTCATTACGGAGACAAGTAATAATCAGACGGATTCAAGTGGCACAGTGATAAATTTGCATCTCTACCAAGTAGAAAATCATGAAATCAATACCTATTGGTGCACATCCATTGTTTTGGGTGGCTAAACACACTGATTAATTTTGATCAACACAGCCGGAGTGGTCGAATGTGATACTCTCCCATCCCGTGATACCTTCTTTTACTCAAGTCAGGTGTTGTTAATGCTTTTAACAATGGATTTGGGAAGTCAGCGTCTGGCAAATCAGAGAAAACAAAATTGATGAACATCCAGTGATTTAAAATGTCAATAGCACAAGTAGGCATTGCTCAACAACAAGGGTTTGGAAATGTGAATTTTAAATTCTAAGAAACTCTAAGATATCTTCCTTCTACCCAAAGTCAATATTGGTGGCAGGATTCGTGAAGTTTTAGCGAATAGTAAAGGTAAACAATCTTCTCACCTAAGACGACTAGCATCCATAAGTCGTTTCTTAGTGGTCTTCTTAGAAGTTACGGAATTGCGAACATCACCATCTATCATAGTTGTAGAATCGGAAGCATTTTCCCCGTTATTGATGACCGATTTGCCTTCATTGGCTGCCTTTGAAAGAATGGAATTCGAGGAGAGACGAAAGAGTTCTTCAAAACGATCCATATCAAGGGATTCAATAATTTTTTCATCGTTCATGCCAACGAAGATGGTATTACGGAGTTGTTGATTACGAAGAACACTCCAATTCATCAATGGTAGTTTGTATCGCGTTTGATAGGGTTGTCGAATGGGTACAGCTACAAGGAAAACAAAAACTTGGATATACTACTTAATCTGGATTTAAGTAGATGTGGAACATCGACTAGATCCGGAACATCATATCTCGCATCATCGTCACTCGGTCATGCGAGAAAATATCGAAAGAGTTGGTTCTGAACGTGGCTCAAATACAAAAAAAATACACATGTTTGAAATGTATGGTTACCATAGCAAAGGACGCCCACGACACAAAACCACCAAAAAATGTGCAGGGCAGAATTGTAGGCAGTTTGCCAAATATATTCAAGTTGTGAGGGTGGCTATAGTTGAGTAAAGCCAATAAGTGTCACAGCATGAATTATTAAATTCAATACTACTGTATGACTCAGACTAACTGTTTTTTTTTTGCGTACTTAAAGGCGTTTTAAACATCTGCCCATAAACGAAAAATTTCATTTTCAGCAACCCCCCTGATTAAATTCAAAATCACCATGCCAACACAATGCCTGATCTCTTGTTTGAATTCTTTACTCCTATTACTTAAAAATAGTGTTCTTAAGCTTGACCCAGCTATAGGGCATGTGTCAATGATAGATTTCAGAGGGTGATTGAAAAGTAACAATTAAACGTTTAAGAGCGGGCCAAGTAACCGGCTCACTAAAAGTTTGGAAATCAGTTGTTCGGGTGTAACAATTGCGAAGGATCATACTAGTAATACATATATAGATCTGCACAAAGACTGCCAAGAACTTTCATGCGAAACTCAAGACCACAGGTTCTATAATGGAAGAACATGTATGCAACATTTCACAAACACATCGGGCTATATTTCCCTTAACGAACTTTGGAACAGTATGTGATCAGACGGTGCAACCGTAATTTGGCCTGTTTATCGGAGCCCTATTTCCCAGCATGCTTATTGACGCTTACACCTTGTTCTTCTAAATCGTAATTCCTATTTTACTTCTTTCTTATTTCTTACGGTGGCCCGATATACCCGTTCGCCATTCAATTCAAATTTGGGAGAGGATGTTTCTTAGTCTTTGGGAAGAAAAGTAATTTCAAAAGGAGACGTATCTAGACCTAACTTCATGGGGCTCCTAAAATAGCTTTAATGCTACTTTAAGTCCTTTTTTGAGATTTAAAGATCGTCAAAAAACTTTATTAATTACTGAAAATAAACATGGTTCAGTTAATATATCGGCTTGGATTGTTCGTCAGATATGCGGATAAATTAGTGATGACAATAAGTACAAGAAAAACCCAGAGAGTGACCAGGTGAATTGGAATATCTATCAACATTAATTAGATAGTAGGTATTCCCATGACTCACGTGTTCCCAGCTATTTTAGTAGGTATACAAAATTAGTCTAAAGATTAAGTAGTCAGACCACTAATCTCGTCTTTCTTCCATGCTACCTGATGGGGCCGGATTTCCAGAACTGTTCGGATCACTGGGACTATTCATTACTGATAATACAAATATCATTTCAATTCACATTTCAATAAAACGACTTAGCAAGAAATATGCTAACTGACGAATCAGTATACGCCAACTATTGTAAACAAAGGTACAAAACGTGATCAACAGAATTGAAACAAATCTTCGTCTTTTAAACAGTTATATGGCCATTTTATTCCTATAGATCTTATAATTACACTGAAAAAGAAAGAGATCCAAATATAACAAATCGAATGGCTGGAAACTCAAGCCTTAAATCTGTAAATACAATGTCACATGCATAATAGCAACGCAATTTAAATTTCTCGTGATCTTAAACCAGGCAAATAACGAATCAAAATGGGCAGTATTCGGCCAATCAGAGTATTCTATACCAGATTATTCTCAACTTGGCAACAATATTTAAAGTGAGTGAATTGTATTGTACTAAGCTAATGTTATATATCGCTGCCAGCCTCATTTACTTGCTCTTGGCTGTAGAAAGATACAAATATATCGGGCTGGCATAACCAGCAATAGAATTTAATCAGTCGGTCAAAAGGTTTTAAATATCATAGACAATCTTATTCTGAAACCAGTAATTAAACCGTTAAATATGAACATTAAGACATCACAGTAAATTCTTCCTCTTGTGAGAATATGTATAACACAATAACCCGAATTCAAATTAGGTAAGACTCCCGGTGTCCTGACTTCATTACTTAGTCCTGACGCCTTTCCCCGTTTCATGCCTTATTGGACACACTTGCTCTTCTTATTCAGATGCCTTCCAATGATTCAAACTTGTAAAAGTATTTTTTTGAGCAATAGGCAATACAAAAACAGTAATAGTGCGTTGAATTACATCCTTATAACTAGATCCCGGAGTTTCGTCAATTTGAGGAATAGACATAGTTCATGAGAGCTTATATATTTCAAACTGAGCGGAACTTGATACTAAAAGAATCCAGTACAATAAGTTTCAAGAAATTTAAATAAATCGATAGACCAACCTACCATTAATTTAAATCTTTTCTGTTATGGTCGATGAATGGCAACCATTGATCAAATAAATAACGAAATGAAGCTTGTAAAAATAAGTAACACTTGAAAAAGGAGTTAAAATAGGACAAATAAAGCGCATGGGGCAGATTAACGGTTTAGTTGAGGACTTTTAAAAGAATCTTATTGAGAGATGGCTTTACAGATTAAAACAATCAAGAACACAGTACTCTCTTGGAAGCATCATAGAAAAAAACCGGGAAAAAATTCGGTTCAAATACATTCAATGACCATACGTGGCCGTTTGTTTAGATTCTACAATAAGTTGACATCTTATTCATTTCTTTTTCTATACTGTCCATATTCTGCATGCCCATTTGTCTACCTCTGTCATTCAGTATACGTCACCAATGTTCAGTCGTTTACTCCTATTGGCTTTTCAATTAGTACATTCTATTAACTATATAAGTACATGAATGCGTGATTCCGTTTGCGTATGCATGATCCCGGCTTGTGGCACATACATTCGAAAAGTACCATCAATTTATTCCTGTATGTCATCCTGTAATCCAATACGTTCTTGTTTTATTCACTTCTCCGGAGTTCGAACCCATTGTGTGTGTTGTGTTAATTCATACACTCGTATTAGTGAGGTTAAGCGGGGCAGATACCAAATACTCCCATCCATCTCAGGATATACTTCAGATATAACATTAAATTTAATAGAGCAAATATCCTATTAATATTTAGAAGGAAAAACAGGAAGTGGTACGTAAAACCTTCATAGAAAGGACAAAACCAAGCAAAACATACTAACAAAATGTGTATCAAATACTGCAATACAAATCAAAAAATCCACTGAGGGGTGGAATGTACTAGTAATGCGAGGCGTAGATTTAAAGACTCCTAATCAAGCGGAGAGAAGGAAAACCATTTAAACATTTTGGAATACTAAAGTATATAGGATTGGTTAACACTTCCGTTGAAGACTTAAAATAACTTTAAGGGAAGGGGTAACTAAGGCTATTTTTCTTAACTCAAAGCAAAGAACACATTTTTTGCTATTTTCCGTTATTTGTTTCAACTATATAGCAGCCGAGTATATATATTTTCATTTTATCATCTAATTTATACGACCCTCGTTATATTAATATAGAATGTGCAAATAATGAGTCAAACATACAGACAAATACGCTTCTACCGATGGCTTTCTGATTGACTTTAGCACTATTTATTAGAAATAACATGTTAACATTCAGATACAGAAAAAAATATTAACAGGCACCATTAACCAATGACTGGAACTGTAATTCCAAGGTACCGTAAGTTGGAGATTACTCTGTCAAAATAATGCCAAGTTCTAAAGTTTGAACTACCAGCATAAATGAGCTAAGCGCTATTGTTGGAATGAACGATATTCCAGTGCTTTTAGGAGATTGAGAACCATTAGAGGATCAGTCTTAAAGAGCGCAAATATAAACGTTAAACTGACGATTTAAACTTATGTATTATGATACAGAATCATGAATAAACAAAACCTATAACTTGATACCATGAATATGAACTAAGGAAACAGGCTACCTCGCCTAAGCCAGTGTCAGTTCTTTACTCCATCAAAAAAATATATTTCATGACCTCTCGGCAGTGATGACGTCAAAGCAAACACGAATACTGCCACTGCTGCTACTAATGTCCTTACGAGTTGCTAAGACGGTCGAACCATCGAAAAGAAAACGGAACTTAATAAATACATCACGGAAAAATTGACTCGAATAGTTTTTTTCACTGAGCGAAACTCGCAGACTCCATTCCTCGTACACTTAATTATTGATTATTGCCTAGTGCAATTATTGGTTAACCAATCCAGATAATCACTTCCTACTTATCTCAATCAATATAAGGAAATTTATTTTCTTGGTAAAGAGAAATTGAATCATAGTGTAAGTTACAGGCCTTCTCCCTCCTTCCTTCTGAATCCGACCAACTGTAGCCATAGTGTAACCTAGGTGTGAACCTAATGATAATACATTATATTGGCAGCTTAGATAACAAGTGGCGAAATATCTTCATTTCAATCTAGATTTTCCGCCGTGGTTGGAGAATACCTATTTGTGTGCTTTGACCGGCAACAAGTCCGATGAAATCTAGTGTGTCCTTTTTTTCTTGCAGAGTTGGTGGATAAAGCACCTGAGATCTTCGCAGCTTTACAGCATTTAAAGAGAATAGGTTGTATCTTATTTCCAATATAAGGAATAATTGGAGTTCACCTTGAGTGAGCACAGTTCAGTGAGTTCTGCTAAGTTAAGCAAGTTTAGCTAGTTTCAAAGCTGCAAATGTTAGCTTATACCGGCTAAATGCTCTACTGAAGTGAAATTGAAGTGTTGCAATCGTTCATTTTTTAAACTTGTGCAATTTCAGATGTCTGCTTTCTTCTGGCATCAGACAACTTAGAGTTGGACCTTGAAATATGTGATTATGAAGCTACAAGTGAATTCATCTCTTTGTCCATGAAAATCGCGCAATTGCCTCCAACTGTCTTGAAAACTATACTCCAATAAAAATGAACTTCTCACTTCTCCTGAAGATGTTCAGGACAAAGAAGCGCAAATTGCAACTCCAGCTCCGGAGATTTCTTTACTTTTCAAGAAAAACATCTTCCTATTCTACCATCATCCCTATTTGGCAATTGTATTATTCATGTCTGAAAAGTATTCGCAATACGACCATTAACTGATCGAAAAACCAGCCTCAGGATAAGTGAGTCTACTGTGATAAATAATCTGATACTGAATCGATCAAATCTATCAGACAAATGAAAGGTATTCAGCAGTTTGACTTGATTAACGAGAATAATCCACAAACAAAGGATACTCAATATATGCTTTTGCTTGTCTGACTAGTATAATGTAATCTAGCAGCATAAATGATTGAACATCTTCCTTTCAAAAATTGAGCTTATTTTCAGCGATTTAGATCTCAAGTGAAGGTCTGTATTTCTTCTTAATTAAATTATATTTGCCAAGAACCTGTTTTTAACTATCCTGTTCTTGAATCTCATCCCTTTCTTCTCGCCTAATCATTCATTTCCAAAGATGAGAAATCGCCTGCATCTTATATGGGAAATCATCTCACTGCGTCACGTAAGTCGGCATTCTCCAACGCTTACTTTCAAGTTACACAAAAATGCGACATTTTCTTTAGAAAAAGGATCCAGGATACAACTACACCTCTACCCTTAGTAAGTATCAGAAAATACTTCTCAGAAATAGGAACTCTGAAAATTATCTTCCATGCGATAGTTGGATTGATAATTAAAGACGTGTGTGTGCTTGCGGTGCGGTGGTCAACTATCACGTTCGTCAAGTAAGAGGTTACGAAATCGACGCCCATCGGCGAACATCCAATGAGATAAATAATCAACAGTAAGACTTCATTCTAATCAAAAAGAGGGGGGGTTATAGAATGCGAGTTTCTCATAGGAGCAGCTCTAAAATTTTCTCTAAATGGTTCCCAAAATCATTTTTAGAACCATGTGTCAGTTTAAATTATTTTTATGGTTGAACGTTTGCCTAAATTGAGTGCAATCACTGCATTTTACTCCTCAGGATATCGATTGCCGATTTTTACTCGCCAATGCTTTGCGGTAACTCAGCTTTTTGTCTGTATTATCCATCACACGTCGAATTTAAGACGCACTGCCCAAACGTATGTTTCTCACGCTCTCCCCTTGTTCTTCGTTCTCGTTCACCTCTTTCTCCTGATCTACGTTCACCTCTCTCACTGGAATTCTTGTCTATTCGCAAGTCTTGGAATTTTGATTTGGGAAGGCCGATTGTTTATTATTAACAATGGACTTAATTCCGCAATACCTTCCCTCGACTAAAAATTGCTATTAACACTTCCAATAATCTTGAAAAGTTCATCTCCATCAACAGGAAGTTCAAAATTTATCTTATCCTTGCTACGACATTCGGATGATCCTTCTATCGAATAAAACAAAAAACTAAGAGAGCGTTAACCTTGTGAACCAGTCGGGGCCATTCCAAAGCCAGGAGCGGCACCACCACCGAACGCGGGAGGTGGTGGAGGTGGGGGCATGGGGATTCCGCTTCCAGGGGGCCCAGGAGGAGGCGGTGGGGGTGGCGGTGGTGGAGGAGGAGGGGGAGCAGATTGTGCAGAGGATGTTGTAGCTGGTGAAGCTGACATAGCTGGAAGAACGGACGGTGGTGTCATTACTTTGGGACGATTTCGCTCAACCTTGAGGGCCTCATGAAGCTCGGTGATTTGCTGTTGCAACTTCTTCTCCGTTGCCGAAGCAGTGGAGTTCTGATCCGCTAAACGTGAACGCAGATTTTGTAGTTCCTCTTTGTTGTCTGACAGTTGAGCCTGATGTAAGATTACAAAATAGAAAGGGATAATTATCGTCCGTTTAAACTATTATGCTATCTCTAGGATAAGACTTAGAACATCTCTTAAGTACACTGATTTACTAACCTAAATTTTAACTGCTGACCCAAAATTCCTTATCGACAGACTGCTAAACTTTAATTGATCTGTCCTCTAAATCACTTGATGCTAAGTTTAACTCTGGACAGTCTCCGATTGGCCGGTTTGTCCAATGGCATCATGTCCTGATTGTAATCTATTTAAGCATGATGATAATTTAAATGACCTCTCTCTCTCTGACCAACCAACATAGAAAGATATCGGATTGCAGCAATATACAACTACATGTCACCATCGTTCCTCCGCAGCATACTTCTGTGCAACCTCTTCTCTCAGCCTTTCAACAACTGTGGCTTCCTTAACTCTGAGGCCTCTAGTCAGTTACAAAATATATTGAAAGAGTTTAGTTGCAGTATCACTTGAAAAGAATTATATGATTCTCATTTAGTCGTATATATAATCAATTAATTAGCAGGAAGTGCGCTATTTACAAATTTCCCAAATACTTTACGAAAATTTTCACCTACATATCCTACTGCGAGATAGCTCGACCTTACCACACCTTTGACTCGCCCGTGCCATCAAATAACCTGATCTGCATCAATGACTGAGTCAGTTTGACTTGACTGATCGACCATCTACAGTCGTCTGACTCACTTAGGTTATCTCCAACCTTAAAAGATATACAGTCTCTATTTAAAACCACACCATCTCTGTACCCACGGTATCCATCAGCACTCCATTCCTCCTAATCTCCTCACCCTTCTAGGATACTCTGCTATTAAGAAACCATGCTGATCTCTCTATTCGACTGTCATAGCGAAGATTGATAGAACATACACGGTATAACCCGCAGAATAGCTAGGAATTAAATCAGATACCTAACTGCCAGTATTTCTCCCAAAATTTACTCTCACCTCTTGTTCAGAGATTTGTGCCTGAAGATTCTTGATCTTCTCTTCAAATGCAGCAGTTCGAGAGGCATATTCGGCTTGTGTTGTGGCCAATTGACCTTGAGTGGCCAGGAGATCAGAATCAAGAGCTTCTACTTCAGCTTGTAAAGCATCCTTCGTTTGAGAATCCTCTAGCAATGTGGCCACATCTACGTGATTGTCCAGGTAGGCTTCCACTTGGCGTCCTAGGCGCTCGCCCACACGACCATAGATCCTCTAGAATTAGAAAAGAAGCGCTTTGGCTGTTGCATTTAGGTATTGTTAAACGCAGGTAATAGATTTCGGTGAGTACTTGGTTATCGACAAAGAGAAAGGACTGGTTATTTGATATCATCTGGTATAACTTACGGTGATCAAAGAATTGTATCTACGACATTTTAAAATTTAGGGATCATGAGTTAGAGACCTAGTGTTTGGTGTAAATACGTTGACAGTATTTACAGTTGAAATCCACAAAGAACAGATTTCTAAGTCGGCCTGACTATAAATTCCTAAGGTGAAAAAAGACATTTTGGTCTATCATTTTCATAGGACGTCGACATAGTGCTCAAAAACGTAGTTTACGTTTTATCTCGGGAGGAGCACTTCCCGTCGGTGGTCTCTGAGTAGCTCATCATCCTTAACAATTTGTGAACTTACGTCTGCCCTGACAGCTATTCGGGTCAACTCCTATGATGAACCAGAGCGCCATATGCCTATAATCTCACCAATCAGAATGGTTGTGCTAATCACCCTGTCATGTTCTACCCCCTCTGTATCTCCTCCCTGGCCAAAAGAAGAATCAACCAACGACCGACGTAGATACTATCGAGAAGCCCAGATGAGCGTCTAACGACACGAGCTGTATGGGACTACCCATGCTTTCTTCTCTCTCTCACCATTTGCGTTCAGACACTATCCCATTACAGTGAGCACCCTCTCATTATTATTAAACTCCAATTCTACTCAGGCCAATTGCACTCATACGTACGACGGCATTTTTGACTTCAACGGCTTGTATTCACATAAACAGTCTCTATTAAATTAATAAAATTCCTGTCTCATCTCTCGCTCAAGGTTTAATTCAACTGTACCCAGACGATATTTAGTGAACATGGCTCGTGGTGGCAAATATTAGATTTCCTAACAATTACAGCAGTGTAGAAGAGACTGCTTACAAAAATCCCGTATTACGCTCACATCATTTGGCACCAGTGAATTCAAAAATCATTGAGTGTAGAAAGGCTTTACACTGCCTCGGAGTCTACAGTTGGAAGCTAAGAAAAAACCTTTTGCCAGTTTGCACACCGGATCATGGACTTCGCTCCTAAATATCGTTCAGCTCAAATGGTAAGCACAAGACTTTAACGACTATTAAATATTGGCTGACTCAATGATAAATGAGCTGAACGAAGAGAGGGAATATGTGGGTGTTAGAAATCGCCTTACTAATAATTTGACTGTTTTCTGACTGAAAATTAGAAATATATGAGGGTTGAGGTGAGAAATTCAGACCAGAACAGAAACAGGTCAAGTTGAAGCAGAATGTGACTGACTGAACTTGAAATAATCATATGATGGAAGAGGCGAATGAACTCTACAAAAACTAGGTATTTTTAGAACATGAATACATTGATAACCCCAACATATATAACGAAAACTCAAACAAGAACAGAATGCAGACATATTCTAGCTAAGTAGATAGAGCCAGAATACGTTACTAGTACCCACATTTTATTGTTTCTATCACGGCAAACTTCTAAGCTCCATAAATAGTGAAATGGTTCAAAGGATTGAAGAACACATGCATAATTTCATTTGGATGCCGGTTTCATCCACTTAATTACTTTTTGCTTAAAAGATCGAGTATCTAGCAACAAGACCTGAAATTCCAAAGATGCAAATTAAGAATCTGACTTTTGGATCCCTTACCAGATGAACCGTGCTTATGGTTCTTCTAGTTGCTAGATCAGTAGATTGATTTGAAAGACTGGTCTTTCCTAATAACTTAAGAGCATCAAAGATGTTCTATCATAAGAAAGAGACTGTAAAAAATAGGAACGTCATTAATACCTCTCTAATTACCGAAAGGATACTCTCTGCAATCCTGTAGTGATAACGTCAAAAGACAATAAATAATTTAGATCAACTAGTTCAGGACCAGAAATATCGGCATTGGATAAACCGATTTGACCAACAATCGAATCGTGATGTTTTCCCAAGTGAATTGATCGAGTTGAATACTGGATTCCAAGCTGCTATTGAACAGATCATATACGACGAAGAAATTGCTGACAAAATAAAAGACTTACCATACTTTAGACCACTTCAGCTAGCATCAAATGGCTAATCAGTTCTGAATATTACATACATTGACTTCTAGCCAGATATCTAGGGACAATTTCAGTCTGTTTGAACGTTAAATTCTCGGATATTCTCACTATTCACTACATTGACTCACAAAGGAAGTTTACCTGTTAATACAGCTATAACTGGCCAAAGTATGCAAGTAGATTGTCCAGTGGTGCCTTTTAACCCTCTAGGGTTAACTGGCAATAATACTTAAAAATACCGTAAGTAAAAACCAATCAGTCAGATTTATTTTTATTTTGTGCTTCTTCCTCTCTTCTTGACACTTCTTTCCCTGTCCTCTTAAGTATTCTTTTAGTGCCTCTGTACACTGGTATTCAGTTACAACTCAATTAAAAAGTGATAACTATTGTCACTAGAATAATAATTTAATATTCCGATATAGCTAAGTGCCTAGACTAGTGTCCTCATACTTCCGTTCATTTTTCTTTCTATCAAAATCAGCACAATATTGGAGTTGGAAGTTATTTACGCATGTAAACAGAATCTCAAAGTGAATTTTACGGACTCTCCAGTAGTAGTCAGAGAATGAAACAGTGAGATGCTCAGATAGAATCGAATCAAACGTAACTACGCTAGTGATGTATAGTGTAGGTATAAAATATGCAATTACACTGTATAAGAAAAAAAATTTGGTTTAGCACAATATACAATACTAACTTGAAGGTAATCATCCAGCCGAAGGTTTGTGAATTCTTGTTGAAGAAAGACACGAAAGGCGATATCCTCAGTCGAATGAACCACTATGTTGATGAATTGCATACAGGAAACCTACAGGAAAAGAAACATGAAGAATGCAAATCAACAGGCTGTATTGGCCGAGTAGTCAATTCTTCTAGAATTAAAATATTTTCTCTAGGTCCTCTTCTCCATATGTGGCCCCAGATTCCCTGCCGTCGCATATCACTCCTATAAATACATACTCCATCTGTTATCCGCACTCTCCTTCTAGCGGTTCCTGGTGATTTCCCAGTGACAATAAGCTGCTTGTAACTGTTATGATTTCTCTTCTCTCCATTCTATTGATGTAGTGAAGATTGGTTAAAGATAGAAGATATAGCCTGAAGAATAGCTAGGGGAAAATCAGATACCTAAGCTGTTAGATCCCGAAGGTCATCCAAACTACTGAAATAGGATAATAAATAGAGATGAGCAGCACAATGTCGAGTAGATTATTTACCAAGGCAATTTTCCCATAATTAATAAGTAAAGATTTCATTGGCCCAGTGTTTATTTGTGTGCGAGTTGATTTATGTGAACATTCCTTGTAAAAATTTAATCAATTAAAAACCACTAATAGACTGTTTTAATAACAGGTTGAAAATTAAAATTCAATTTTCTATCATAAATATAAATTAGATTAATAGTATAACCGTTTGTTTAAACAATAAATACTGACAACCGTCAACGGGCCATGAAATAGTCGTTGCAACAACGATATTTTGTAATATTGCAAAATAACTTAACATCGGGATTTGTGTTAACTGGAGAACATGGTGTTCTATTTATGAGCCGTCTGCTAAAACAAATCCCCGAAACACAGTGACCCATTTTCGTACCTTGCAATATGCACATCGTTATTTTTCAGTTCTTTAACTTTGGGATGCATTGGAGTTGGTAGTTGCGCTTCTCTGGGGTGGCGTTTTAGCCATCCCAGGCTCTACAGTTAGCATCCTAATACGGTGAACACCCGGGTTACCAAAAGAAAAGGCAAATCACATGCCGTAACAAAGAAGAAAATCTGGAAATATATTTTTAACATGAGGAAAATTAAAAAAAATCCCCACTCATTTGAGTATTTATACAATCGCTTTAATTGAAAAATGGAAAAACCTCACTGACCTCACATCTTTGAGGAAAGTTAATGAATCATACATGAATCAAATCAACGATTGACTTAACGACTCAAACTTTGGCAAATTTCCATTTAACACTGTTGAAGGCTCTGCTAGTTACACTTGACCAGTATTCAAAGGTGATTATACAGACACTTGAAATTAATCATAGACTGAACAAAAATGTAACTGCCGTTTGGCGACAGTCTTTCTAATGAACAAAACCAACAGATATTCCCCGTCTGCTCAAACCCTTACAAATCGACCCCATTATTGTACCTAACAAATAGACCTAATCAATCTCCTTAACGACTTCTAACGTGGTAATCTATTGGAGCCGATAGTTAAGCGGTTCTGAGATGGACATTCAGTCACCCTAAACTTTCGTCTGGTATCCGAGTGCTTAATAAAAGACTAAATTGCACAACCTCAGTAGATATCTATTGTACACTGAAACAATAAACGACGAATAAAGTGGAATAAGTTTGCTCCTGGAAGAACATACCATAAAGTCGATAGAATAATCGTCAGGTGGAAGGCGTTCATGACTGCGGAAGAAGAACACAAGGGTCTCAAATCGTCGACCCTCACCCAATTCACGACAGACCTCATCGAATGCAGCAATCACTCGTTCGTGGCCACCGACAATCAGACAAACTGCTGCCAGTAACTCTAACACGAGTGTCTTGGTTCTAAAAGGGAAGAAGAGATAAAAGATGCTCACTAAATTAAAATTAGTATTTCAGGAAACTTAAGGCTGAAATTCGATTTTAAAACAATATTGCATAAGACGGCATTTTCAGAGGTAATAAATGTAAACCAGACTGAATTAATTCGTTAAAAAGGGCTAGGTAATACGTAATTATCCCGAGTTTAAGAAGAAGGACACCATCTGTAATTCACTGACTGATAAAATCTCGTCTACTTTGACCTAATATTCTAATAACTGAAGGTTTGAGAGTCGATTTTGTGTCAATATCAGTGGAGAGTCCACATGGAACGTACGTGTGATGTTATTCAAAGAGAAGCCGAAAATGCAGATAAAAATCAACTGAGAGTGGTGAAGAATGACCACATGGATTGCCCTGATAGCAAGTTAACGGTACTACAAGACGAGTAAGGCTAATACAAGTTTTCATTAACTTTGGATATTAGACAAGAATGACTATTCTCAATATGAGTAAATAGTAAACTTGGACAGAAATGATATGTTGATATACGTGAAAAGACTATAAACAAATCACATCCGATGGTCAACGATCCAGTGCATTTAAAATCACAAATTCTCGGTCAGGCAACGGGAAACATAAACTACCCCATAACCACGGAGACAGATTCGTCAAATTGGTCTAGACAACCTCATAAACTATTCATTGCCCACGAGAGGGACCATTCATCCAAGATTCGACCATTGACAAATAAATAAATGTATAAGTAATTTATTCTAAAATTCCTCAGTTATCAATATTAAACAATCGCTGTTCACCAATGGATTAGAATCGTATCATATGAGTGCAAGAATGATACATCTAATTAGGCAAACGAAGTTATTGTTTTTTCTATTATGTAATAGAAGAGACCGTATTTGATAACGATTTAGAAAATCATGAACTTGTTGCCTTTGTATTCAAATATTTACTGATACGCATCTAGTAAATTAAAAACCGCCTTTACTAAACTTCGGCCAAACTAAATGACTTTAAGTGCCCAATTTCTTAGTGTTTAAGTCCTGCTAAAAGAAAAGAGATGTCAAGTCCCATTTATCGTCTCTAATTCTGCGATTGTAGTTTATCTTCGAGACTTTAGTGAATATCCATATTTGAATTTTGGTTTTTTGTTTTTTTTTGTAGTCGGATAAACTTAAAAAGCAAAAAATGCTTGTACACACTCTATAAACAAAGCCTAGTAAAATTCCAAGCCCAATATATCAAACTTTCCTACACTCTCTAAAATTATAGTCTTAAAGCTATGCCTTTGTTCGAATATTAATACTGCCTGATAGATCTATAAATAAATAGATGATTATACTCTTAATAAAAGAGTGGCTAAATGCAGTTTCTAGAGTCAAGCGTTATTAAGTAATGTTCCAGGCTTCACTTGAAGAGGGGAGTGGCATTCGATGAGAAACTCACATTCTGCTGCACCTTTCTCTTGGTCACTATGAGCGGTCATGCCAATAACGAGCTATACACCAATCCTGTGCACCGAATCTCCGTGTATCCACAGGAATACCTCCGCGACGAGTCATATTTCAGAGAAACCACGAAAGGCCAGGATTCTCTCATAGCAGTCAAGCATGAGTCAGCAGTCCACACACACAACTATCAAATACGTATGTCAACCACACAGACAGTTTTACTTTCCACTTGAACGATCAACTTTTTCAGTAAAAGCCAACAGCGAGAGAAAGAGAAAAGACCGAACGATGAATCATACAGAGAGAAAGAGTGTCAACACATGTTAGTACAGTCACACGCAACCGGTGATTTGCGCACTCCGGGTCCAAATGCTGTGCCAGAAAAGTGGACAGAGAAGAGGAAGGAGGCAAAACAGACAACTTCCCCAATCTGATGTTGTGGTAGAATTCTGGAGGAGCACCAGTAGGAAAGCTATCTTGAAGGTCATGACCAATCCCTAACGCCTGGAAAAGCAGACTCAGATTTAATCAACATTTGCAATGGCCAGTTATCAACTCTATGTACTAGGGATCATTCGATTCCCAATAACGACCCTTTAACAGTTAATCTTCATGTGAAGACATGAGTGACAAATACGCATGTGCACAAATTTTAGTTGTTTAGTAAGTAAAATGAGGTTAATTTGATCGAATCATCCAATAAGTGAGCTGTTTTGCATAAATTCCTGGGGTAATTCCAGTTTCTTCCACACAACCATTGCCAGAAAAATGAGAAAGAGAAATAAGGCGATAAAAATAACGAGATATCACACTGATCGCGTTGAAAACCCAGATTTTGGTTCAGTTTGATAAGCTCGGAATCCACTTAAAATGTAGACGAGTTCCCTAAAGTTAACGTTATGTAGCTACTGTCTGGTTTCTTCCGAGAGAAAAATATCTTTTAGCCTTAGATAATAAAATGATGAATTAACTCACTAGAACATGTAAAATATAAAATAATACATTCATTCTTTGAAAGATGTGCAATATTATAGATGCTTGTGATAAAACATTGATAAGCAAAATTCCTCATCAGCTATACACAACAGTCAATACTATATATCTTGGAGGGAAAGAAAAACGAAATTGGAAAAGTTAAAGGCAAAAAATAAAGATTTCACCTTACTTAAGACCTACTTGAGCTACGATTTTTGAGACCACTGTGTTCAGTTGGAAATTTGTTTTGAAAAATGTTGGATGGTTAATTAGATTGCATGTTCCTTTTTTATTATAAGAAATACTAATACTATGTCAATCTCAACCATGTTTTATGAGGAAAGTAATGAGTTTGTCAATTTATTGAGTGGAACAGACTACCGAATAACAGTACCAAAAAAGCATAACAAATCTACCAACTCTACCCCTAGTCCATTGACACTAAGCATAACTCTAGATGCATGATATTATCTTGCAATCAAAATTGCTGCCAGCCTTGGTATTTCTGCGTATTCAAAATGAAACAGATATGTTTACAAATGTGTCATAAACAAATTAGTAAATTTACTCACTGAAAACTAGGATGTAGCAGACACAGCGCAATGGTATTAATACTCTCCGGTTGTTCGAAGATCATAGTACATCCACGCTGAAAGTAAAGGAATTCAAAACTAAACTTTGATTTTCCAGATCATCAAAACAATAGACTGTTGGACAAAAATCTCACCTGATTATTGAGTAAAGCCCGATAGCATTTAACACCAAGGTGTATACTTTCATAATTCGCTGTACCTGTTGGGTTGTCCTTATTCGAGGAATGTCGACGCTTCTCAACACTTGCATTTCTAGAGCTTGATTTCTTGCTAGAACTACCAGTTCCACCACGATGACAAAAGAGGCTACGAGATCCGGTACTAGTCTTATCTGAGAATTCCGTAAGGTAATGCAGGGAGAGTTGGTCATCATCTAGATTGGATACACTGTGCAGACAGTTTCTCCGTCGACAAATACTTGGTGGAAGAACGGAATTGCTGAAAAAAATAAAGTAAACCAATTAGATAGACCAATATATCGATTTTAATAAGCCATGTGTGGGAGAAAACGCACAAAACGAGCTTGGTGTTTAGAAAGTCAAATCACTTACAAGGATTAGAGGGGGCTAAAATACATGCAGAGGAGAGCCACTTACAGAACAGAGGATGAAGAGTTTCCGGCGATTTTTTGGAGGTCACTTTTTAATGCGAAAGGGATAAATGATGGTGAATAAAGCGGACAAGACAGTAGAATTATAAACAGGTAAATTCAAGGGGCAGGAAATAGTGTACATGGCAAACACAAAATACCTGAGCATATTCCGAACCGTCTTCGACATATACTCTTGAAGTGCTTGATGACCTCCCTTGTCAAGAAATTCATAAACCCACCTAGAAATTAAGTAAACTACTGCGCAAAAAAACATACGAAACATTGTTAGTGCGAAGGGAGATTTCAGTAGCATTAAGGACCTCGCGTGCGGTTTGCAGATTGTTCTTTCGCGACTATAATTGGAGAGTTTAAAGCCCAACAAACGAAGTCTTACTTTGCCAAGTGGGCCACGGTAACTACGGAGACCTTTGATTAGAGTTACATAGTGAAAAGCGGAGTGTTTAGATGTTTTGATTGTCTAAAGAGAAGATGAAAATAATAAAAGGAAAAGAAATTACATAAGACTCGATAAGTTGCCTCTTTTGACTTTCTGGCAACTGCTCGATGTTTTTAGCTTTGTCGGGATCAACATCGAGAGATTGAATAAAACTGTTCCATACAGATGTATCTTCAGAAGTCATATTCTATAAGTTCATTTCTAAAGAAAATGAAAAAAAAGACGTATTAATAATGCATATTCTAAGAGAAAAGCACGTTGCTTCAAGACATTAAGCAAAATATGTTGAAAATATACAAAGTACATAAAAGCTAATAATGCAATTAGTTAAAATATATCAATTAGGATAGTCAAATAAAAATAATAAATGTCTAAAGATGTAAAAAATAACAAATAATCATGAGAAAATTATATATTAATTGGTGGCGAACCAAAAAGATCGTGGTAAATGCCAATATAATTCAGCATAAAGTCTAAGAAGCAATAATAATATTAACACATAAACCATATAAATTGAACGATCTGAAAACAATGCAAGCACAACAACACCTACCCAATCGGTCAAACTAATGCAATAACAATTGACTTGAAAAACAACTGAGGTCTGTGAATAACTTAAACGACAGCTAAATATTTCAAATATGTCATGCTTTGTTAAAATTAAGCATAAATATTAGGATTTTTTATTAAAATTATGTGGAATATATATCTTGTCAACCTTCATGTTAAAAGATCCAGAATGTTAATTTCGAATTTTGCATTTCCGTTAGTGTAGTTGCTGTAAACGGCAGGTTTATTATCAATGTCTGGCGATAAAAAACAAGAAAATCTCGACAGCGGTATTCAAAGGTGCCCAGGTTTTCGTGTTTGCTGTAGACACCTATACAAAACAAATTACCTCACGAAAACAACAACCGGGAATCATGACTGACATCTAACGAGGAAAGGTTTGCATTCAAACCCAAATATGTTGATCAATAAATTGAAGAAGCTTGCTGTCCACCACCATACTGATCTGGTGACGTGAGTTTACTTATTTCCTCTATGCAGCCTATGTCCACATTTAAACAGTTTTAGGAAAAATACTTCAAATAAATCAAAAGCTGATTTTTAAATGTAAATTCGGAGGCTGCATGAAACATCGTAAACATACCATTATTCAGTTTTGTGGGAACGAATAATTACTCGGACCTTTATTTTTCCAACTTAAGGCAGCATTATAACACCTCTTTTCAAGTTATTTAATGAATAGGCTTATGTCAGCCTATTACTCCATAAATTTGCCGTATTATAATAACATTTTAGGCAGCTTATTAAAAAAATACGAATCTATTATGCATGGATTAAAAGCTTAAATATGATTTCATAATGGATCAAAAGTGAATTCATTAATTGCCTAGGTTGAACTTACAGTTTTCACTCTTGTCAGTGGATAGTATTTTTGCTATAGGTAGCAGATATGACATTATCGGCAACCAAATAGGGATGGCTTAAGTGTGATCATAGATAATCCCAAAACAACGATTGAACCTGAGTGACATATCATAAACAAACGTGTCATCAAGTAGTTGTGCTGTGCCATCAAGCCCTATGTTGTGCTCAGACTCTAGATTGAGAGAGAGGTTTAATTAGAGTGGGAAAATCTAACCCTTATTTATGAAATTAATCGTCTAAATATTTCCATAGTATTGGGTTTGTCCCAATAGCGATTAGCTGGTGAGGGCTGAACAAATAATTTAATTCCATTAGGAGATGTGCCAGAGTAGGTTAGAATAGACATTCGATGAATGGTGGCTGACCTCGTTGTGGTGACATAGCGATAACGTGCATTTACACTTTTGGAGCACGTCATAGCATTCTTTCGTAAAACCATTGAAACGTTTTTACATAAACTTAATATTCTATTAATAAGTAAGAGTGGATTCCCCGGCAAATTCCAAACTGTTCTATCAACATGAGTAACTTGATTTATTCCTTTTAAGTGACCTAGACACATTACACCAGTGTTTAAGCTTCACCAAGTTACGCAAATTTGAGACCAACTACACAATTAGATAATACTTTAGATTTCACCCCAATTTGTTAATAAAGATATTTTGATCATATGCGTATATTTCTTCGTGAGACTTTAGTCATGTGCGACTGTCGGTATCATCCGTAGTGGGTGGAGGCTGCACGGGTACCTGTGTGTGCATTCGGGCTACCAATCTTGCATTGTTCCTAATCGCTAGGAGTTAAATATGACACCTAACTATGTTGTATATATTTTTAATTTTGGTAAATTGTAAAATCACTTAGTCATGGCATTTTTAGGATATCTTGCAGAGCTATCCTTAAATTCCAAAAGTCATATTTGATCCCAGGATATTTATTTAGCATGTTTATTTAGACCGATTTAGTGGTTCTTAGTTTTGAAAAATCTGATAATAATTGTATTAGCCAAATAAACTTAAGACCTTGATTTTATCAAGATATCAAGACATTTTGGTACTGCCTTTTTTAGTTAAGCTTTAAATAGTCATGCGAAACTGAATAAATCGTAATGCCATACAACTTTTGAAAAGTTTTGATAAGTATCGAATAAACTTATGCATTTAAAATTGTGAAATTAATCAAAATTTTAAAATAGTTTAATTTTTTATATTTTGGTTCAATTAATTTTATATCCCGATATACTTTATATCGTCTGATATTCTAGCTGATATTTAGAGTGGGGCACGGATGCATGTTAGCTAGTTTAACAAAATTTGGTCGGTTTTGTGCTATTACTCATAAAACGGTTCTTTCAATGAATACAGCTTTTAATTTAAATTCAGTATTTTTAAAATCCATATATTCGGCTTCATCCGATCTTATATCCCTTGGGCGTGACATGTTCATTGATATCTCCTGTGTTAACGCTTTTCGAGAACCTGAATTTATCTTTATTAACAAGCTCTTTCATAAATATGGTTTCGAGATTCGAGTCGCCGGTGGAGCGGTTCGAGATATACTAATGAAGAAAGAACCCAAGGATGTTGATATGGCCACAACTGCAACTCCATCACAAATGGTCACGATGTTTTCCAATGAAGAAATCAGAATGCTAAATCGCAATGGAGAAGCCCATGGAACTGTCACAGTTCGTGTTAACGATAAAGTTAATTACGAAATCACAACTCTTCGAATCGATACTAAAACAGATGGCCGTCACGCCGAAGTTTCCTTCACAACGGACTGGCAGCTAGATGCAAGTCGACGTGATCTCACTGTTAACTCAATGTTTATCGGTGTCAGTTTTGAGGAGGATCCTTCTAATGATCCTTCAAATGTTGTTGTCAAGGGTAAACTGTACGATTACTTCAATGGCTACGATGATCTTGCTCATCGGCGCATTCGTTTTGTTGGTGAACCCTCATCTCGCATCCAAGAGGACTACCTTCGAATCCTTCGTTATTTTCGATTTTTTGCTCGTCTTGCCAAAAATCCAGATGAACACGATGAAGCTACTCTTAAGGTAAGAATGCCCCTTTTTTGGACTGAAATAACTTATAACTTAACCGAACTTATACACAGTGGTTTGGTTTTGAGTAAGAACTTCAGCGTTTATCATTCAGGATTTACGTTTAGAGGTTAATCATTTCCCTCTATTGGCATGATAGTATTTTGCCTTTATCACAAGGCAGTATGCAGATATCCACTTTAGAATGCTATTTGATTGTCTCAACCTTGGGTATTGAGTTTTAAGAGAACGCGCCTCTTTTAAATCGGCGCTTGTATCGTTTAAGAACTAATTATTTTAATATAGGTGTCTATCTTTAGATTGGTAGGTGTGGTGGAAACGTTTATGGTATTCTCCTCTATTTATTAAAAGGTTGATTCGAGATTCTTGTTATTCGTTTAATTTAGTGCCATGTATTTGACAAGTCAGAGGTTGCAAGGTTTATGTCCCCCGGTGCACACCCAGTGACGTGGATGACTATTCGCATTGGTCAACAGGGGGTTGTTGGTAGAAGGCGAGTTTCTCGTAACAGCGGTTCCAGGATACCTTCCCTTTCTCTAACGATCTTGGGATTTTTTTATTCATATTTGTTATTACTATCCCAAATTATCGAACGTATTTAGAAGTTTTAATCACGAGGAGACATCTAAACCCGAGATGCGGTAGAAGCTTTCACATAAGAAATTAGGAATCTGGTAGTTGGAAATAAAATTCTTGTCATCGAAGGTGTCTTCTCTTATCTAGATTCTGGTTTCACCAAGTTGGCCGTATTTTTACTTAATAGGTATAACCAGTTCTATTATTACCTAGCTTTTTAAAGTTCACAGAAGGTGCCTAAGTGTCACTCGGTTCAGGGCTAATTAAATAATAGATTGAGAATTAGGGGTTGGCTATGTCAACTCGGTGCACATGAAAAGCAGCTGTAGCTAGTAACAACCTGTTAAAATTTAGATATTTTATCTTATTTTCAGGCCATAAAGGAAAACAGCAAGGGCTTGACGATGGTGGCCGGAGAACGTATCTGGACGGAATTGAAGATGATATTCCTCTACCCTTTTGCACCGACTCTTCTCCGATTCATGGCTGAGACTGGTGTGACCACATCCTGTGGACTTCCAGCTAAACTTAACCTCGCTGAAATGGATAAGCTTTATCAGAGTGGAATTCTCAGCAAAGATCCTAACGCCGCGACCTGCGTTTCTTCGGTGTTGCACTCCTTGGAAGAGGCACGTTTCAGTTAATGTTTTTCATTTGCGATTTTGTGCATTCTTTTGTCGTTTCTCGTGTGTTCGAATGCCTCATCATAGGTATCGCAGTTCAGTATTCAGCACATCGCTTAAGTTGGATTAAGTCAAGTGATATCAATGGGACAATCCTTCTTAACTAGATCACGTAGTTATTGTCTCAAAATTATTTGCATAGTCGAACGGAATACATTTGACAGAGAGATGTCAATCATGCACAAATTATGTCGTCACAATATCTTCGGGATACGCTGAAAGACACATCAGGCGGTTGGCACTGTTAATCGCACACCGTTTGAAAATGTTCAACAAGGTGATTCCTGTTTTCGTTTTTTTATTTTTTTCATCAGTAGGTTTGGGAATTAAGATTATGATTTCTATTTAACGCACCTAAGTTCCTAGTCACTCATTGCTTTAAATTTGGCGTTAATGAAATTTGCTGAATTTCTCTTGACTGCCTCTTGTCAATTGTGTTTTATTTCCTCCTTTTTAGTTGATAACCTTTAATGAACGCGTAAAACTAGCCACTGCGGAATATAACATTATTGACTTCCTCTTGAAATGGCGAGATTTTCTACGAGAGAAAGATGTCATTGAGTATCTGCGTCGAGAATACCTCCTTTCATCGCATCAACCAATATTGAAACCAGTATTCCCCGAGGCAATTCGTTACCTTTGCTCAAAGAAAGAACTTGAATATTGGCTTTCTTGGGAGGCTCCTAAGTTTCCTGTCTCTGGAGGCGCAGTCACGTCAGAAAAGGGTATTAAGGGAAAGGAGTTGGGACCGGTTTTGCTGGCTTTGAGGAAGATTTGGGTGGATTCTGGATGTAAACTGACGGCTGAGGAGTTGATGTCTAATGAAACATTTGAGGTGATATCTAAAATTCCTGTTGAAGAGATTGAGCGAGAACCGATGATTCCTGTCAAAAGGAAGAAAAGATAGAATTGATGTACATTTATTTGACTTTTTTATACTAATGCATTGGTAATTTGTGCTTAATTCTTCCCTGTATAGTTTTTGTGATTCGTGATCTAAAGATAATTAACAGAGGAAGATATTGTGTTCTGTCATTTATCCTACTTGTCCGGCTATCTGTTTAAGAATGGCGAACGGTTGATAGATGGAATTTTGTTAGAACTGTTGCGAGATAGGACTTAATGGTTACCAATTTCAAGAAGATACGATTAGGCCTAAATTTGAAAGGTTATGGATTTGGTTACTTTATTTTGAGGTGCTTTTGTTTTGTAACTTTTAATTGTTATTAAATTAATCACTAAATTATTTAACGCAATTGACTTTAAATGAGTTCGGCCACATCTTACGAAGCTTTACTATTTTAAAATTGTAACCTGCGGAATAGCTTATAAGGTCATTTACCTTTTCAACCATAGGAAAAAAATGAAATGAAGCGGCAAAACCAACCCTTCTTGATTAAATGATACCGGTCAATAAGCACTTAATATCGTAGACATGTATTTCCTCTAACCTAAGGACGAATCGTGAAATTTGAATTTTAGAACGTGAACTGCCCATTTAGTAAACACTGCAGTCCGAGTTCAGAAGTCAAATGAAGTATGACTCTTTGATACCTTGACGTTGCTCTCTTTATCACTTTGATCCCATCCCCTTTATCGTTTATGATTTACTATTATTCTATGTAAGTTGCTTTCCATAATTTTTTTATGTATTACTGTGGATAACAATAATAAGAATGCACATTTTAGGAGCATAACCGGAAGAAAGATTACGATACCTCGCTGGTATCGTAAGAGATTACAGACAATTCAGCAATTTATTTGTGTATTTTAATGAATTGTCAATTGAGGACTTGTTACTTAGGAGCCTTCATGATGCCCTCATTTCTACATAAATATCAGAAATGGGGGCTATAGGGAAACTAATTTTAGGGATATATCATGGAGTTACAAGATGTAATGATCGCACATGTAACTTTGGCTTACAACTACTACTGAAATTTGGTTAGTAGAAACGAGGTTTGAATGAACATTTACTGCGATTTATAAGTCAACCTTTCTACAATGGCAAATAAATTTTACTCCTCATTGAATACCTTTTCAATTTGATCAGATTATGCAATTAAAAAAGCGTTTGAAGTGTTTTTTATAACCTATTATTCAATTCAAACTGATATATTAGCTAAAACTTTCGATATGGGACGGTTTTGGACCTCTTTTCAGCCCCTTAAATCGAAAATTACTATCCGTATGACATGGAGGAGGAGGACGACGCGCCTGAAATTGCACAGGTTCTTGTTAGCTCTTTAGCACATCCATCTTGAGCCATATACGCATCGAATTACCGTAATAGGATTTACTTTAGTCAGAATTTCAAAATAACTCATTGCTACTGAAGTCTTGTTAGTAAAAAGTTTACGCATAGTACAAGGTGAATATACAACATTTCCAGAATATTCTCGAAGGAATCTCATAAAATTTGTTAGGTTGGCCTTAGTAAGTTCGATTGCAGCTGCTAGAAAAGATGAATACATGTAGGTTACCAGGATATATGATGGTGAATGCAACTCAGCGATTCTGATTAATTTTTTTTTTAGAATTTATCAGCCAATTTAACTTTTATATGAATTTCCGAAAATTCAATATTTAGTTTTATAAGTATCAGATGCTGGCATTGGGTTGATATATTGTCAATTTCTCTTCGTTACTTTAGTCCCCTCCTTTCTACCTAGGCTGTAGAGTACCATCTCTTTTCTTTTTCACTACAGCATCTAGTCACCGTTTCTACCCATTTCCAATCTTGTTATAGTGAAATTCATAAAGGCGGGAGGAGAAAATAATTTAGCGATTCTTCTCCACTCTACAATAACTTCACCAATTTCGCCCAAGACCCAATGATTCTTCCAGCTCTCACTGAAATGCTGACTCACATATAGGCGGCCGGTTCCATGCTATACAGTAAGACATCGACGTCCAATAGGTAGGACAAGATGCGACCTTGAATCGTGAAGGGCTTACGTGATTGGTTGGCGTACCGATGACGCATTACCTTCACAAGACGAGGGAATGACTTTCCAGCGAACCAAGGCTTGTCATCTCGACAATTTCGCAGCATTTTAATATTTTCAGATATAATTAATCGAATACAAAACATGACAAAATTTCCTAAAAAAATTTTATTCAAAAGTTGGAATTCTAGAATACATGAATTGGTGGGAAAGCTATGTATGGTAATAGCTAATGCCCAATGGACTTTTAATGGTAAGGGATCAGAAGATAAAAAGTTTCACCTTGATTTCAGTGAAATTTAAAGCTAAGCGTTTCGACCAATGCTAGTAGACAAATTTACGAGATAATGTGAATGAATCGGCTTAAGTAACCCTAGAGAATAGAATCTAAGGTTTGGACAACAGAACGGGAGAATCTTTTATCCTCAAAGGGTCTTCAAATAAATTCTACTGAGTGGTTCTACTAGACAGAACGCGAACAGTAAGTTGACAAGAATTAAATAACAGTTATTTAGTTGATTTTAATAAATGGTTTTATCCAAGATACGATTTGGACACAAGGCACATGGGCAGGAAAAAGGAGATTTCAATCTTAAAACCAGTATTTCTATATAACCTTCAATCTTTGATATTAAAGACTTCATTGCTTGAGATTTTTAAGAATGTTCGGGTGGAGCTTAGCTTTGAAGACATGTGGATGAAGTATATAGTGGATGTTATTTTTGAAGATAGATGATACTCATTTATTTACATTTACTTAGCGTTGTCTTTTGTGATCCCGTTTAAATTCCTCTCGCTCCCATCTTTTGAGCTACAAAGACCTCAGTTAGTAAAAGCTAAAGAGATTTTTTTTCCATTGTCCAAGGCAGTAGAATGGCATGAACTTATATTAATAAAAGTTAATAAGAGCATAGTTGTTTCATGCAAATTTTGTGAGAACTGATTAGCATTGTTCAAAAGAAGGTTTGAATATTAACTACCACAACGCACCCCCAGGGTGTTTTATTGAAATGACCTATGTTTAGTAACTTCAATGTTGACTGGCATTAGTGAGATAATAATATCCAAATTCTCAACTCAGTTTCTGATAGGCAAACATTGAACGTACCTAAAAATAAAAAAGGATCTGGAAAGAGAGAAGCAGCTTATAAATACAGACACACCTGAAACTAGCTAAGTTCAAAAGATTGGATGGTGTAACAGTTCAACCTAATGATCAAACTATTAAGTTAGATAGATATTAATACTAGCGCGAGACTGTAAGCTGACATGCTTTTAATATAATTTTTATTGTAAGAAGCAACCAAAATCGGTTAACAAAAAGTTTAATAAATAATAAAACGAAAGGAATCAAGAAATTTCATGATTCATTTCCTGGTTTACAGCAAGTGCTTGTCCATGATGTCCGGTGTTTTTGGCCTTTTTTAATCCTGATAGTCGGTTCTAGACATTTCGTTTCATTTTTATGACATCTAGCAGCCTCAAGTCTTAATAATACAGAGCTTACACTAACAGAAGCGTTCGATATTGAGCATTTACACTACTGGAGAATTCAAAAGGTAACTAGCGCTTGTTTTATCTGAGATCACTCCAAATGTCCACTGAAATATCAAGCATTCAAATCGATGTATAAACCTGATTGGATCGTTGACTCTGATTTAGGTCAAAACAGATATCCCATCCTAAATCATGTCGCGCAAAAGTAATGTGCTGGTTTTTATCATATAAAACATCCCCATATTATTGAATACATAACTTATATTAAGAGACTACTGACCAAATTAGCATTCAGTTAAGATCATTTGTTTGCAAAATATGAATTTTAGAGCAAGTAAAATATCATACCACCAATGTCAGAAAAGGTTAAGTGTGACCTCACGATGTTGGCTATACTGAAATTGAAAATTATTTTCTTATCAAAGGGTTAACTCAGTAGTTTTGTCAATGAACGAACAATTAGTGGTAAATTGAATTAAATTAAATTGAATTCAGCTCTATAAGTTAGCAGAGACACACACACAATTTATCTTTAATTTACTCTTTTATTTATGGCTGGTATTCAATAATGTGAGGAATAGAATTCTTTGCGGCATTCGTCATCCAAATATCGCCTTCATTTCCTCCCATGTAAATAAAAATCTGGTGAAATGGAGCATATCATCGTGGTATTATTAGGAACTGTATTACGACCTCAATCTATATGCCTTCTTTTAGTTCAACAGTACCACTGGAGACTCTAACTTCTGATATTCAGACAGTTGTCTCTGGAATGGTCGAAGCTGACAAGGAGCTGATTACCACTAGACCTGACGCCCTATAACGTGTTGTCAACTTTATCCGCGAGCGGTTACCCCGCGTCAGGTATTCATTCACAGTTCTAGTGATCTACGTGAAGACAAACAGAAAACAATAGCTTTCCCAAAATGAGAAAACAAAGGGTTAAGAGAAAGAAACGGGAGAAAATGAGAGGATAGGAAAAATAAAAGGAATAAGTGTGAGCACTGATCGAGCGAAAAGTGGATTCTGCTCTAGAGACCAAATTAATGTATTCTAAGTAGAGTTAACTGTTCTTCATTTTTTTCGTCAGGCGAACAATCAATAAGAAAATCATCATCTGTCAATTGAAGCAGCACAGAGTTATGGGTCAAAATGTCCGTTCGTTAGAATGCCTATTCCGCTCATTCTACAAGGCTGCCTTTTTGGCTAAAAAGATCCGATTTGTTGAAGTTAGCCTATATTCAGTTTTATAGACTCAATTAAATCAAATAATTTTTATTTAAGTTGAAATAGAGATATATGAATAAGCCTTCAGATTAGAGAGTGAAATTCTGTGCACTTTTCGATAAATTTTATCCATCTCAAATCTCATAGGATCCATACCGACACGAGGAAAATGCCATAAGAATGAAGAATGAGAGATGGAAAGTGCTCAAGGATTACGATTAATCACGAGATAAAATATCCCAGCAGATATATAAGCTTAATTCGCCCAACATTCTGGAACTTAAAAATCAACTCTTCCTCTACCAATCAAGCTTTCTAACGCGGAGCAATGAGAAATGCAATAAAGAAACGCAATAAACATCCAAAATCTCAACAGGAACTGACCCAAAGTCTCATTGAATTGACAAGGCAGTTGGATCCAGAGTTAGCACAATGTTACGAATATTATGAGAAGGTGAGTGGAAATGAATCAACACCAGCTCGAAAACCTCCCCATCTCCCTCGTACTTCCACTAATCAATCTAGAAATCCCACCAGATCGCCTCCAAAGGCGATCACTGCTCCAAAAACAGTTTTCAAACCTCCGCCAAAGCCTATTACAAGGTTGGAGGCAAAATTGAAACCTACGACAGATTCAGAACCTATATGGAATCTTCAAAAGACATTTGGCAGGAATTCTAAGATCGAGAAACCTGCTCCCAAACCCAAGTTGGAAGAGAAGAAGGAATTAGCAAAAGATCCAAGGTCAAAATCGAACACTAGATCAGCGAGAGAGTCTGAGGGGAAGCCCAAAGTCCTGGAAGAATTTAAATCGAAGAGTGTCAAAGAATCAGCCCCTGAAGAGAGTTCTGAAACTCCAGAGAGGTCTGATCTAATTCAGCAGCCATCTACTAATTCAAAAACTATTCTTCTAGAAGCTCCAGATATTGAGAGTAAAAAATTAATGGAATACTTCCACCATTTCTTGCCGCAGGTGGATCCAGAAACAGCCAGTTGTTTTGAAAAATGTGAAGCATCCATTGCTGTAGAGGACTTAGACTTGAAGCAGAGATCCAAGTCTGATTCGATTCAGGAGGATGCTAATGAATCAAAACCAAAACAAGCATCTGAACAGGAATCTAAATCTCAAGCTGAATCTGCAATATCTCCAAAGCCAGAATTTGAATATAACCCCAAATCGAAATGTGAATATAATGCTGACCTTATCGTACCTAAACAAGAGTTTCCGGTAGTTACTGAATCGATTTGCTACGCAGAACCCAAACAGATGTCGATAGCGAAAGAGGATGTGAAACCTGATATGCAGCCATTCTTCCTTCTCGATCAAGTGCCTGATACTACGAAAACTGTGGGTACAACATTACTAGCCATGACCCAAAATTCAGAGATGAGGCCCGATTTAGAAGTAAAATCTTCAAGGCCAAGTATTTCAAATACAGGGTCTGTTCAAATTCCAACGCAGGAACTAAAATCTGAAGCGAAACCAGAGATGCATTCATCTTCGTCTAAAAAAACTCTACTAAAGTCGACTAACACAGAGGGGTCGGAATTAAAAGTGAAACAAGAGTCAATTCTTAAGACCACACCTGCCACAAAAACAGAGGCAATTTTGAAACTACCTGTTTCAGAGTCACAAACTGAAAAAAATGATGGAACAAATAGTTTACCAGTTTCAGAGTATTTGCCCACATCCACCGGATCGAAACCAATGATAACGGCAGCAAAATCACAAATACTTCTGAAATTTTTACCGATTCCAAATACTAAAGATAAATCTGAGGCCGATACAGTAACAGTGACAGAGAATACACCAAAATCTACAGATTCAGAACACAAACGGACGCTAAAATCAGAAGAGGAATTGAATTCGGATTCAGATGCAGTATCAGACCAGTTTATGCCTCAAAAGTCGAAGCCTCAAACAAAGTCTAATCCGGATTCAGAGACTATGCCCAAATACTCCTCAGTGAAGCCATCATTAAAGCCAAAATTTGAGTTTACAGTGCTTGAAACTAAACTGAATCCAAATACGGAGAAACAACCTGATACGAAGGCTATAGAAGCACCGAAGATCATATCCAAATTATATGAGTCAAACGGACAGGAAGAGAAATCCCATACGAAATCTACTACAGTTCCTAAGAAAATATTTAATTCCCCCATCATTCTAATGCCACCTTCAGGACAAAATTCGCAAGACGTAAAACATGGGATCAAAATTGCAAACGCTTCGGATGATGTGTTCAACCCAACACATTCTCATGAAGAGAAGATTAAGACTGAAGATAATATCAGAATAAGGTCAGCATCAGGTGCAGAATCCGATACCAATGAGAAATCTATACCTGAGTCTGAGAACAAACTTGAAGAAAAACTGGCTTCGATTTCTGAGCCCGATAATCCGCAAAAATCGTCGTCAGATTCCACGCTGAAACCCAAAGACATGCATATACCAAAGCCAGATTTGAAGCCTGTTGTTAAATCAGTACCAGAAACCCTGCTGAAACTAGTGCCTTCTACGATTCGAAAAAAAGAATTAAATTCTGTTTTTCAGTCGAAAAAGAAATCCCCATTTGCTCCAAAAACGCATGATGTTTTGAAATTCTTCAAAGAGGTTATACAGCAACTGGATCCAGAAATGGCTCAGTCTTTTGAAAAATACGAAGAAAAGATCAGGGATAAAGTTGGGGAATCAGACTTCAAATCAATTCCCAAACTCACACCTGAAAATATACTTAAAAGAACTCCTCAAATTGTTGAGTCGAAGCTGATATCTGAACCCAAGCAAGTGATAAAGTCAGCTCCAATTCCAAATCACTCATATAAACCTCCACTGAAGACTGAAGAAACAATATCAAAAATATTAACTGAATCTAAACCTATTCTTCAACCCAAATCTCAAATTAAGCCTTTATCCTCGACCAAAAATGTAGAATTGATGAAAGTCTATCGAAATCTAGTATTAAGTTTGGATCCAGAATTGGGAAAATGTGTTGAGAGATGTGAAGCATTGATATCAGATGAGAATGCAAGGACTGTTTCCCCGATACCCGCAACCAAACCGATATCTTTTCTAAAATCGGAATTGAAATCTAAACGAGCTCCGAGCCTGCAAACAAAAAAAGAAATTGATTCAAATGCTGCTCCAGTTTCAAGTTCAATTGCTAAGCCAGAGCCAACAACTTCAATAAACCCCAAGGTTGTACCGAAAACTGAAATAATGCAGGCTGTTAAACCTGAATCAATGAGTCAGGATGGTATAAAGTGTCTCCAACAACTTCTAAATAGATGCAATCCTAAAATGGCTAAATGCATGGAAAACTGTAATGAATCCACAACAAGTGGAATTCAGAAATCGCCACCAAAGCCCCAACCATCATCAGTATCAAAACCTACAGTAAAGCCAAAAACAGAAGTGAAAACTCAACCCGAACAAGATACCAAACTATTTGTTCTACGTTGTTCCAATCAGGAGCATTTACTTAAGAGCTTTCAGTCACATCTGGAGAAATTCGACCCAGAAATGGCTCGATGCTTCGTAAATTCCAAAGCCAAATTAGATTCCAAGTCGAAACCATCGGACAGGTCAAGCCCAAATGTCAATAGCAATAAGAATTTGCCCAGAATTCTCCAGCTTTTATTGATCTATCCAGAGGTAACCAAAAGTGAAAAATCCGGACCGAAAGAAGTTAAACCTAATCTCCTATCCCCGCCACTTCTCAAGTCTTCAACCGATTCCAATCATCATGATATAATTAAATATTTCCGTCTCTTGCACAAATTTGATCCAGAAATGGCCAAATCTTTCAATAAATTCGAACGATCTCAATCAGAAGCAAAGTCTGAAGCGAAATCTCCATGGAATTCTAATTTTGAACATCAAGAAATGATAAAGTATTTCCGACTCTTTTTGCAAAAATTCGACCCAGAAGCGGCAAAGAGCTTCGACAAAGGGAAATGATCAACAGTGTATTGGGATTTCCATATACACAAATACTCTTCCACTTTTTCTAACCCCATGAACAAGTGATGAAATGGAAGTGTTGGAAGTCTTAACTTTATTTAATTCTACTCTCCAATAACTGGATAAAAGCCAAATGAGTTAAGAATGAAGTATTTAATTATTCAATTATGGTCGCTCATTTACAATTAACACGAAGAAGTATGACTGGAAAGTGAAAATGAAGATTTAATTTGCGTTTTTGTGTGAAGTTGATTTTTTCTGAAAAAATTAATATGAGAAGTGGCAAAATAAAAGAGCGCTTCTCGTGCTAGTGCACTTAAGCAAAACACGTTTAAACAACCAATTCTGAAAAGAGAAAAAACTACTCATATGGAGTATTCTAGTGCGTCAGGGCACTCTATCAATGTTTAGTTTTAACAGGGGGAAAAGGATGCTATTTTTAATGCATTGGATCTGAAAAAATTCGTCGATGCATGTATCCTAAAATGGAAATTAGAAATTCATTTTTGAGGACAGGAATTATTATTTTACCTTGAAGTGGCCTCAGTTATTGACTTAATGCAAGACTATATCGAAAACGGGTGGACTACTAAATATGGCTCAAATGATGTCATCCTAAACATATTTTCTCTTGATACACGCTAGTAAGTGACCAATTGACAAGGCAATCAATTTTCCAAATTTTCAACCCCACCGGATGTGTGCGACTTCATATAATCATTCCAAATTTAAGCTGCCCTACGAATAAGAGAAAACGTTTCCTCCAATATGGCCTCTATCACTTTCGCGTAAATATTGTGAAAACCACGTATTCTATTATCCAATTGGTTTCCTTAATATAATCCTTAAAAATGCACTCATCGTAACTTATGAATAGGGCCATGTCGCCATATCTCTTAAAAAGAGCTCAAGGAATTGGAAGTATTACATATATGCGGAATTACTAGTCGGAATAGGCCGCACCTCCTCTACTTAGTCCTATTTCCTACTGCTTCAAATCAAAGAAAATACAAATGCAATTAAACTATCATCTATTAGAATATCATTTACGATCTTGGTATTTTAAAATCTCTATTAATCTATCTCCAGACTATTTAAAGGAAAGGTGTTTTTAAAGAAGCTAAACTGATAGCTGAAAACGTCCACACATCTTTACAACGTTGAACTATAAAGGCGGGAGATAGACCCATTATACTCCATATTCCATCTTTAAAATTATATACGATTGTCCGTCTATTAAAACAGATGGACCTTTATTAAATATACCTATAGGTCATTAATGTAAAACCAACGGCTCGATAGCCATCAGTGAATACCTGGAGACGGAAAATTGCCGACAACTGGGAATACGGCCACTGGAGAAGTGCACTTTCGTTTAATGATCTTCGCAATTACGATCCATCCATACTATACTTTCCATAAGCCAATCAGTAGTGGAAAAACCGTCCCCATAATTATGTACCAACAAGCAATGTATTAAATTCGAAATAGAAATCAAAGAAAAAAGCCCTTTTCATTAATACCATTAAAAACCTATAATCCAAAAACAATATCCGTATATCACCAAATAAGTTATATGAACACTTATTAATTATACCTTATTCAGCCACGATTTTGCCAAAAATTTCCCCAATTCCATCCGAATAGCAATCGACCCACATCCTCAAGTGATCAGTTAAGAGCTCAGAACGACTAAAAAAAAGCCGATACAATTAAAGTTAAACTACTTCGTTGACACTAAACTACAACGCAACTGCCAGCAGTTAAGCCTTCTAAAGCCAATACGTCCATAAATTACCAATCCAACAAGTAAAAATGATATACAAGCTGATTAAAAATTTATTTAACATTCAGCAAATTGAATTAGTCAACTTCCTCAATAGTTGGACCTGCGGTGGCACCAGTATCGCCACCAGGAAAACCTCCGGGCATACCACTCGGCATTCCGCTTGCTCCACCGACCTCCTGATACATCTTGGTGATGACTGGATTGCAGATACCCTCAAGCTCCTTCTGCTTGTGTTCATACTCCTCCTTCTCAGCAGTTTGGTTAGCATCCAACCACGTGACTATTTCCTTACACTTCTCGATGATAGTCTTACGGTCAGCTTCTGAAATCTTCTCCTTCACCTTCTCATCCTCAACAGTTGACTTCATGGTGAAAGCATAGCTCTCCAACGCATTCTTAGCTGTAACACGGTCACGTTGCTTTTCATCCTCCATTTTATACTTTTCAGAATCGATCACCATTCTCTCTATCTCCTCTTTTGATAGACGGCCCTTATCGTTTGTGATGGTGATCTTGTTCTCTTTGCCTGTTGACTTATCCACCGCCGACACATTCAAGATACCGTTGGCATCAATGTCGAAGGTCACCTCAATCTGTGGAACACCACGAGGCGCTGGCGGAATTCCAGACAACTCGAATTTGCCCAACAGGTTGTTGTCGCGAGTCATCGCACGCTCACCCTCGTACACCTGAATCAGCACACCAGGCTGGTTGTCTGAGTAGGTGGTGAAGGTCTGCGTCTGTTTGGTCGGGATGGTGGTATTGCGTTTGATGAGGGCTGTCATCACACCACCAGCAGTCTCCAGACCCAGGGAGAGTGGAGCAACATCCAGGAGGAGCAGATCTTGCACCGCCTCCGACTTGTCACCAGACAAGATGGCAGCTTGCACAGCGGCACCATAGGCCACAGCCTCATCTGGATTAATGGACTTATTCAACTCACGACCATTGAAGAAATCCTGCAGCAACTTCTGCACCTTCGGAATACG